>JAOWBW010000707.1:0-337332 GCA_026119855.1 Campanula takesimana
ATCCTAAGCAAATATTAGGAAGTGCTAAAATAATAATGCCGGATCTCTCGCAAACAAAATGCCGAGGCTTCTGCCAATCACGATCGATCTAGGATGCGTATGTCATAGAGGCGCCAAAGTCTCTACAACATACGAACCTAAGCAAATATTAGGAAATGCTAAAATAGATGCTGGATCTCCCGCAACAGAAAACGCCGATGCTTCTTCTGCCAATCGCGATCTATCTAGGATACGTATGTCATAGAGGCGCCGAAGTCTCTACACCATACGAATCCTAAGAAAATATTTGGTGAAGAATGGAATTTTAAGGGCTTTTCCGTTCCCAAAGGTATCGAATATCAGTCAAAACAGCGCTAAGGGCACCTAAAATGAATCAAAGGGGAATGTACTAGGGGTAAAACTGAAATTTTGCATGTGGAGGCAAAGATGATGGATTGTTATGAAGTCGCAAACGGGATGAACTCTCGGGAGTCACAAAGGTGATAGACTCTCGGGAGTCCCAAGGGTGACGGACTCTCGGGGAGTCACAAAGGTGATAGACTCTCGGGGAGTCACAAGGGACTCTTTGGTGAGTCACAAGGGCAAATGACCTTTAGGGAGACGCGAAGGAGATGGACTCTCGGGGAGTTGCTAATATGGGAACATGATCTGGGTTCCGCTTATCCTAATTTAGGAGGGGATGAGGCTACGAGCCATTGAGACCAAGGTGTTAGGTAGGACATTTTTCTTGGTTGCCTAGAGGTAGGACCTAAGGCTCTTTTAAGGAAAGGGAATAAGGAAGATGGTGGTCTCCTTATCTTGAGATAGGGATGCCAAAGATGTCACGGCTTCTTGGGCTTTAGATTATGTCTTGGAGATACTGTGGGTTTCCTAGGCTTACAGGCTAGGGATAGGAGTTTATTTAAGCATGAGGAGAGTATTCTATCCTAGGATTAGTGCTAGGGCTTGGAAAGGTTGAGGTTTGGGAACTTCCTAGATGTTAGGGTTTCAAACAAGGGTTTGGAAACTGGTGTTTAAGGACCATGACTCTCCTAGGTTTGGGACTAGGGTTTAGGAATTTCCTAGGTCTAGGAGGCTAGGGCTTGAGTTGTGGTAGGCTCAGAGGTTGCAAAGGCGTTGGCTTTTAGACATAAGGCTGGGAGTTGGAAAGGTTGTGACTTCTTAGGCTTGAGACCATGGACCGTTGGGAAGAGGGATTGCTTTTGTGAAAGGTCCATTAGCTTGATGTTAGGGTTCACCATTTTCCAGGATTGGTGACTATGGCTTGGAATGTTCGTGGTAACCTAGGCTTTGGCTAGGCTTTAAGGCTAAGGACTGTAAACTTCCTATATTTTGAGACTAAGGTGAAGGAATTTCCTAGGTCTAGGACTAGGGTTTGAAGGGAATGTTGAATCCTAGGCTTGATGATAGAGTTTAAAGAGGATAATTTCTACCTAGGCTTGAGGCTAGGTTTTAGAAAGAGTGGACTACCTAGGTTAGAGGCTAGGGTCTGGAGCGAATGTGAGTACCTAGGCTTGAGGCTAGGGTTTAGAGCGAATGCGACTACCTAGGCTCGAGGCTAGGGTTTAGAGCGAATGCGGCTTGCTAGGGTTGATTAAGTTTTGGACAGGGCATTGTATCCTAGGTTTTGGTTAGGGTTCAATAAGACGGGGGATTAAGATTGTAAATTTCCTAGGTTTCGAGACTAGGGTTTCGGGAATTTGGAAATGATGTTGCATGCGGGGCTTTGGAAATTCCCTAGAACTTGGGCTAGGGTTAAAGAGGATGTTGCGGTTTCATAGGCCTAAGGATATGTGACTACCTAGGCTTGAGGCTATGGTTTGGGGAGAACACGACTTCCTAGGTTTGAGGCTAGGGTTTGGAAAGAATATCGACTACCTAGGCTTGAGGCTAGAGTTTGGAGGGAATGTGACTACCTAGGCTCGAGGGTAGGGTTTAGGAAGATGTGGCTACCTAGGATCGAGGCTAGGGTTTAAGAAGGATGTAACTTCCTAGGCTTTAGGCTAGGGTTTGGAAGGATGTAATTACCTAGGCTTGGGGCTAGGGTTTGAGAGAATGTGATTACTTAGGTTTAAGGCTACGCTTCGGATAGAAGGTGACTACCTAGGCTTGAGGCTAGGGTTTAGAGAGAAGGCGATTACCTAGGTTTGGGACTAGGGTTTAGAGGGAATACGATTACCTAGGTTTAAGGCTAGGCTTTGAATAGAAGGTGACTACCTAGGCTTGAGGATAGGGTTTGTAGAGGATGAAGCAACCTAGGCTTGAGGATGGGGTTGAGAGAATATGACTACTTAGGCTTAAGGCTAGGGTTTTGGAGACCGAAAGCATTTGAAGGTTTGTCTTGGTTTAGACCGGGCAAGTTTGAGGTCTAAGAGTGTTGCGGTTTCGGGCAGGTGAGCTTGATACCTCATGGCTGGATAGGCTCGATAGGTTAGACCTAGGCTAGAGTGCTAGGCTTTAGCTAGGGTAAGACTCAGACATGTGTTAAGGAGACCGGGGCCTAATGGAATGGTAGGCGTGAGATCTAGGAGATCGAAGGCTAGGTAGGGTAGCGTTGGGACATAAGGCTTTCAAGCGGGTAAGTCTTTTGTCCTAGAGAAACCACGTTATGGGTTAGGACCAAGCAGGTTTGAGGTCGCCCAAGGTGCAACGGATTGGGATTGGATGATCCTAGTACCTAATACGCATGTCGGGCTTGGATCCTAGAGTGTTTGAAAGTTTAGGCTAGGTGCGAACCGTAGGTGCAGGAAATGGTTTTGGATATATGACCATGTTGGCGCTTTAGGTAAAGGGATTGAGTGTCCAAGACTTTGCTTGAGTACAATAGGTACCTTAAGTTGGATTGGGTATGCTTTGGTCTCGCGTGACCAAGCTCGTTCGGCGATTGCAAAGGTGGGTTTGGTATGGGACTAAAGGTGATAAGCGCATGATTTTTGACTGGACGGGTTTTGATATCTTTATGGCATATCACGGTACGCGGGAGGTCCTATGCGTTCGAGCACGTTTGAGGTTTGGACTCGTGGGGAAGAAAGGTTTGAGATCCATGGAGTTCAAGGGTGGACCTTGTAGGTGGTGAGGTTTAGACTCGGCTCGGATTAAGTAGGTTAGAGACCTAAGTGGTTGAAGGTCAGACTAGGAAGTCTTTTGAAGCTAAGGAGTGACACTAGGTTTAATAGTGGCAGGGCCATGGTTTGGGTATGACAGTATGCGTATATGGCATTGTTTTGGTTGGACCAAGTAGGCTTGGGAACTAAAGAGTTCTAAGGGTCGACATCTAAGGTTATAGACCTAGAGGGTAGACAGTTTTGTGATCTAAAGGGTTTAGGAGTTGAGACCTAAGGTGTGAATCGGATATGCTAGAGACCTATAAGGTAGGTGTTTGGCAGCCTTGCATGGACTTGGGATCTAAGGGATCGTTCAATAGGTTAGACTGGGTATACCTAAGAGGTTGGACCTAAGAGGATAGGGAGACATAGTCTGGACAAGGTAAGGATGAATATATATTGGTAGGTTTGGGATCTAAGAGATCAGGTAGACTCGAGACCAGTAGGTTCGGGACCTAATGGGTCATTCTAAGGATTTGGATTCGGTAGACTGGCTTAAGGCTTGAGGTTTTGGGTAAGACTGGTTTGAGGCTTTAGGAGTCCCGCTACTAACTTATGGAGGGTCGAGCTAAGGGGTTATGGTGTAACCTATGTAAGACTGACCGGGTAGGTGCGGGACCTAAGGTTTTGAATCAAGTCAGATTGGGACGTAAGGGTATCCTATTGTGTAGGAAATAGGGTGAAGGACCGAGTCGGTTCAAGAATCACAAAGATGGCTCTCAGAGTGGACCGAGGAGGTTTACACAAATTTTGTGGAGACCGAGAGTGCGGGTTTATAAACAAAGTGTCGTGGAAGAGAAAACTTTTGAAAGTGTTATGACTTTATAAAGATGCTTTATAATTAATTACGATTCTAACCAATTCAAAGAGTTCGTCATGTGCCGAGCTCGGCGATGAAGGATGCCCTTCCTTGTTGAAGCTCCGGTGTTCTCCGAGAAAGCGCATAGTCGACCCATTTTGTTGGGGACGCTCTAGTTTGATGAGGCGGGTATCCTCCCTCCTTTGAGAGATCCTACGTTGAGCTTGATGATGAGGAGTCCTCTTCTTCTAAGTATGTGCTGGATGAAGCCCCGGCATTCTTTGAGAAACCTTATGGTCGGTCCTTTATTGTTAGGGAAGCCCCAGTTGCGCAGAGCGGGGTATCCTACCTCTTTTAAGACGCACCCTTTTTTCTGCCTAGACCGCCCTTGCGGGTTTTCAATCCAGCGGGCATCTCTTTTGCGTCAATTTTTTTTTTTTTTTTTTTTTAAGAAATCATTCAGTCGACTCCAAATAAGAAAAAGAATTGTATGAAAACTTGCAGGGGCATTTTGGGGAGAGTAAGAGAGAGAGAGATAGTACTCACATTTTGACTCTTTGGGCAACTGAGTGTATATATGTACAAAAGGGAGGAAGCCCCTGCTTGACAGAAAGTAAGTGTTTAGCTCTTTCCTAGATTGTAGAACGGAAGACTTGTCGAGACATTTGAAAATTGTTTTATTCAAGATTCTTATTTGATTGCTCGAGAATGGACCTCGTTGATTAGTTATGCATCTTATGATTATGTTTTAGACAAGTAGTCTCGAAATAATAAATGTTTTGATCAGTTGTGAGTGAAGAAGTCAGGAGTAGAAATATGGGGCAAGAGAGAAGAGAAGGAAAATTGGCTACGAGGTGGGTTGTGTTTGGCTTTGAGTGGTTGCCCGGTTGACGATGAAGTTGGGTTTTGAGTTTAGGGGTGTGAGGTTCATTTGAGGTGAGTTGTTCTGTGTAGCTCATTGCGGTAGATTACTCCTTTGTAGTTGTTGCAGTGGATTGCTCCATCGTAGTTGTCATGGGTTGCTGCCGTTTATCTACTTTGTAAGGAAAAAAAGAAAAATAGAACATTTGAGGTGAAAAGAAAATGGGACTCTTACTTTTCCATGGTGATAGCCCCTTCTATTTTTCTTTTTCTTTTTTATTTTATCTCTTTGTGCACACCCTTTTTTTGCCTAGGCCGCCCTTTCGGGTTTTCAACCTAGCGGCTTCTTTTTGTGCAATGCTCTAACTTTTGCCTAGGTCGCCCTTTTGGGTTTCAACCTAGCGAGCCATATATATATATATATTTTTTTTTATATTTGTACATGAAACATTGGGCGAGACAAGCCCCTAGTTTGCTTTTGCCTCTCTCGATTTGCGAGGTAGCTTCCTTATAGTTCAAGCGGCTTTTGCTGGCGGCGGGCATCCTATCCCCTTGATTTTCACCGGTAGAGCTCCATTGGATTATCACGTGCACCAATTAATGACTTCGTGCACTTGTCTTATATTTGCGATGGAATACGGACAGCCCCAGTGTAACGGCATGTAGTACTCATGATGGGAACAAACCAACCCTTTAAATTGTGGCAGCATGGATGTCTATTTGATGATGAGCAACCGCAGTCCATTCCTTTGTCATGACCTTATAAAAAGGGGTCTAATGGTGGGATGAGAGGCGTATGAGGATAGTGTATGGGAGAAGGTGTATATAGAGAGTGTACATGAAGTGTGTACAAGGGTGAGTGTATAGAGAGAGTGTATGGGGGTAGAATGTAGAGAGAAGGGAAAGTGATTCGTTCATCCCAATTGATCGAAGCATTTGTTATTTTGAGATTAATCGTTTACTTAGTTATGTGAATGGTTTGTGGGTCCATTTACCTTTTAATGAGTCGTCATTAATGAGTAAGATTAAGATTAATTCATCATATAAAGATATAGCAATCAAGCGAAAATGGTGAATAAGACAATTTTCATGAAATTGATATATGCAAGCTTATGTTTCAAGTCTAGAGAGAAAAGAAAAGAAATAAAGACCTTTTTATTAGAACTAAAAGATTTAAACTGACTAGTCCGGGGTGGACTTTTACTTAAAGAAACAAAAATTGTCCAAGGTGGACTTTAGACTAAGGACACTCTAGAACCTACGAAGACTGAATGACCCTTTTCTTTTCTTTTATTTAAAGGAGGTAGCCCCAATTTCCTCTTTTGCCCATGCTCATGTATTCCGTTGGCGGGTGATGGCTCCGCTGTCAATGAGGCTTTGAATCTTTCTCCTCAATTGGACGCAATCTTCGGTGTCATGCCCAATGTACTGGTGGTATTGGAAGTGTTTTGGAGGATCCAAGCATTGCTTCACCCTACTTGGTTCATAGTTGATCAAAGGAGACAACTTGCCGGCTTGAACTAGACTTTTGAAGAGTTTGGCTAACGGCATACCTAAGTCGTCGAATTCGCGCTCGTCCTTCCTTTCACGAACTGTCTTTGAGGGTGATTTAGGTACCGGCACCCCTTATTGATGAGTAGTCATAGGAAGCATCCCGATGGGGACAGTCTGTGGCGGCCCGTACATTTGAGGAGCGTACGGGTGTTAACATTGAGCAAGAGGGAGAACTCGACTGAGGTAATCATAAACGCCACGAATGTCAGACAAATGGCGCCTCTCAATATCTCTTAGGGTCTTATGCATCTCCTTCTGAAAGTGTGTTGCTTGCTCATTGAGAATGGCCTTAAAGTGGATTGCTTGTTCATCGAGGATGGCTTCGAAGTGGGATGCTTGCTTACTGAGAGCAGTACCGGTGTAGAGGATTGTCTCGGGATCTTGGGTAGCAGCTTCAGTTGCAACTTCGATGTTCCTTGCAGCCGACATGATGCAGAACTCTATGTCATGAAAGAATTAGATTCGTATTTAATGATAAGGCATCGTTATAAGAATCATTTTTTGGAACAGAGTCGGTCTCCACATTTTTGAAATGCATTTTGGTAAAAAAATGAAAGTTTGACCGGGCCGAAGTTGCCTACGTTCCCCTTATCATGAGGGAGAGGTCTCACACAATAAGAGGCTCAGGTCGCCGTCATTCGGCCTTGGATCGCCTTTTGTCGAAGTCGGTGTCCTTTTGCAGGATGTTGTTGCTTTGCTGATGTAGATCGCTTTGCTTCCTTGTTCTTTGAGGTGGACTTTCGCAGTGAGCTTTTGAGGCATACTTCCTCTTCGCTTATATTCATTTCCTTTCCTTCTTTCCATTATTCATTTCTTTTCTCTCTTCTATTTTTGTTTTTTGAGAGAGAGAGGAGAAACATTAGCCCCAACTTGCTATCTTGGACATTGGCTCATCTATAGCTCCTTGGTAGAATGTCCGCCACTTCTCACTTTGACTTTTGGAGATCCGGGAAGTCCTTTGCTTGGTTGGTCATGCGCGATCACGATTGAATCTTGGTGGTTGAGCAACAACATCCTTGCCTTTTCATTGTTTCGGGATGCCTTTGATGTGCATCAAGAATTTGTATCAGAAAGGTGTATCGGGTTGTGTATAGGGAAATGTGTATTGGAAATGTGTATCGGGGAAGGCTTGCCATTAACGGTTTCTTCATGCCAATTGATCACAACATTTATTCACATCAGGATTAATTTTTTTTTTTGCATTTAGCATTTTTCATTTGTGTTAGGTCCATTCGTCCTTAATGAGTCGTCATTGATTAGTATGCTTAGAAGTCAATTCATCATTTTATGGACGTAGCAATCAATTGATAATAACAAGCAAGGCAATTTCAAGAGTAAATATATATTGCAAATAATGTCTCAAGTCTAGAGAGAAGAGAAGGAAAATGACTCTTTTATTTAGATAACTTTATACATACATGTCCCAAGTGTGGACCTTTGTAAAAGTAAAAAGACACAGTCCAAGACGGACTTTGATGAAAATCTAGATCCTACGAGGCTGGAAGACTCATCATTTTTTATTTATTTTTTTAGGGATGGTCTCCCATGAGGCACGATGATCCATTTTCTTCCTTAATTGTTGGAGGGGTTGTCGATGGCATGTTCCATATCTTCCACGGGGAACTCGGGTTCCATATCGTCGGGAAAGATGTCACGAGGTCTCCACTTGGCTTGGCGTTGTAATATCTGGATTCGTCTACTCACGAGTTGGTAGTTTGCATTGGCCATCTCCGTTTAGTGATTTCCTTTCAAGGCGCGTAGTCTTCGTGCGTGGCACTTGATGAAGGTACGAATATCCATTTGATGTAGCCGCTTTTGGGCTTTCGAAGCACAGGCCTCTCCTTTTGATCCTCTCGCTCATGTGGATGGTTGTCTCGGACGCCAATTCAGATATGGGCTCCTTGGTTGATGTCTCCAATGGACAGAACCGCGAAGGACTTTAGCATATTAAACCTCACGGTGAAATTATAACCATGATTTGAGAAGAACGCTTCATTAGCGGATTAGCCTTTTTAGGAAAAACTTGATCTTTTATTTTAAAAAAACTTGATCTCCATTTTTTTTTCATTTGAGTAAAAGACTCGCACATTTTTTGTTTTCTCTTTTTTTTTAAATAAGGATTGACCTAGATGGGTCAAAGGTAAAGGGGTAGTTTTAACCTAAGACGGACGAGTTGACCTAGATGGGTCGAGGATGGTGTGTGGACCTAAACGGGTCGAGACGGGTTGACCTAGGTTGGTATGGACAACGGTGGGTCAAATAATGACCTAGGTGGGTCAGGATGACGGTTTGACCTAAGCGGGTTAAGGTCAAAGGTAATTGGGTTCACCTATGGGACTAAAGATTGACCTGAGAGGTCAATAGCGGATAAGGTTGACCTAAGGGTCAAAGGTTGACTTAAGAAGTCGAAAGGTGATTGGGTTGACTTAGGGAGTCAAAGGTTGACCTCAGAGGTCAAAGGCGGATAAGGTTGACCTAAGTGGTCAAAGGTTGACCTAAGAGATCGAGGGGTGATAAAGTTGACCTAAGGGGTCCAAGGTTTGACCTATGGGGCCAAAGGCAGATGAGAATGACCTATGGGGTCAAAGGTTGACCTAAGAGGTCAAAGGCGGATGAGGTTGACCTAAGGGTTCAAAGGTTGACCTAAGAGGTCGAGGGGTGACCTAAGAGGTCGAAGGTGATAAGGTTGACCTAGGAGGTCAAGGGTTGACCTAAGAGGTCGGAGGTTGATAAAGTTGACCTAGGGGGTCAAGGGTAGACCTAAGAGGTCAAAGGTTGGTAAGGTTGACCTAAGGGGTCAAAGGTTGACTTAAACGGATAAGATTGACCTAGGGGGTCAAAGGTTGGCCTAAGAGGTCAAAGGGTGGTAAGGTTGACCTAGGCGGTTAAAGGTTGACCTAGGAGGTCAAAGGTAGATAAGGTTGACCTAGGAGGTCAAGGGTTGACCTAAGAGGTCGGAGGCGGATAAAGTTGACCTAGGCGGTCAAGGGTTGACCTAAGAGGTCGAGGGGTGACCTAAGAGGTCGAGGGTGATAAGGTTGACCTAGGAGGTCAAGGGTAGACCTAAGAGGTCAAAGGCGGATAAGGTTGACCTATGGGGTCAAAGGTTGACCTAAGAGGTCGAACGTTGACCTAAGGGGGTCAAGAGCGAAGAAAGTTGACCTAGGGGGTCAAAGGTTGACCTAAGAGGTTAAAAGACAAATGAGGTTGACCTAGGGGTCAAAGGTTGACTTAAACGGATAAGATTGACCTAAGGGGTCAAAGGTTGACCTAAGGGGGTCAAGAGTGGAGAAGGTTGACCTAGGGGTCAAAGGTTGACCTAAGGGGGTCAAGAGCGGAGAAAGTTGACCTAGGGGGTCAAAGGTTGACCTAGGAGGTCAAAGGTTCAGAGGGTTGACCTAGGCGGTCAAAGGTTGACCTAGGTGGCCAAAGGTTGAGAAGGTTGACCTAGGCGGTCAAAGGTTGACCTAGGAGGTCAAAGGTTGACCTAGGAGGTCAAAGGTTGACCTAAGGGGTCAAAGGCGGATAAGGTTGACCTAGGAGGTCAAAATTTGGTAAGGGTAGACCCAAATGGATCGCAATGATGGCCCAACGGATGAGCGATTGACCTTAGAGGTCGCCTAGATGCAATGCACATTTTATTTTACGAAAAGTTTTGCATTTATTTACATCCTAAATGGGTGGTCCGAGGAGTGTCCTAATCTCTATGTGTGGGTTGACACGGGTTAGGTTAAAGGTTCCCACCGCTCGCGGAACGTACACGGTGAGTGGAGTAGACGAGTGACTCGAAAAATGTGAGGCAGTAGCGCACAAATTCCTGCACATCGAATACTCCGGGTAGTAGGGACCTGTGCAGTGCTGACACGGACTAGTGGTAGTGTGTGGCAAGAAACTAATTCTTTTTAAGGAGAAAAGAGAGAAGTTTTGAATGTTTGAATGATGCTATGCAATGCAATGCAGGAGAAGGAAAATAATGTACAAGGGAGCCTAGCAGAGTTTTGTTTGACCCTAATACTAAGGGGAAAATAACAAAGGTACAAGGATACAAGGTATATACAAAGTACAAGTATCAACAAAGTATAAGTATTAACATTGCGGGGTGCACGGGTGCATGTGTAAACATGGCAAGTATATGAGGTGCATGTATAAACATGGCAAGTGTGTGCATGTGTAAACATGGCAAGTGTGTGTAGGGTGCATGTGTAAACATGGCAGGTGTGTGAGGTGCATGTGTAAACATGGCAAGTGTGTGTGAGGTGCATGTGTAAACATGGCAGGTGTGTGTAGGGTGCATGTGTATACATGGCAGGTGTGTGTAGGGTGCATTTGTAAACATGGCAAGTGTGTGCATGTGTAAACATGGCAAGTGCGTGCATGTGTAAACATGGCAAGTGTGTGTAGGGTGCATGTGTAAACATGGCAGGTGTGTGTAGGGTGCGTGTGTATACATGGCAGGTGTGTGTAGGGTGCATAAACATGGAATGTGTGTGAGGTGCGTGTGTAAACATGGCAAGTGTGTGCATGTGTAAACATGGCAAGCATCATGATGTGACGAAAGTTAGACCCACTAAGTTTGAAAAAATTTCAAAGCATTTCCCCAGCAGAGTCGCCACTGTGAATACGTGTGTTTAAAATTGGGAATATTCATAGTAACATTAAAATATGAGAGTCGCCAAGCCGTTTTAGTTATAGCCAAAACATTGAGAAAAAGCATGTTAATGGGTTCGGGGGTCAAATTACAACAAGAGAAGAATATTGGACGTTATCACTACTATTGCCCGAATTGATCGGTCTTTCTATCATGATGAATGTGTTAGTAGTGTGTTAGTGTTTGAGACCGGATCCGAAGATTGCCTACGTTCCTCTCAATGTGAGAAGCTCAGGTCAGCGTAGTTCGAGAAGAATTTAGAATAGGCAGAAGAATCGGGATCATGCATAATGAGGGGGAATTACCTAAAGTTTAGGGTTTAGAAGTAGTTCCTAGATCATCCTCGGGTTGATGAACCCTCGATCATCATCGGCTATGAAATAACATGTAATTATGAAGATCGCAACCCTAAATATAGCATAAATGAGGTTTTAATCTATGAACACGAAGAACATGCAAAGAACATATTATGAACATGCAAAGCATATGAATAAACATGCAAGGAATATGAAGAAACTATGAATAAACATGTAAGAACATGAATATTAAAGATCTACATTAAAAATGATGCAAGAACATGAAGAAAATGTTAGAAAACTTACCTATGTTGGCAAGAAATAAACCTTGATCTTCTTGGAGGTTTGAATGCTAATTAGAGAGCAAAATAGTGTTTAAGAACTCCAAAATTCGTATTTAGAGCTCTCAAAATCGGACCCTTAAACCAATGGAATGGAATGGTTTATATAGTAAACTGATGGGAAGATCTGACGGTCAGGATCATCCAGCGCAAGGTTGGCCGCCTGGCCATGGTTGAAGCCGGTGACAAGAGTGGCCGCATGGCCAAGATCAACGCGCAGCAAGGTTGGCCGCGTCGCCAAGGTTGCAGGCTGACTTGATTCTTAAGCTAGGGTTTCTGCATGGTTTTAAGGAAACCATTTGTTACCTATTTTGATAGATTTTGTCATAAATGAGATATTTTGGGAATCCGGGACAAGTCTTTGCAAGGTTTCTAATTCCTATAAAGTCCTTGTTTTTTTGGGAAAGTCCTAATAAACTCATTTTCAGATCGGGTACTAACACATCCAGGAATTAATCGCGGAAGGAAAGCTTGAACACCCCGGGTTGGGAAGGTTGTAATGAAGCAACAGCTATGGTCAGGAGCGGAACACCAAAACCCCTTCCATCAACCTCCCCTTAGGAAAAGTCAGAGTCTATTGTTAGGATGTGTGATAAGCCCTTAAGAAGAGTCAGTTAAGATATCTGTTAGGTTTACTTAGAGTCTTGACTCCCCGGTTGATGCCATGTGGTGACCATTTCGAGTCCATTGTTATGTTTCTTAATAAGATTAATATTATCATTATTGCCTTGTCAAAAGTTTACATAAAAAATGTGTGTGAGTCTTTCACTCAAAACAAAAGTGTGTCTTCCAAAAAAAATAAAAAAATGGAGATCAAGTTTTCTTAAAATAAAAAGATCAAGTTTTTCCTAAAAGGCTAATCCGCTAATGAAGCGTTCTTCTCAAATACCGGTTATAATTTCACCTTGAGGTTTAATATGCTAAAGTCCTTTGCGGTTTTGACCACTGGAAACATTGACCGAAGAACCCACATCTAAATTGGCATCCGAGACAACCGTCCACATGAACAACAAGATCAAACAATTGGAACACCATCTACAAGAAGAGGCCCATGCTTCGGAAGCCCAAAAGCGGCTACATCAAATGGAGATTTGTACCCTCGCTAAGTGCCATGAGCGAAGGTTACGCACCTTGAAAGGAAATCACCAAAAGGAGATTGCCAAAGCAAGCTCTCAACTCGCTCTCATGAGTAGACGACTCTGGCAACTACAAAACCAAGTCAATCGGAGACCTTGTGACACATTTCCCGTGGAAGACATGGAACATGCCACCGACAACCCCTCCAACAACTGAGGAAGAAAATGGACCATCACGCTTCATAGGAGCCCATCCTTAAAAAAAATAATAGAGTCTTCCAACCTCATAGGATCTAGACTTTCACCAAAGTCCGTCTTGGACTGTGTCTTTTTATTTTTATAGAGGTCCGCACTTGGACATGTATGTGTAAAGTTATCTAAATAAAATAGTCATTTTCATTCTCTTCTCTCTAGACTCGAGACATTATTTGCAATATACATTTACTCTTGAAATTGCCTTGCTTGTTATTACCAATTGATTGCTACGTCCCTAAAATGATGAATTGGCTTCTAAGCATACTAGTCAATGACGACTTATTAAGGATGAATGGACCTAACACAAATAAAGAATGCTAAATGCAAACAAATAATCTTGATGTGAATAAATGTTGTGATCAATTGGCGTAAAGAAACCATTAATGGCAAGTCTTCCTTCATACACATCCCCGATACACATTTCCCGATACACAACCCATGCACCTTTCCTACACAAATTCTTGATGAACATGAAAGGCATCCCAAGACAACAAAAGGTAAGGATGTTGTTGCTCAACCATCAAGGTTCAACTGTGATCACTCATGTGCAACCGAGCAAAGGACTTCCCGGATCTTCGAAGTCAAAGAAAGAAGTGACAGACATTCCACCAAGGGGCTACAAATGAGCCAATGTCCAAGATAACAAGTTGGGGATAATGTTTCCCCTCTCTCTCAAAAAAAAAAGAGAGAGAGAAAGGGCCCGTTCATCTCAAAAGAAGTTCACACAAAAGAAGGTTCACCCCAAGAGGTCCATCCCAAGGAGTTCACCACAAAGCAAAGTGATCTACATCAACAAAGCAACAACATCCTCCGAGATAACATCAAAAGAAAGTCAACTTCAGCCAAAGGCGGTACTTGGCCGAACTACGGTGACCTGAGCTTCTCAAACTAAGGGGAACGTAGGCAACCTTCGGGTCCGGTCATAGCATGAAACAAAATCATCAAACCTTGGTCCTCTCAAAATTACCAAGTTCTCTTCCCTCGGTCCCATCAATGACCGATTTCCCAGACGCACCTTCTTTAGTCACATCAAAGACCAATTCCCCTTAAATACATTCTTCTTCCGATCTTGCCATTGATCGAATCCTAATCTCAATTGATCACAACATTTATACATGTTAAGGCTAAATGCTTGTTATAATCTTGACTTAATAATAAACATGGTCCATTCAAGCAATCATTTTGATGATATTAACTAAGGAAAATTTCAAATGTCTCGACAAGTCTTCTTCTCTGCATCTTAAGAAAGAGCTAAACACTTATGTTCTGTCAAGCAAGGGCTTCCTCCCATTTCATCATACATTGCTCAAAGAGCTCACTAACATAAAGGGACTCTCTCCCACCTAAATAAAATGCCCTTGCATGTTTCCTCCAAAATATACCTTAAGTCCCCGTCCCGTCGAATCGGCTGGATCACTCATAAATAATAAAAAAAAAAAAAAAAAAAAAAAAAAGAGAGAAAAGCACCAAAAAAGTAGCCCGATAGGTTGAAACCCCGCAAGGGCGGCCTAGGCAAAAAACAGGGTGTGCCATAAAAGACGCAAAAAGAGATGACCGCTGGGTTGAAAACCTGCAAGGGTGACCTAGGCAAAAGAAAGGGCGCGTCATGAAAAAATGGATGGGTTCCTAACCTCACATTAAAGGTCAAAGGACGACATTGGGGCTACTTCAACATCGACAACAACAAAGACATGGGGATACCTCGACATCAATGATGAAGATGACATTGGGGCTACACCTACAACAGCGACAAGCATATTTCCTACCATCAGTTACTTCTCGACGAATAGACAAAGCTCAAAAGGACTTTATGCATGGCAAACCTCGCGGTTAAGTTAAAATACAAAAATTTGACTAACATGCTTCGTTAAAAGATTTTCCTTTAGAAATAAGCCTTCCCAAATTTGCCCATTTGGCATCGTTTGTCAAAAACAATGTTTCAAGCAAAATGCTTTTAATCTCCCCTCAAAATGAATTTTCCAAAGTCTTGGACTTTTTCGTCCACAATGTGTCTTAAAGGTCGCCCCAAGGCTCTCCCCCGGTGTCAAGAAAATGTGTCAACCATCCCGTAGTGTAAAGTTGACCAAGTTTGAGCCTTGACCCAAAGTGGTCATTTTAGGTTGAAGCCTTTGTCCCCGATAGTCCTTAGTCGGACGTAAGACCAGTTTCCCCGTCAAACTCCCTAAAGATGGAGTTGACCCAAGTCAAGCCTCGACCCAGAGTGGTCATTTTAGGTTGAAACCTTTTGTCCCCAACAGTCCTAACTGGGCATAAGACCAAAGACCCCATTAAATATTAGGAAAACTACTAAGATAGCCATGAAGATATCTACCTTAGGATAGGATGAGAAGATATCCACCTTAGGATAGGATGAGAAGATATCCACCTTAAAGATATCCACCTTAGGATAGGATTAGAAGATATCCACCTTAGGATAGGATGAGAAGATATCCGCCTTAGGATAGGATGAAAAGTTATCCACCTTAGGGTAGGCTCTCTAAATAGACTCAAAGACCAAAAAACTCTTCACCCGACCACAACGGCCACCTTTAGGTTTGAGTAGCCTTGAAATCTCTCATCCCAAACTACGTTTGGCTTGATTCCCAACAATTAGGATATGTAGGATCCTATACCCCTAGGTCCAGCCCTTTAACCAAATCGGTCAAGCCGTCCTCCCATCATAGACAGATTGGTATGCTTTTTAGGTCGACAACCCCGCTTTCCTAAAGCAACGTTGCCGAGGGGCTCTATAAGTACCCCAATCTGAATTGAAACCAAATTAGAGGTATTCTCAGGACTATTCAGGGATAAAACTGATACGCTAGGACCTCACTAGGATAAACCAAAAATCTTAGGACTGTTCTGGAATAAAAATTGGAAAAATCCAGAAGCTCGCCAGAGAGAACTGTACAGATGGTTTAGCCACGTGAGAGCTTCAGCCACACGGATGGTTTGGGTGCCTTCAGTCCCTATAAATTGAGCCCTTGCTGATCATTTCATGGGGGGAGAAAATAGTGTAGAGTAGTGAAATTCTGTTAGAATCACAACAGAAACACAAACACCACAAACTTAAGTGAAAAAGAGATAGGAAGATAGGCTAAAACCAAAATTGGTGAGGCCTCATTCTCCCCATCTTCTCTCCATCTCATATCTCTCTTGTTACTTTGTTCATATTGTTAATTATTTACATTGTGTGTTTCTTTCATATACAAATGTCTTTACATTTATGCAATATTATGACTTGTTTCATTTATGCCATTTACATTTATGTCATTTACCTTTATGTCTTTAATTTTTATGTATTTACTTTTGGATTGGTGATCCATTGCACATATGGAGAGAGCCTTGTACATTTATCTTGTATTTGTTCATTTATTGTCATCATGATCATGTTTGGGTGGTAAAGTCTCAATCTTTACCATCCAAACTTTGATTTAGCCTTAATGTCACCTTTAGATGATAAAGACTCAATATTTATCTATCCAAATGTTGATTTTTGTTGTCCAAAAGGTTTATTTTTGGATGAATCATCCATTTGGTGGTTAAGGTCTCAATCTTTAACCCTCCAAATGGTTGTCTTGGCTCAAAGCCATGTTTATCACGTTTTGCATTTCTTTCCCCAATGATTGCCTTGATCATACCGAAATCCTTAGTTTTGGTGTCTAATCTAATGATCAAAAGCATAGGGATGTTGTTATGCATGTTCATGTACAATGCGAATAAACTGGAAAATTCTCTGTTTCTGCCTGGAACTAGATTGTTTCTGATAAATCTGCAAAATCCCCAGGATAACCATAACCAGCCCTACGGATAGTTTAGCCAAAGGGAAGTTTTTTCTGTTTAAACCCCATTCTATCAAAATCTTTGCAAATAAACCCTTTTTGTTAACTTTCTAACTGTTTTCTGTTACAAGTCAGTTTTTCCCATTTTAAAACACACACACACTTGCACATTTTGGTCAACAAACTTAGGGAGACTCAGTTTTCCCAGGCGGATTGGGTGAACCATCAAACGTTCTTCCCAAGACGTAACCTAACCTCCGTACTCATTTTCTCTAACCATTTTCATTGAATTGGGTTTAAAATTAATTTAACGTGGCGACTCTGTTTTTTCTTTGAACATAAAGTTCCGTGTTCGATTTCCGGTGGGGACTTCCCTGTTTTCCCGCGGGTATCTTACAGCAGGTACACCCATTAGAGGCCATGATGAATTGTTGTGCTTAGCCAGTGCAAGCTAAGCGTTGACCCTTTATTCAAACTAATCTCAAATGGTGAAGAGTTAGATGTCTTAATCATAACCTTTGCTAACTCAGAGTCAGTTGTTTAAAGCTGGGATCAACCTGTAAGCCGAGTTAGATGTTGATCATAACTTCCCTTTGTTGGCCTAAACCTGTTTTCATAACAAGGTTTGGGTAAAAAGGGGTGTTATATGTATCATAACTTAGATTGGGGACCAAACATGTCGTGTATGTTTTAGCCAGGCTTGTTATGGGAACTAGGCTTTTACTTGAGTTTACAAGTCTGCCTTGGCTCAAATGTTTAGGAAGTCAGGTGTTAAGTGCTACAGACTCCAAATAAGGATCTAGGCATTGTCAAGTAATGCTTAAACCGAGTTTCAGTGTCATGTACTAGGAATGTAAATTCGACGATGTGTAAGAAGAAATTTTATTGATAGAATAAAAACTAGAAATATCTTAAGTAATAGAAACTAGAAAGCTAAAGACAAAAAAATACAACTATAGAAAGCATTAAAATATAGTAAAGGTGCCGAGGTGTTACTGATAGAATTTCCTCAAGTGCTCCGAATGCCATGGGTGCTTCAGCTTTTTTCCTTCTGGAGTTTTGAGCATGTAGGTCCCCTCCCAGATAACATTGGTAATAATGTAAGGGTCTTCCCAATTCGGAGAGAGCTTGTTCTGCTATGCCTTTCTGTGTGTCAACTCAATTTTTTGAAAACACAGTCACCTATTTGAAAAACCCTTTTCTTTACTTTACTATCATGGTAGACCTTGATCTTCTGCTTGTAATTGATCATTCTGAGCTGAGCTGCCAGTATTTTTTTATCAATCAGGTCTAGGTCTAGAAGTCGGTTATACTCGTTGAGGACTTCATTGTAATTGGTCACCCTGAAGGTAGGGAGTGCCATCTCGGCCGGGGCCATGGCTTCTAATCCATAAGTCAATGCAAAGGGGGTCTCCCCAGTTGGCCCTCGAGTGGTTGTACGAACAGCCTATAGAGCAAGGGGGAGGTTATCCAGCCACTTTCCTTCTCTTCCTTCTAGACTCTTGGTGAGGGCTTTCAAGATGAGCTTGTTTGCTGCTTCTGCCTGTACATTACCCTGAGGATGGCTGACCGACGACTTTCTATGGCTTACTCCAAACCTGTTTAGTTCTTTAGTGAAAGCATCCGAAAACTGAAGTCCGTTGTCAGTTACAATAGCATGGGGAACACCAAATCAACACCATATGTAGTCATGAATAAATTTGGTGGCGTTTTCCTCTGGGATCTTCCCTAAAGCTTTGGCCTCGACCCATTTAGTGAAATAATCAACAGCCACGATCACAAATTTGTTGCTTCCTTTGGCCAAAGGAAAAGACCCAATTATGTCGAACCCCCCATATGTCGAAAGGCCATGTCGGTATGATGAAGCTCTGCTGTACTGGTGGTGCTTTGGGCAGATCTGAAAATCATTGGCATTTGTCGCACTTCTTCACATAGGCTTGAGCTTCTTCTCTTAGGTTTGGCCAGTAATATCCAAGTGTTATCACCTTGCCAGCTGGCCCCCGAGTGTCCTCCACAAACTCCGTTGTGTACCTCGACAAGTAGGCTCTTGGTGTCCTTAGGTGAAACACATCTAAGGAGAAGCTTGGAGAAAGATCTTTTGTAGAGAATCCCATTCCATACGATGAATTTGGCTATCTTTTTCTTGATCGTCCTAGCTACTAACTCGTCCTCGGATAGCTTCCCTTCTTAAATGTAGTCCTTGTATTCGTCGATCCAAGTCCTTTCTTCATCATTGATTGCTAAAATTTCAATTCTTTCATAGGCTAGCTGGTCGGCATAGATGATTAAGGGATTGATTTCTTCTGCTGTAGCCATCTTAGAGAGTAGGTCGGCCTCCTGGTTGTGCTCTCGTCCTACTAACCTTATCTCCCAGAACTCTAGGTTTTTTATCATGTTGAGGACGAGGTCTCTATACTTAGTCAGCATATGATTCTCAGTATTGTATTTGTAACGACCCGAAAACCCGCCTCTACTTCTTAGTAATAAATATTTAATTATTTATTTAAATTATTTATTTATTTAAATAATTATGTGTGCATTTTGTGTTTCATAATATTTTATGTCTAGCATTTTAATTGATCGTTGTGCTAGTGTGGAATTTATTGGGTCTTAGTTGATAGTAGGGATATGGATTTAATTGTTCCTAGTTGGGTCTAGAGGGGGCCTAGGTGTAACATTCTAAATAATTATCCTACACCTCCCTCCCTACTCCCCCTTCTCCCTTACTCTTCTCTTTCTCCTGCACACACACACACTCAATCTCTCTATCCTCCATTGTTAGAAAGGTAAGAACTCCTCCTTCTCTCTTCATTTTGACCATCTTCCTCCCATTATTTCTTAATGCTCATTTTATGAAAAATGTTTAGATCGTCGCTAGGATCATGTAGAGCTAAGAAAATACGAATTCCATCATCTTTGATAAATTCCAAGTAAGTTACTTTTCCCCCATTTTTATGCTAAAATGTTCATCTTTAGTTTATGTAATGCTTTAGTTCATATATATGTTATTTAGGTTGAGTTTGGAATTTATTTGTATTTTTGTTCATCTTTTGTGATTTTTGAAAATGTTTGGATCAAATCTTGGTTTGGGTTGTTAAATGATGTTATGTGAGTTAATTTTAGGCTTAGAAGTCATTTTGGCATTTGGGTAAACTAGTTGGAACTGTTGGTGTTGATTTGGGTTGCAATAGTGAATTTTGGTGTTCATTTTCGGGTTGAAGAACCCAGCTGATTTTCTACCCAGCTCGCCGACCGAGCGCCCGCCCGGGTTGAGCCAGGCGCCCGCCCACCTGGCCAATTTCCTTCGACCAACCCTCTGCCTAAATGAGCGCCCGCCTGACCCTTAGCGAGCGCCCGCCCGCCCCCTATTTCTAGAAATCTTCTTTTTGGTTGTTTAAAACTAGGTTGCTTCCTTAGTTTAAGTTTTATTACTCTAATTAACTTAAGTTAACATCGTGGAACACTTTATTAATTGGAATTGGTTCCTTTGTGAATAAATATGTTATGGAATTTGATTAAGTATCGTTTTGGGAATGTTGGCCATCTTTGATGTGTTGTTTGGATTGGTTTACCTTTATAGTGATTTATTTGAAATGATTCCGTTGTGAACAATTGTGTTATGGGATTGGTCTAAGTATTGTTGGAGAATGCTTGGGCATCTTGTGACGTATTCATGGTTATCCCAATCGAATTGATTTTAGGTTAAAGCTTGGTTTAGGTTTTAGGGGATATCTTATAGTATCTAGAGGGTTATTAGGGAATACCAAAGTGTTGGGTTTGGTCCGTTTGTGATCATGTATGAATAAGTGTAACCTATTGGGTTCGTTTGGAGTGTTAAGAATTGGTTCGTTTATGAACGGATGTAAAGACTGACACGGTGATTGGGTACCTGCAGTTTTGATTAACCTTAAGGTGTTGTACTTCGGACTTCCTATTTGGAATTCAAGGTGTAAAAATATAGGGAGTTAATAATGTTAGTACATCTTCATGAGTAAACGTTTGGGGTCGTTTTGGTAATAATTATTGTACCAATTGTGAACGACCGTTTGAGTTGTGCTCCTTATGAGTAACTCGTGGGTTTCATCTTTAGGATGTGTTTAGTATGGTCCCTTATCTTGGAATCATCATGTTTTAATGGACAATGTTGTTGGGCTTTCTATGAGAAATCTTGTTTATCGTTGTTGGACTCTTTTATGAGAAACTTCTTGTGTTTATTGTTGTTGGACTCTTCTTGAGTAATCGTTTGCATCTTTATGGTGATTAATTGGTATGGTTCCCTACTTTGGAACCTTTGGTTGTCTATAGAGCTAGTATTTATTACCTAGCATTTATTTGAAAGTCCAGCTGGTTATTTGTGTTCGAGTCAGGCAATGGATAATGTTATAATGGCACGAGCCAAGTCCAGTATAGCATCGCCCATTGGTCCTTATTTTCCTCTTCCAGATTGGCCTTGGTTGGGATGAGCTAGCTTCCTTCGGAAGTAGTCTAGCTAACTTTTTGGGTTTTGACTTTATGTCATCTCCCCTGTCCTTTGTGACATGTTACACTGTTATGGTTCCGGTACCGGGGGTTTTTCTCTTCAGCTATTATGCTACTACGAAGATGGTTTGATTGGTTGATTGATTGATTGGTCGGTTCTGACCGGGGTTCTCTTCAGCTGTTATGCTGCTATTGTTGATTGGTTTATCGGTTGAAGCTGCGCAGCGATTGTTCTATCAGTTTGGTGAAACCTTGGCTCGGTATCCTTTGTAACGTGTTTACTTCAGCTTTATGTGCTGCATGATGAGCTGGTCATTATTTCCAACCGGTATGGGATGGTTGGCGATAGGGAGCCTCTCATTTGTTGTTATGTGATTGTACATTATGAATGCTTATTGTTATATTACTGTTCATGACAGCATGGCACTTAGATGCATTTAGTAGCTTGCTGAGATTTTATCTCACCCCGTTTCTTTTTATCTTTGTTGTTTTCCTTAACCCCCCCCCCCCAAGGAAAGCAAGTAGTAGCGTTGTAAGTTCCGTGGTAGCGGGAATCTTCTGAGCAGGTTGATCGCCTTTGGGATAGTTGCTCTTTGGAGCCTTTATGTATTTTATTATGGGTTCGTAGTCGTTCAGTGTTTGTATATACGGTTGTACTTTGGGTATTTTTTGTTAATAGTTGTTCTTGCTTCCGCGTTTGTTTCTAGGCTCCGAGTTATTATCTCGTTGAGGTGTTGTTTGATGGTATTGGTTTCATAGTTGAATTCACGCGCACGGATTGATATTTTGCATTTTGGAGATGTATATTATGTAAATTTAATGTTTATGGATTTTAGTATTTTCCGGGGCGTGACAGTTGGTATCAGAGCAATGGTTTTAGATCTCGAAAGAGAATAAGAACTCTGACATTGAATAGGTTTCAATACTTAGATGTTACAAGTTTGAGCGGTTTAGAAAACTAAGTTTTCATGAAAGATGAGGTTAAGGTAGAAGTTGGTTGAGTTATAAGTCGTGATATTGACGTCGAGTGTTCCTTCTCTTGTGGTATATCAAGTATAGGATTGGCGCTAATAGTGTGGTTCCATTGGGGTTAGTTGGTTTGAAGATGGAGAGTGTGAGTCTTGGAGGACTTGGCGTGTCTGTTTTGTAAGTGGATGATGTTTCGTGCTGTTTGCGCATGTTTGTCCTCATTCGGTGATTTATGATGAAGTGTATTCTCGAATACGAATTTTCGTGATTTCTTGCGGTGTATAAGGTGATTTAGTTATGTCACCTATTCAGGGTATTGACGAGTTGAGTAGTATGTTTTGGCTTTCTATGTGTCCCGAATCTCTTGGTTGCCATTGAATGGTAGTGAGTATTTCTATACTAGTTTTTGTGACTTTGTTTAGAAGCATACTAGGTATATATATATATAATGTTCAGGTCCTATATTGAAAATCAGAAGAAAAAAAAATCTTTATTATAAGGTTGTGCTGGGAATTTAGCTTATTTAGTTGGCAATACTAATGTTGAAGTCTTGAGTATAATTTATACTGGGTGCGATATGTCGCTTGACCGATAGGGAACTTGGGTTATATGATGAGTTGATATGGGCTATAATACTGATAGGTGAATCAGTGAACATATAGTATCGGTTGGGTTAAAAGAGTTAAAGATTCAATTTGAGAATTTCTTGATAGGAGATTTTCTTTACTTTTAGTACATCTACGTGAGTGCATCGGAATTGTTTAGTATGAGGAAATACTTAAATTATTATGGGTTATATTAAGAAGTTGAGTTATGATACTTTTGGGATCATTTCAGTACATGACTGGAGTTGAGTTAAAGCAAAATGAGTTATGAGTATATTGTGGGAGTTGTAATCATCAATGATGGTAAGCGCGTTAAGTTTAAAGGACTAGACATATTTAGCGAAGGTGAGAATTCCTCGAACAATATTAAATGCATTTTTGGGTTTTAGTGAACAGTTGTCACATGGTTCTGAATCTTTTCTTGGTGGCGTCCTTGTTTGGATTAAGGATTTGTAAAGGAAAGTGAGTATAGATACTTTGGCATATTAAAGGATACTATGATTCTGTATTGGGACGGAGCAGTTATTGAATATTTCGGATTATTAGTGATCATTTGTAATATCTTTTAGAGTTGTAAGTTGTAATATATTGATATTTATGTAAATAAAGATTGTGAAAATTTCGGATCGTTACAGTTGCTACTTTAATGGTAATCCTTGGAGATATAGTCACGCGGTGAACATATGGAGGATGGGAAATTTCTTTAGCTTTTCATAGTTTAAGAAGTTGTGTAAGCTCGAAATTGTTTAATGTTTTGAATTTCTGGGAAGTAATATTAAGTATGCGATTTTCTAATGGAAGTATCTTTACAGTATAATTAGGGTTGTGAATAAGACAAGTTTGTAGTATCTCAAGAATTATGTTTAGGAGAAATTTGGATTCTTCAATTTTGGCCTTGGGTATGGATTTTAGTTAGGAGTGAAGATAGTGATTGAAGAAGGTTCGGTACGAGAGATTACTATGTTGTAAGCATTATTTAAGTTTACTATATGATGGGTTAAAGTGGGTAATTGGAAAATTCGGGAAGAGACGGAACTAAAGTAACCGTGGCTACTGGACCATTCGGGTAAATATTCCAAAATTCGGGCCAATAAATAGAGATATATATGACTAGGGATGGATTGTGGTTTTATGGATATCGCCTTAGCAAGCTATAGTTGTTTTTATGGGACGCAGTTTAGAAATAATGTTAATAGGTTATCGACGTTGGATAATCATATGTTCTTCGACAAGATAAATGTGAGTTAATACAAGTGGATTGAGAAATACAAAGATTATGACTGTATTATGTTTTATCTCATGGGAAGTGAGTGTGGTAGTGGAATCTCATTTGATCGGATAGTTGATGACGATAAATTTTTGAGTATATCATTGAGTCATTGGGTGACAATAATAGTTATCCCTACTCCTTCTCTTAGTTGTTCGGGTAGTAGTGTGATTACTTGGGGTGATGTTTAGATCGTCAATGCGTACGGATGAACCGGATGATTTAAGGGTTGGTGGTGAGCGTAATGCTAATTAGGATCAAATCAGCTATGTCTCAGAATTGGTGAACAAGAATGTGAAATTCGGGATGAAAGAGGAAGTTAATTTAGGATGTTTGATATGAATATGCTTGAGATATGTATGTGTTCAATATGTGTGGGTTTATTTGAGTCATGGAATCGAGGTCTCAAATCTTTAATAGGTGCTTGATTTGGGGTTACGAGTGCTATATGAGAATCGATATTCTGTAGCCTCATTGTGACTGCGTGTTATGATTGTGATAAGTGAATTCGCGGGCGAATTCTTTTTAAGGAGGGTAGATTGTAACGACCCGAAAACCCGCCTCTACTTCTTAGTAATAAATATTTAATTATTTATTTAAATTATTTATTTATTTAAATAATTATGTGTGCATTTTTTGTTTCATAATATTTTATGTCTAGCATTTTAATTGATCGTTGTGCTAGTGTGGAAATTTATTGGGTCTTAGTTGATAGTAGGGATATGGATTAAATTGTTCCTAGTTGGGTCTAGAGGGGGCCTAGGTGTAACATTCTAAATAATTATCCTACACCTCCCTCCCTACTCCCCCTTCTCCCTCACTCTTCTCTTTCTCCTGCACACACACACACACTCAATCTCTTTCTCCTCCATTGTTAGAAAGGTAAGAACTCCTCCTTCTCTCTTCATTTTGACCATCTTCCTCCCATTATTTCTTAATGCTCATTTTATGAAAAATGTTTAGATCGTCGCTAGGATCATGTAGAGCTAAGAAAATACGAATTCCATCATCTTTGATAAATTCCAAGTAAGTTACTTTTCCCCCATTTTTATGCTAAAATGTTCATCTTTAGTTTATGTAATGCTTTAGTTCATATATATGTTATTTTGGTTGAGTTTGGAATTTATTTGTATTTTTGTTCATCTTTTGTGATTTTTGAAAATGTTGGGATCAAATCTTGGTTTGGGTTGTTAAATGATGTTATGTGAGTTAATTTTAGGCTTAGAAGTCATTTTGGCATTTGGGTAAACTAGTTGGAACTGTTGGTGTTGATTTGGGTTGCAATAGTAAATTTTGGTGTTCATTTTCGGGTTGAAGAACCCAGCTGATTTTCTACCCAGCTCGCCGACCGAGCGCCCGCCCGGGTTGAGCCAGGCGCCCGTCCACCTGGCCAATTTCCTTCGACCAAACCTCTGCCTAAATGAGCGCCCGCCAGACCCTTAGCGAGCGCCCGCCCGCCCGCCCCCCTATTTCTGGAAATCTTCTTTTTGGTTGTTTAAAACTAGGTTGCTTCCTTAGTTTAAGTTTTATTACTCTAATTAACTTAAGTTAACATCGTGGAACACTTTATTAATTGGAATTGGTTCCTTTGTGAATAAATATGTTATGGAATTTGATTAAGTATCGTTTTGGGAATGTTGGCCATCTTTGATGTGTTGTTTGGATTGGTTTACCTTTATAGTGATTTATTTGAAATGATTCCGTTGTGAACAATTTTGTTATGGGATTGGTCTAAGTATTGTTGGAGAATGCTTGGGCATCTTGTGACGTATTCATGGTTATCCCAATCGAATTGATTTTAGGTTAAAGCTTGGTTTAGGTTTAAGGGGATATCTTATAGTATCTAGAGGGTTATTAGGGAATACCAAAGTGTTGGGTTTGGTCCGTTTGTGATCATGTATGAATAAGTGTAACCTATTGGGTTCGTTTGGAGTGTTAAGAATTGGTTCGTTTATGAACGGATGTAAAGAGTGACACGGTGATTGGGTACCTGCGGTTTTGATTAACCTTAAGGTGTTGTCATTCGGACTTCCTATTTGGAATTCAAGGTGTAAAAATATAGGGAGTTAATAATGTTAGTACATCTTCATGAGTAAACGTTTGGGGTCGTTTTGGTAATAATTATTGTACCAATTGTGAACGACCGTTTGAGTTGTGCTCCTTATGAGTAACTCGTGGGTTTCATCTTTAGGATGTGTTTGGTATGGTCCCTTATCTTGGAATCATCATGTTTTAATGGACAATGTTGTTGGGCTTTCTATGAGAAATCTTGTTTATCGTTGTTGGACTCTTTTATGAGAAACTTCTTGTGTTTATTGTTGTTGGACTCTTCTTGAGTAATCGTTTGCATCTTTATGGTGATTAATTGGTATGGTTCCCTACTTTGGAACCTTTGGTTGTCTATCGAGCTAGTATTTATTACCTAGCATTTATTTGAAAGTCCAGCTGGTTATTTGTGTTCGAGTCAGGCAATGGATAATGTTATAATGGCACGAGCCAAGTCCAGTATAGCATCGCCCATTGGTCCTTATTTTCCTCTTCCAGATTGGCCTTGGTTGGGATGAGCTAGCTTCCTTCGGAAGTAGTCTAGCTAACTTTTTGGGTTTTGACTTTGTGTCATCTCCCCTGTCCTTTGTGACATGTTACACTGTTATGGTTCCGATACCGGGGGTTTTTCTCTTCAGCTATTATGCTACTACGAAGATGGTTTGATTGGTTGATTGATTGATTGGTCGGTTCTGACCGGGGTTCTCTTCAGCTGTTATGCTGCTATTGTTGATTGGTTTATCGGTTGAAGCTGCGCAGCGATTGTTCTATCAGTTTGGTGAAACCTTGGCTCGGTATCCTTTGTAACGTGTTTACTTCAGCTTTATGTGCTGCATGATGAGCTGGTCGTTATTTCCAACCGGTATGGGACGGTTGGCGATAGGGAGCCTCTCATTTGTTGTTATGTGATTGTACATTATGAATGCTTATTGTTATATTACTGTTCATGACAGCATGGCACTTAGATGCATTTAGTAGCTTACTGAGATTTTATCTCACCCCTTTTCTATTTATCTTTGTTGTTTTCCTTAACCCCCCCCCCCAGGAAAGCAAGTGGTAGAGTTGTGAGTTCCGTTGTAGCGGGAATCTTCTGAGCAGGTTGATCTCCTTTGGGATAGTTGCTCTTTGGAGCCTTTATGTATTTTATTGTGGGTTCGTAGTCGTTCAGTGTTTGTATATACGGTTGTACTTTGGGTATTTTTTGTTAATAGTTGTTCTTGCTTCCGCGTTTGTTTCTAGGCTCCGAGTTATTATCTCATTGAGGTGTTGTTTGATGGTATTAGTTTCATAGTTGAATTCACGCGCTCGGATTGATATTTTGCATTTTGGAGATGTATATTATGTAAATTTTATGTTTATGGATTTTAGTATTTTCCGGGGCGTGACAGTATTCCCCCTTCACCTGGTTCACTAGTAACTGGGAATCAATGTAAGTCACCAACTTCGTTGCGCCGAGGTACTTTGCTTTCTCTATGCCCAAGATCAAGGCCTCATACTCGCCTTGGTTGTTTGAGGCAGGGAATTTGAATCTGACGAAGTCTCGTGCAACATGTTCACCCCCTGGACTTGTCAAGTATACTCCTGCTTCACTTCTTCCTTATGTAGTTGACCCGTCTGTATACAAGATCCAGCAATCCTTTGGAAACTCACTAAGGGGCTCCCTATCCATGGGGAATTTCCTTTTTCGAGCTATCGGTACGTATTCGTTTGAGAAAGCGGTTTCAACCAAGAAATCTGCAAAAGGCTGTATTAGCAAGGTCTTTCTCGGCTTGTACGTGATGTCAAACTTGGTTAACTCAATGGACCAATTGAGCAACCTGCCGAAACTGTCCATCTTGTGGAGTATTTTTCTAAGGGGCGCATCGGAATAAACTGTGATGGGATGAGCGGAGAAGTAGGCACGTAACTTCCTTGCTGCTATCACCAAAGAAAATGCTATCTTCTCGGCATTGAAGTACCTGGCCTCGGTCTCTGATAGTCCCTTGCTTACATAATATATCGGCTTCTGGATCTTGTTTTCCTCTCAAACAAGTACAGCTGCTACAACACGGTCTGTTGCTGCTAGAAACATATAGAGCGTTTCTCCCATGACTGGACTACTAAGCAGGGGTGGAGATCCCAAGTATCCTTTCAGCTACTGGAATGAAGCCGAGCACTCTGGTGTCCAGGCAAATTCTTTTGTTCCCTTCAAGGCTTTGGAAGAAAGGAAGTAATTTTTCTGCTGATTTTGCAATGAACCTTCCCAAGGCGGCCACCCTTCCATTCAACCTTTGGACTTCCTTGATACATTTCGGCTCCTTCATGTCTACGAGTGCCTGGATCTTCTCTGGATTGCCCTCAATGCCCCTCTGTGAAACCATGAAGCCTAAAAATTTGCCTGACGTGATCCCAAATACACACTTGCTGGGGTTAAGCTTCATGTCGTTGGCCTTCAAATTTTCTATTGTCTCCCTCAAGTCTGGGATATGGCTTCCTGACATAGTCTTTATTACCATTTCGTCGATGTAGGCTTCCATATTTATTCCAATCTGTGATTTGAAGACTTTGTTGACCATCCTTTAGTAAGTTGCCCCAGCATTTTTCAGACCGAAAGGCATCATTACGTAACAGTAAATTCCCCTTGCTGCTTGGAAATCCGTCTTCTCAATGTCTCCCTCGGTCATTTTGACTTGGTGATAACCTGAGTAAGCATCAAGGAAGCTAATTGTCTGGTGTCCAGCAATAGAGTCTACCAGCTTATCAATCCTCAAGAGCGGGTAACTGTCCTTGGGGTAGGCTTTATTGAGATCTGTAAAGTCCACACACATCCTCCATTTGCCATTCTGCTTCTTGACCATGACGACATTGGCCAACCATTCTGGGTAAGTTGCTTCCCTTATGATGCCGGACTTCATTTGTTTCTCAACCTCTACCTCGATGGCTCTTTCTTTATCTTTGGAGAAGACTCTCTGTGCCTATTTGACCGGTTTGATGAACTTGTCCACTTCAAGTTTGTGAACATCAATGGCCTCTTTGACCCCGACCATGTCTTCTACTTTCCACGCAAACACGTCCAGATTGTTTTTTAGTAGGGAGATGATCTCTTCTCTCTCCTCCTTAGGGAGTTGCCTTCTAATCTTTATCTTTTGTTCAGGGTAATCTGGATTGATCTTGACCTCCTCTAATTGATCGACCGGTTTGAGCTCTGGTCCATCCCTGAACTCCAAGGTTTCGATAACGATTTGTTTAACCTTTTCCTTGTCTTCACTTTCCAGGCTTAAATTTTCCATGTCTAGGAGTCGGTCGACCGCGGTTTCGATGTGGGTAGGTTCTGTAGCCCCCGATCTTGGGACGAGAACGAGGGTCAAGTCACTCGGCTCGTCGGAAGCTGTATTCAGGGAAATAGATCCAAAACCTTCAAGCCCGTAGGTCATCTCGGCCTCTGTTACTGCGTCCTCCTTATCAAGTATAACCCATTCCTCAGGGACATCGTCCACTGCTTCAAGTATTACGCCGATATTTGATGTCGACGTGGTAACCGTGGTTCTAGATAGAGTGACATTCGTCTCTGGAGTATCGATTTCCATTCTGTTCTTAGTCTTCCTAGACTTCATCACATGCTCCAAAAAATGTTTAAGAGCACCCGGTACACATCTTACGCCTGCTGGGGTGGGGAACTTCACCCTTTGGTGAGGGAGGGAAGCAACCATTCCTAACTTTCCTTGGCTGGGGGGGCCTAGGATGGTATGATAGTCACTGGCCAGGTCCATGACAATGAACGTAATTGTTGCCGAGGCCTTGTAGGGGTATTCTCCAACTTTCAGCAGTAGGTCCAAGGTCCCTTTTGCCTATGCTTTGTGATTTGTGAAACCTTCCAGCCTTCCATTATAAGGGGTCAACATGCTGTATGGCATCTCCATCTCCTTGAAGGTTCTATAATAAAGCACGTCTTTAGCAGCCCCTGAGTCAATGAGGAGTCTTTCAGACTCACAATTGTCTATTCTACCCTTGATTACCATCGGTTGTTCCTTCATTGCTCTGTTCTCGGCCAGTTCATTTGGGGAGAAACTGATCACCTCTTCCCCTTTATGAATCCAGGGGGAATGTGATATACCTTGCTCTGCTCATGAATTTGTTCTTTTCGCCTGGTATTTGAGGGGATTTCTTCTCGTATGACTCCTATCAATTTTGCTCTGGGAGGCCTATCCTCTTGTTCTTCCTCCTTCCCTTCGTCCCTTGGGCGCTTGTTGTCTTTCTTTATTACATATCGGTTTAGCTTCCCTTGAGCCACCAATTTTTGTACTATCTTCTTCAGGGTATAGCAATTTTTAGTTTCGTGCCCATTGTCTTTATGGTAGGCACAGTACTTGCTAGTATCTTTTGGATACTTGGGGTTTTCCCTAATGGGCTTGGGGTCGGGAAGATCTACTAGGTTCATTATTTCCGAGATGGTCTTTGTGACGGGGGTGAAGATCTCGGTCCCTCTCGTTCTGTTTTTTCCTCTGTTTCCGCCTCCATTGGAACCTTGAGCCGAGTCCCCAGTGGGGGGCTTGTTTTCATGATCTCGCTCTCTGCCTCGAAACTTTAATTTCTTTTTCTCCTCTGCAATTGTTGTTGCATATGCCACTTGGTATAATTCTGACTTAGTATTAGGCTCCCTTACCGATAACTCATAAGTGAGAGCCTCGGACCTTTTCCCGTTGGTGAAGCACACTATTATCTCTCTATTGGTAAGCCTTTCTTCAATAGAGTTGGCTAGGCTCCTGAATCTCTGAAAGAAATCCATGGTCGACTCGGTTTTACCTTGCACCATATTAGCCAAGTCTGAGAGCCTTTTCTTCCTCGCCCCAGCATTGGAGAAGTACTCCAAAAATTGACTCTTTAATCTAGAAAAAGAGTCAATGCTTCCCTTGCCTAGATCCATGAACCAAGACCTAGCTGCTTTCGTCAATGTACTAGCAAAGGCTTTGCAAAGGATATCGTCTTGATTTGACACCAACGCCATCATGGCCTCAAAAGCTTGAAGATGGTCTAAGGCGTCGGAGTTGCCGGAATACTTGTCTAGATTAGGAAGCTTTAGCTGTGGATTAGGTGGAGAATCTCTTATCAATTGTGCAAAAGGACGCATCGCGTCGTAGTCATTCCTAGGCCTTCTCTGCCCTTGGTTCATCTCCACATTCTCAAGCCTCTCCTTTAAATCCATTAGGGTACGATCGCTGATTTGCGAACTGCAATGAGAGCTCCTCTGTTTATCCCTTCCTTTATCTCGTCTTTTTCCAGCAACTCGTCTTACTTCTAGGTCATGGACAGATCGTCTTGGTGGAGTGTGATAGGTCGGAGCCGTCCTATGTGGGGACCGACGTCGATCATCTTTTCTGCGTCTTTCCCTCAGAAATCTTACGTCGGGGGATTCGGCTTCTTCCTCCCTCATTTGATTTATTTGATTTCTCAAATCTCTTCCTTCTCGATTGACTGGGCCAAGTCAACCTTCAAGCCGGCTTGCTCGGTTCTCTTACGGAACGTCACATTGATCCCGATCACGCCGGCCATCAGTACATGGGATTTCCCTATGGTTACTCCTATCATCCTCATGAGCTCCTCTAGTTCTGGAGGGCTGGAGGAGATGTGCCATGGAGTGCTCGGGTCATATTCCAGGAGAGCTCTTTGGGCATCAGCCAATTGCTGGAGAGTTGTGAGATTTTGTTGGAGCAATACCCTTCGATCCAAAGGCAGTATACTTGAAGGGCCAGCTTCATCATTCTGAGGGCGTGTAGTTGTTCTCCTCCGTCTTCCATAAAGTTGAGTAACCTCAGGTGGAGGCCCTCTTGATCTCGTATGCATTCCGCCCCCATGGGGTTGAGGTGGAGGAGGGAACCCTTGATTCAGAGCAGCATTATTGGCCACGTTAGGTGGTGGTGGATTGAGATCACCTTCAGGCATAACACTTGCCTGTTGTCCGTCGGCTGGTATTTCAGCCATGAGGAGGTTGTGGTTATCCGGACAAAAAGTTCTCCGATCGAACGTTTCCCGGCAATGGAGCCAAACTGATGCTGCCAAAAACGTGCCGGATTAGCCTTTCGTCTAACAGTTCGGATAAATCCATCAAAGAGAACTCCTCATTCGGATCTGCACACACGAAACAATAATAGTGAACTAGCCGGGGCTTCACCGGCGAAGGCCCTCCGGCGTGATAATAAGAATCTGTTATGTGAGATAAAAATAGAGAGAAATCAATTGACTAGAGTTAGAGCCAAAAGAGTTCATTACCCGTTACTTGTATTGAGGGCCTGTTTATATATATGTAGGTGAATGAGTCATGACTTGTTAAGGAAGTCATAGAGCCCGTACTGATGTAGAACTCGTATTCTTGAGAGAGAGAATCCTGATAAGGATGACTGTTATCACAGTAATTTTGTATAAAAGGTCTCCGTGTTTAGATAAGGATTCTCTTCATTTGTATGAAGCTTGGATTCTGCTTTGTTGACTTTGCGCTATATTAGGGATGCAACCTTATCCTTATTAAATCGGAACAAGTCGGCATACGACCCACACCTTATCATTCTGCTGGACCAGGTCATGTCTTGGTCCTTGATTTATGGACTTGGGCTTGGGCTTGGGCTTGGGCTTGTATATGTCGCGGCCCAACTTCTCGGTCGGTACAGTCGTTCATGCATTAATGTGTGTTTAGGTGGTAAGAAATTGACAGTGATAGCCTTTCACGCCTTCAATAAAAAGTCCCATGGTTAAATATGCATTACCAAGTAAGATAAAGTGATAAACCATTATTAAAGAGAAGAAAGAATATTTTGAAATATATTCATTAATTGAGGTACAAGTCTTTTCCAACTGTATCAGTTCAACTTCAATATACAATGACAAATCATAATAAATTGGGACCCTTTTGTACCAAAACTTTTCATTGATGAAAAGTAAGTATACACCGCACCTGCACCCGCACCCGCACCCGCACCCGAGGGTTCTATTCACTTCTATTCCCTACGTCTCACCTCACTTGACACTCAAGAGCTAGATACAATAAATTCAAAAAAAAAATGTGTAGTGAAAAATAAAGAGAGAATGAATGCGGTAAATAGTAGTGTTGATTGAATAAATTGAATATTGGAAAATGAAGAGAAAGAATGAGTAGTGCGGTAAAGTGACTATAATAAGGAAACTATTTTGAGAAGTGTCAACTAAGCTGGAACGGTGGGAGTATTTTGGTAACAGTGGAAAAGTAACTTAAATGTTATTCCACTTGACTAAACACACATTAATTACTTCATTCATGGTAATTATTGGCATGAATAAGTAGTTACATAATGGTCCAAAAGTCCCTAACCCAAAACTTTGTCTTACTCCCTCCGGTCCAAAATATCTGTCATTTTTTTATTTTTCACAAAGATTAAGAAATGCAATTATTAGGGCATATTAATGATGAAAGTTCCATATTTACCCTTATTTATTGTTCATCTTTCTTACATTATTACACTACCTAAGTCAATTAATAAAGTAAAACAACTTCCAATATAAGGGTAAATTAGGAATTCTAATTGTCTTGAACCAAAAGTGACAGTTATTTTGGACAAAAAAAAATTGATCAAAAGGGAGTAATTACGACATTTGCAGGATCCTACCTTCTGACAAGAGATTTCTTTTTTTTCTTTTTAAAAGTCATTTTACTCGGTCCCCCAAAAAACAACCACATGTACACTTTTGTTTTTTTCTTTGCTCGGAAAGATATTTATACTTTTCAAAATATATTCGCTCCGTTTCACCTTGGTCAAGCTATTAACAACAACAACAACAACAAAAAAAAAAAAAAAAAAAAAAAAACTATTAACAACAACTCATTATTAGGGACGACAACGGGCCGGGTTCGGGGTGAGTTTTGTCAAAACCGAACCCGACCCTAATGCCAAAAGGAGTTACCCGAACCTGACCCGAAGCGTACAAAATTATAAAATTTTCAGCTCATGTTTGCTTGGGCACAATCTATGCATAAGCTTAAATTTTAATTAGTTATAGAAATTAGTTTAAAATCATCAAACCTCACTAAAAAACAACTATAAAAATAAATTGAACAACATATGATATGATTAACTAACATAATATCTTGACTTTGTACATGAGGGTGCGGGTCGGGTCGGATCACGGCTGGTTAATATCAAAACCCGAACCCGCTCGGGTCATGAAAATTGCAACCCGAACCCTACTTTTTCGGGGCGGCTCGGATCAGGTTCGGTCAAATTATCATCCCTACTCATTATCAAAAACCGCAATAGTATTTATTTTGGGATAGACAAAAAATGTACACTTTTTATTTATAAGATATTCGGAAAACTTGGTTTCTCTCTAATTTATGAAAAGTCTTGTTCTTCAAACTGTTACAAAATGAGAGGTAAAAACTGAAAATATACTCCATCCGCCATATTTATTGGTACTAAAAGTGAGTGTACGGAGATTAAGAAAATATGTTGAAAAAAATAAGGGATGGGTTGGTTAAGTATAGGAAGAGAGAGGTTACACCATTGGGAGGGTGTAACATGAACAGAGGAGTTGGAGGAAGAGATAAGAGATAAGAGTGGTGTAGGGGAAGGTGTCTTCGACAAACTTCAAGTGTCGAGATGTGTAGACATGATTTGTTTTGGGGTCGAGGCAGTGGTAGGCACTTTGAGTTGGTGAATAACCAAAGAAGACACACGGAATTGAGCGAGGGGCAAGTTTATGAGAGGTATAGGGTCTTAACCAAGGGTAACATAGACACCCAAAGAAACGAAGTTTTGTATATTTCAGTGGTTTTTGAAAAAGACTAAGGTATGGTGAAGAGTGACTAAGTGTGGCAGTTGGGAGACGGTTGATGAGGTAGGTGGCGGTGGTGAAGGCAAAGGCCCAAAATGAGAGGGGTAAATTGGCATGTGAGAGCAGGGCAAGGCCGGTTTCCACTATGTGGCGGTGTCGACGTTCGGCATAACCGTTATGTTCTGGAGTGTGGGGGTGGTGAAGTGAGATGGGTAATACCATTTTGTGAGATAGCGGGGGTCAGTTTTAGGTATTCCCCACCATTGTCAGAGAACAATTGAATGATGGGCTTATTAAGGAATTTTTCCACAAGGGCTTTAAAGCGTGTGAAAATGTTGAAAGTGTCAGATTTCTGTTTCATTAGGTAAAACCACGTGTATTTAGTAAAGTGGTCAACAAAAATGACATAGTATTTGTATTTGTCATGTGAGTAAACAGGGGAGGTCCATACATCAGAGAAAATGAGTTCAAGAGGAGCAGGAGAGGTAAGAGATGAAATAGAAAACGGGAGTTTGTGACTTTTATTAATGTCGCAAGAATTACAACTCAAAAACTAACTAGACGGAATATATAAATTAAACTGCTTATTTAAAAAAGAAATAATGGGTGGGGCGGGGTGTTCGAGACGATGATGCCAGGATTTGAGGGACTTGGAGATGCTGAGGTGAAAATGTGGAGTAAAGGGATGCCAAAGATAGACTCCACGAACTTTGATGCCATGGAAGAGGACTTTATTTGTTGAGAGATCCTTGATAAGAAAAGAGTTGGGTAAGAATTCGATGGAAACATTATTATCGGCACAAAATTGAGAAACAGAGATGATATTTCGAGAGATGAGAGGTACATGAAGAACATTAGAGAAAAATAAAGACTGAGAGGAAGTAGAGATAGAAAAGGAACCTATGTCGGAGATAGGAAGGGAATAACCATCACCGATGATAACTTCATCACTGCCATTGTAGGGGTGGTGGAGAGACAGGTTATTGAGGTCGTTAGTGATATGGTTGGTTGCCCCACTATCGAGGAGCCAGGAAGTGGGAGGGGGTGGAGTAGCAGAGGTGGCAGTGTGGACTTGTGGTTGGGTAGGGCTAGTGAGGTTAGGTCGGTGGAATGGGTGGGGGGTGGAACGACCATATTGGGGTAGGCTCGCTGAAAGGAGTGGCATTGAGAGATAACATGGCCCACGATCCAGCAGTATTGGCATTTTCCTTTGAAGGAGACAGGATGGGTAGGATTGGAGTTGGGCTGAGATGTGTGTGGGTTGGGTAAGAGGGGGGCAGTGGTGTTGGGGCGGTTGTGGTTTTTAGGATAAGCAGTGCGGTTGGTGGCAATATGGGCCGAGGCAGGGAGATGGGTGGGTGTGGGGTGTTGTTTTAAGGACAACTCATGATGAATAAGCTTCTCGTGAAGGGCTTCAAAGGAGATTGGTGTGTCCCTAGCACGAAAAGTGTCAATAACGGGTTTGTAGGTCTCGTAGTCGAGACCTTTTTGAGTTTTGGCAACAAAATCCTCGGTATCCATGGGTTTGCCGAGGATGGCAAGTTTGTCGGTGCAGCTTTTTATGGCATGCATGTATTCAGCAACAGTGAGATTAGCTTTGGTGAGAGAGTCAAGATTGTCATTGACTTGAAGAATGTGGCCACGGGATGGGTTTGCATAAGTGGTTTGAAGAATATCCCAAAGTTCTTTGGAGGTTTTGGTGCGAAGAACTAGGGGTGCTATGGATTGGTCGAGTGTGCCGAGAAGAGCACCATGAAGGAGGCAATCCTGATGGTTCCAGGTGGTGTGGGCGGGGTTGTCAACTTCTGTGTTATTGGTGGTGATTTTAGGTAGTGGTGAAGTGTGGGTGCCGTCGATGAACTTGAGTAAATCGAGGCCAAAGAGGATGGATTAAAGTTGTGAAGCCCATGGAAGATATGTGAGTGGTGTGAGGGTAATGCAGTTGGAGAGATTGACAAGAATGAGGGGAGAGTTGGGGTCGGCATTGTTGGCTATGGTGGAGGCGGAGGAGGCCATTGGATCCGTAGGGTTTTGGTATGACTGTGGCGGGCGGAAAAAAGGAGGAGGGGAGGAGGGGGGGATTGTAAAGCTCAGTATACCATAAAGGAGTTTAGAATGGAGAATATTTTCATTGTATTATTGATTGAGAATTACAAGAGTATATATACACATCTATCTTGCTATACAAGTTGATATATCTAAGGAAAGGATTTATACTACTCTAGAGAATATTCACAAAAGATAAATATAAGTAACTAAATCGAGATATATACAAAAGAGATTATGAAGAATCAGTTTGTATCTTATCATTGTGTGTGTAGGAAAAAGAGAAAATAAGTTAGTGAATGGTTATGGTGAGTGTGTAAGAGTGAAAACATTGAACATTTAAGATATGTAGCAATAAGTATGGGATGCCTAAAAGAGAAATAAGTAGCAATAAAAGTTTGGGACGGAGGGAGTAGAGAAGGAAGGGATTAGAACAAAAGAGTAGCCCCCATTACTTCACAGGCTGTAAGAGAGAGAGCTTCAAAGTGTCTTCTCAGGAAGCCGACATTTCCAAGTATAATAATTCCAATTTAATCCCCTTTCCCTCCCATGTGCCCTTTCTTCATTCCCTTTTTCACTCCTCTACTCATCCCTCACTCCCTCCCTGTTTCTACATCACTTTCCTGAGAAAATTTTGGCTTCAATTTTCTCATCATGTGGGAATCTGAGACTGAATCTGTTGGAGGTAGGGACTATGGCAATGGAGTTCTTTCCACCACAAAAAATACTGTCCAGACTGATGGCTTTGAACAAAGAGGTCAATCTTGGTATGTTTAATGTACCAATATATCTGATTTTTCTGTTCCTAGATTACACACATGTTCTTTTCTTTCTTGTTTCTTCTAAATCCTAAAGTTTATTGACTAACTAGTGTTCATGATTTGATCAAGTTAAGAAAATATCCAAATATGTTAGCACTTGGGGACTATGTAAAGATTCTGAAGTGTGTGGTGTGTTTTGAACTGAAAATAGGTTTGTTGCAACTGATATACCAAGTGACTTTTTGATTCAAGTTGGAGATGCTACTTTCCACTTGCACAAGGTATAGTACCTACTCTTACCCATGATTAATCAACTACCCACTTCAATCCTAAAATGATTGTACTTTTTTTTCTTTCTAAAAATTATGACTGAAAAAGGGATATTCATTTCGGTACGGAAGTACTGTAACCTAGGACTTATGTTTAATGATTTCCACTTCTCTTTTTCTAGTATCCCCTTCTTTCTAGGAGTGGGAAAATGAACAGAATTGTATATGAAACAAGAGAAACAGAGTTGAGCAAGATCATTTTAGATGACCTACCAGGTGGGCCCGAGGCATTCGAACTAGCAGCAAAGTTCTGCTATGGAATTGCTGTTGATCTCACAGCAACCAATATATCTGGACTCCGATGTGCAGCAGAGTATCTTGAAATGACAGAGGACTTGGAAGAAGGCAATCTCATCTTCAAGACCGAAGCTTTCCTCAGTTACGTGGTTTTGTCATCATGGAGAGACTCCATACTGGTCTTAAAAAGTTGCGAGACGTTATCTCCGTGGGCAGAAAACCTGCAAATAGTTAGAAGATGCAGTGAGTCAATTGCTTGGAAAGCGTGCGCTAATCCTAAAGGGATTAGGTGGCAGTATACTGGAAAACCACCAAAAGTTTCGAGCCCAAAATGGAGTGAAATGAAGGACTCGAGCCCAAGTAGGAACCAACTAGTGCCTCCTGATTGGTGGTACGAAGATGTATCAATTCTTAGAATTGATCACTTTGTTCGTGTTATTACTGCGATAAAAGTGAAGGGAATGAGATTTGAATTGGTTGGAGCGGCATTAATGCACTATGCGATGAAATGGCTTCCGGGATTGATAAAAGAGGGGACGGGATTAGGGGAAGAAGGGTGTAGTAGTAGTAATAGTAATGCTAGTGGGAATATATGGAAAGGAGGGCTTCATATGATTATTTCGGGAAACAAAGATGACCCGACTTCCCCTGTTCAAGCCAAAGATCAAAGGATGATAATCGAGAGCTTAATTAGCATAATCCCCCCACAAAAAGACAGCGTTTCGTGTAGCTTCCTTCTTAGGCTATTGAGAATGGCTAACATGTTAAAAGTGGCTCCGGCTTTGGTTACTGAACTGGAGAAACGTGTGGGCATGCAATTTGAACAAGCTACATTGGGGGATCTTCTCATACCGTGTTATAATAATAGAGGCGAGACTATGTTTGATGTAGATCTTGTTCAGAGGCTTTTGGAGCATTTTCTTGTTCAAGAACAGATGGAAGGTTCAAGTCCGGGTAGACAAACTGTGTCTGAGCAACATATGTATGAAGGGATCCAAAGGGCTAATAGTTCAAATGCCAAGATGAGAGTGGCAAGACTTGTTGACAGTTACCTAACAGAAGTGTCCCGAGATAAGAATCTCTCTTTGACTAAATTTCAGGTCCTTGCTGAAGCTTTGCCTGAGTCAGCAAGAACTTGCGATGATGGCTTGTATCGAGCAGTTGATTCTTACCTAAAGGTAATCAAATCCTGATCCCCAATTCTATTTTAATCCCTCCGTCCCTAAAAGAATTTCCATTTCCAGGAATATTTTGTCCCAGATCTTTATACTTTGTAAAACTAAGTGTTTAGAAAGTGGATAAAAAATATATATTTATACATCTTTTGCCTTTAATTGTCTAAATAGTGAACATTTTCAGAATGTCCCTTAAATAAAATTTGGACATTCATTTGGGGACGGAAGTAGTGCTAAATATCAAAACAACGCTAACTATGAAAAATTGATTGACAGGCTCATCCGACACTCTCAGAGCACGAACGAAAGAGGCTTTGCCGAGTAATGGACTGTCAGAAGCTCTCAATAGATGCATGTATGCATGCTGCACAAAACGAAAGGCTTCCATTACGAGTGGTCGTGCAAGTTCTGTTTTCAGAACAAGTGAAGATAAGCAATGCAATAGCAAATACATCACTTAAAGAGGCTGCTGATTCTCATTACCAACCGATGGTGGCTAACCGGAAAACGTTACTCGAAGGGACCCCACAATCATTTCAAGAGGGATGGGCAACTGCTAAGAAGGACATTAACACACTTAAGTTTGAACTGGAGACAGTCAAGACAAAGTATTTAGAGCTCCAACATGACATGGAGAACCTGCAGAGACAGTTTGATAAGGTGGCAAAGCCAAAGCCGACATCTGCTTGGAGTAGTGGTTGGAAAAAACTGAGTAAGATGACTAAGATTACAACTATGGAGAACAATGATAACGGGTCTCAGACTCAAGAGCAACCTAGAAAGCCACCTAGAAGGTGGAGGAACTCAATTTCTTAGGAGACGACATCACTGAGGAATGGGATTGTTAAGAGAATAATTCCCCTATATTGATTTCTTTTCTATTTTCATATTTTCTCGTTTTGTTTTTCCTTTTTGGGGTTCCATTCCTTGTTCTTTCTTCTTTAATTATGTTTTTTGAGAAGTTACTGCTAGAATGGAGGTTCCCTTTAGTTTCAAATTCCCAAGTTGGTTATGTTTCTCGAGTAGTTACCACTAGAATGGAGGTTTCCAGTTTAAAATAGTGTTTCAAATGTATCTAGTTATGTTTTTTTTTTATGTTACGGCTACAATCCACAAGAGATTTCGTCATTCAACATCAAAATTATCAGAAAATAAGTAAAAAGAACGAATTGATATACTCCGCCCCAGAAAGTTAGTCCCTCTTTTTTCGTTGTTATTATGAATGAACTTTGAATAATAATTTAGACAACTTTTAATTATCTTAGTGAGAATTTAGAAATTGGTATTGATAGTATTCATAATAGTGTATCAACAACAAGTTGTAAATTTTCATTAGGATAGTTAAAAGTAACGTAAATTATTGCTTAAAGTTCATTAGTGATAACAACGAAAAAAGAGAGACTAACTTTATGGACGAAGGAGTATTATCTTCAGTATTTTAGCTTTTCCGATGAAGAGAGTTTGACTCGACTTTCATATTGAGCAACTCCAAAAATGAACAGGTGGTTGTTTCCTTATATCAAAATTTAAACATAGATGGCGAGATTTTGTCTCTGACTTTCAAATTTGACTAAATTCAGAAAGGGCAAATTGCAAATAAGGGCCTGAAGTTCACCAGGCGTTCATAGAAAAGGGCCCATTGTTTCAAAACTCACATAAGGGCCCAAAGATAGAAAAAAACTAGCAAATAAGGTCTTTTTGACGGAAAAGTTAGATTTTTCAGTTAAATTAACAAGTGCCGTGCACATGTGGACCGAACTGAAATTAGTTTAACTTTTCAAGGGGTAAACTGGAAATAGTAAAGTTTAAGGGTCTAAAAGTAAAAATTTCTCCAATATATGTATGATTGACAAAATTATTTTTTTAAAAAAAAATATTTCACAAAATTTATTTATTTTAAAAAGCATTTTTTTTATTTGTGAAAAAAAACTCTCTAAATTAGTTTTTTTGAAAAATACATTTCACTAAATAATACTAAATAAATATATCCTAAAATAAAAATTTCTAACATATTGCACTAATTTTTTGAAATTCGTTTTATCAAAAATAATATATCCTCACTAAATTAGTGTTTTTGAGATAAAAACTCAAAAATTATATATTGCCCCTTTCTCTCTTTAACCAATGATCTCTATATTTAAATTTAATTATGTATATAATTATTAGCTTATGATGCGTGAGGGGGTGGGTGACACGGGTTTATAGAAGAGAGAGGGAGGAGATATAATTTTCAAAAAAAAAGGAAAAATTCGAAATAAAATTAATTTAGTGATTTTTTTAAAAAATAAATAAGTGAAATTATTTTTCATAAAATGAGTTTCAAAAATTTAGTACAGTATGTTAGCAGTATTGATTTTAGGATTGATTAATTAAGTACATTATTTAGTAAAACAAATTCTAGGAAAAACTAATTTAGAGATTTTTTTTTCCAAAAAGAAAATTAAAAACATGTACTTGGAACATCACTCCAAGCTTAGGAATATCAAAAAATTTAAACGATCACAAATAAATTAAAATTAATCTTTTTTAAATTAAATAAATTTAGGGAAATATTTTTTTCAAAATAAATAATTTCGTGAATCATACATATATTGGAGAAATTTTTACTTTTAGTCCTTTAAACTTTAATATTTTCAGTTTACCCCTTAAAAAGTTAAACTAATTTCAGTTCAGTCCACATGTGCACGGCACATGTTAATTTAACTGAAAAATCTAACTTTTCCGTCAAAAAGCCCTTATTTGCTAGTTTTTCTATCTTTGGGCCCTTATGTGCGAGTTTTGAAACAATGGGCCCTCTTCTACAAACGCCTGGTGAACTTCAGGCCCTTATTTGCAATTTGCCCATTCAGAAATGAACAGGTGGTTGTTTTCTATTATATCAAAATTTAAACATAGCCATACGAAAATCAATTATCTAGTTTAAGATGTTACAGGCTTTATGTATTCTAAGCAAAGATACTTATCTGCAATTCTGCATTGTCATTCAGAAGACAGAAGGAAGAAAGTGGTAGCAATCAGTCCACGGCCTTTTGGAAGTTTAAATAATGATTTGAAACACCTTATCTAGGGTTTTTTTTTTTTTTTTTTTTACAATCTATGCTATTCCAAGCAAAAGTATGCTAAAATATATAGGGAATTGTACTAGTGTAGTTGATTGTCTGTACAGCTTAATTTATATAACAAGTATCAGATTCTAAACCTTTAAACACTATCAAATACTCCCTCCGTCCCATTTTACGAGTCAAAAAATGGGTGGGTTCAAGAATTAAGGAAAATGTGATGTGTTGTGAGTGTTGATAAGTTGGTATGAGAGAGAAAGTGGGATAGAGAAGAGTTGATGGATAATTGTTGTGAGTATGACATGTAGGAACCAATTTCCATTTTAGGATTTTTGACTTTTAAAATGGGAGGAAATATTTTACTCCTTAAAATGAGACGGAAGGAGTATACTCCATTGGTTCAAACGCTGCTACACGAAAGGCTAAAATATTCTAAATATCCATTTATACTACTCTCCTAATCAACAACTAAATACTCCCTCCGTCCCTATTTACCTTACAAAAATGAGGTTTTACACAAAAATTAAAAAAATGATTGTAAAGTTGATGTGTTGTGAGTGTGGATAGTTGAGTGGGAGAGAGAAAGTGGGTGGAGAAAAGTAAGTGGATAGTTGTTGTGAGTATGACAAGTGGATCCCACTATTTAAAAAATGTTTAAAAGTTTCTTTTTTGAGATTTTGTAATGTAAATAAGGACACCCAAAATGAAAATTTTTGTAAAGCAAATAGGGACGGAGGGAGTATATATTGTACGTATTCGATCGAATTTTAAATCTTTCAAAATAGCAAGTACACGGTGCCTCGAGGAGCCACGAGCTGCATAGTTAACTTCATTTACAGCCACTAGAAACTTAGCCCAAAGCCAAAACGCTACTATCTTGTTTCAGTAAATTATACTGTAGTATACTACTAGTAGTTCATATTTCAATATCACATATTGTGGATTAGACCCTCACAACCCAATCAATAATCCTAAAAAAATAATTGCACACAAACAAAGCATAAGAAAATAACAGAGTATTATCTTCAGTATTTTAGCTTTTCCGATGAAGAGAGTTTGACTCGACTTTCATATTGAGCAACTCCAAAAATGAACAGGTGGTTGTTTCCTTATATCAAAATTTAAACATAGATGGCGAGATTTTGTCTCTGACTTTCAAATTTGACTAAATTCAGAAAGGGCAAATTGCAAATAAGGGCCTGAAGTTCACCAGGCGTTCATAGAAAAGGGCCCATTGTTTCAAAACTCACATAAGGGCCCAAAGATAGAAAAAAACTAGCAAATAAGGTCTTTTTGACGGAAAAGTTAGATTTTTCAGTTAAATTAACAAGTGCCGTGCACATGTGGACCGAACTGAAATTAGTTTAACTTTTCAAGGGGTAAACTGGAAATAGTAAAGTTTAAGGGTCTAAAAGTAAAAATTTCTCCAATATATGTATGATTGACAAAATTATTTTTTTAAAAAAAAATATTTCACAAAATTTATTTATTTTAAAAAGCATTTTTTTTATTTGTGAAAAAAAACTCTCTAAATTAGTTTTTTTGAAAAATACATTTCACTAAATAATACTAAATAAATATATCCTAAAATAAAAATTTCTAACATATTGCACTAATTTTTTGAAATTCGTTTTATCAAAAATAATATATCCTCACTAAATTAGTGTTTTTGAGATAAAAACTCAAAAATTATATATTGCCCCTTTCTCTCTTTAACCAATGATCTCTATATTTAAATTTAATTATGTATATAATTATTAGCTTATGATGCGTGAGGGGGTGGGTGACACGGGTTTATAGAAGAGAGAGGGAGGAGATATAATTTTCAAAAAAAAAGGAAAAATTCGAAATAAAATTAATTTAGTGATTTTTTTAAAAAATAAATAAGTGAAATTATTTTTCATAAAATGAGTTTCAAAAATTTAGTACAGTATGTTAGCAGTATTGATTTTAGGATTGATTAATTAAGTACATTATTTAGTAAAACAAATTCTAGGAAAAACTAATTTAGAGATTTTTTTTTCCAAAAAGAAAAATTAAAAACATGTACTTGGAACATCACTCCAAGCTTAGGAATATCAAAAAATTTAAACGATCACAAATAAATTAAAATTAATCTTTTTTAAATTAAATAAATTTAGGGAAATATTTTTTTCAAAATAAATAATTTCGTGAATCATACATATATTGGAGAAATTTTTACTTTTAGTCCTTTAAACTTTAATATTTTCAGTTTACCCCTTAAAAAGTTAAACTAATTTCAGTTCAGTCCACATGTGCACGGCACATGTTAATTTAACTGAAAAATCTAACTTTTCCGTCAAAAAGCCCTTATTTGCTAGTTTTTCTATCTTTGGGCCCTTATGTGCGAGTTTTGAAACAATGGGCCCTCTTCTACAAACGCCTGGTGAACTTCAGGCCCTTATTTGCAATTTGCCCATTCAGAAATGAACAGGTGGTTGTTTTCTATTATATCAAAATTTAAACATAGCCATACGAAAATCAATTATCTAGTTTAAGATGTTACAGGCTTTATGTATTCTAAGCAAAGATACTTATCTGCAATTCTGCATTGTCATTCAGAAGACAGAAGGAAGAAAGTGGTAGCAATCAGTCCACGGCCTTTTGGAAGTTTAAATAATGATTTGAAACACCTTATCTAGGGTTTTTTTTTTTTTTTTTTTACAATCTATGCTATTCCAAGCAAAAGTATGCTAAAATATATAGGGAATTGTACTAGTGTAGTTGATTGTCTGTACAGCTTAATTTATATAACAAGTATCAGATTCTAAACCTTTAAACACTATCAAATACTCCCTCCGTCCCATTTTACGAGTCAAAAAATGGGTGGGTTCAAGAATTAAGGAAAATGTGATGTGTTGTGAGTGTTGATAAGTTGGTATGAGAGAGAAAGTGGGATAGAGAAGAGTTGATGGATAATTGTTGTGAGTATGACATGTAGGAACCAATTTCCATTTTAGGATTTTTGACTTTTAAAATGGGAGGAAATATTTTACTCCTTAAAATGAGACGGAAGGAGTATACTCCATTGGTTCAAACGCTGCTACACGAAAGGCTAAAATATTCTAAATATCCATTTATACTACTCTCCTAATCAACAACTAAATACTCACTCCGTCCCTATTTACCTTACAAAAATGAGGTTTTACACAAAAATTAAAAAAATAATTGTAAAGTTGATGTGTTGTGAGTGTGGATAGTTGAGTGGGAGAGAGAAAGTGGGTGGAGAAAAGTAAGTGGATAGTTGTTGTGAGTATGACAAGTGGATCCCACTATTTAAAAAATGTTTAAAAGTTTCTTTTTTGAGATTTTGTAATGTAAATAAGGACACCCAAAATGAAAATTTTTGTAAAGCAAATAGGGACGGAGGGAGTATATATTGTACGTATTTGATCGAATTTTAAATCTTTCAAAATAGCAAGTACACGGTGCCTCGAGGAGCCACGAGCTGCATAGTTAACTTCATTTACAGCCACTAGAAACTTAGCCCAAAGCCAAAACGCTACTATCTTGTTTCAGTAAATTATACTGTAGTATACTACTAGTAGTTCATATTTCAATATCACATATTGTGGATTAGACCCTCACAACCCAATCAATAATCCTAAAAAAATAATTGCACACAAACAAAGCATAAGAAAATAACAGAGTAAAGGACACAGAAATTGTTTACCCAGTTCGTCAATATGTTTGACTACGTCTGGGGGCACTACCAAGCCAGGATCTTGCACTATAATATGTTATTCTGAAGTTACAATGAGTTTGGGGGCGGAACATTGCTTAAATACATGCCCTGAAATAAGATCTAAACCTAAACAGAAAGGAATCCCGAAATCCCGTCAGCGGACCAGGCGCCCGCCTGGACTACCCCAAGCGCCCGCTCGATATGGATTTTCCGAAGGACCAACCTTCTGTCCAAATGAGCGCCCGCCTGCTGGTCACCGAGCGCCCGCTCTCTCCCTCCGCCTGGAATTCTCCTTTTTGTTCCTTTGAGGATCTCTACTCCAACAATCTCCCACCTAGAGATCAACCGCATATACAAACCCCGTATCCGTTTTCACCTCATCCATGGTGTCGTCCTAGTGCTCACCTCGATCATGGTAGTGCCATCCTCCTCTCCTATTCTCCAAGCCCCATTGAAGCTATACATAGCTTCAACTTTTCAAAGTTTACCACCTTGGTCAACATGTCAGCCGGGCTCTCCGATCCCAATATCTTCTCCAGCCTTAAGATCTTCCTTTCCAAGAGATGCCTGATGTAGTGAAACCTCAGCTCAATGTGCTTCGTCCTAGAATGAAACGCCGGATTCCTAACCAAATGAATTGCACTCTGACTGTCACTGTAGAGAGCATTACCACTTCGCGTCTTCCCAAGTTCACCCAAGAAGTTCTGCAACCATACCATCCCTTTACTTGCCTCGGTCACTGCCACATATTCTGCTTCTACAGTCGACTGAGCTATGATCTTTTGCAATTTAGAAGCTCAGGAGATTGCCGTACCACCCAATGTGAAGACATAACCCGTAATACTTCTCCTCTTGTCTAGATCACTTGATGCCAAATCCGCATCCACATAACCCGCTAACACGACATCCTTGCTTGAGAAACACAGAGCCTTACCAGCAGTACCCTTCAAGTAACGCAGGATCCATTTAACCACTTCCCAATGTTGCTTCCCTGGATTGCCCATGTACCGGCTGATTACTCCCACCGCATGTGCAATGTCCGGCCTTGTACACACCATTGCATACATTAGACTCCCCACTGCCGAAGCATATGGAGTCCTCTCCATCTTGTCATGCTCCTCCTTGCCCTTAGGTGAGTCCTTCTCGGATAGCTTGAAATGCATACCCAATGGTTTCCCTGTTGGCTTCGCCTCTTCCATGCAAAACCTTGCTAAGACTTTCTCAACGTATTCTGCTTATGAAAGAACCAACTTACCCGACTCCCTATCCCGGTCAATCCGCATGCCCAAGATTTTTCTGGCCTCCCCCAAATCCTTCATCTCGAACCGTTCTGACAACTGAGCCTTCAATCTGTTTACCTCTCTACTGCTAGAGCCCGCTATTAACATGTCATCCACATATAACAGCAAGATTATATACCCATTGTCCGTGTTCTTGAAGTAGCAACAATGATCCGCCTCACATCTGATAAAATCAATATCGTGCATGAATCCATCGAACTTCCTGTACCACTGCCTAGGAGCTTGTTTAAGGCCATACAAGCTCTTAGTTAACCTGCAAACCAGTTCCTCGCTACCCTTAGACAAGTAACCTTCTAGTTGTATCATGTAAATTTCTTCCTCCAAATCCCCATGAAGAAAGGCCGTCTTTACATCCATCTGTTCCAGCAACAAGTTATCCGCCACTACTATCCCCAGAACCATTCTGATAGTGGTCATCTTCACAACAGGAGTGATTACCTCGGTGTAGTCAATACCGTACTTTTTTTGAAACCCTTTTACAACCAACCTTGCCTTGTAGCGCTTACTGCCGTTTGCTTCCTCCTTGATCCTGTAAACCTACTTGTTATGCAATGCCTTCTTCCCCTTAGGCAGTTTAATCAACTCCCAAGTTTTATTGGCCTTTAATGAGTCCATCTCATCATCCATCGCAGCTTTCCACTTATCACAAAGTGCACTACGAACAGCCTCCGCATAACATTCCGGTTCACCACTATCTGTCAACAACAAATTGTAATTTGAAGGAGTATACTTGTCAGGTGATCCACGCAATCTGCTGGATCTACGCAGCGGAATATCCGGTTCTGGAGTATGTGGTTCATTTTCAGTGACCCCCTGACCTTGGTCATCATGAACCGTCCTGCTCCCACCCGAGTCTGGAATATCCACCTCTACAACCTCTGGTTCCGAACTAATATCATCAGATGCCCCCTTTCTGTCCTTGTACAATACCTGTTCATTGAATACCACATCTCGACTACGAATAATTTTATGGTTTTGGTCATCCCAAAACTTATACCCGAAGTCATCCTCGCCATACCCAATAAACGTACATTTTACAGATTTTGCATCTAACTTAGTTCTATCAGCAGAATCAATATGAACATATGAAACACAGCCAAATATGCGAAGAAAGGACAGATTTACTTGCTTGGCACTCCATGCTTCCTCTGGAATTCCATTCCCCAATGGTACCGATGGTCCCCTATTGATCAAGAAAGCAGACGTGTCAATCGCATATGCCCAGAACGTCTTCGGAAGTCCACACTTCAACCTCATACTTCTGGCCCGCTCGTTCAATGTCATGTTCATCATCTCTGCAACCCCATTGTGTTGTGGTGTGCCCTTTGGAGTCTTCTCCATGCGAATGACATTCGCTGCACAATATTCCTTGAACTCCCTGAGCTCATACTCCCCACCATTATCTGATCTCAAGCATTTAAGCTTAAGTCCCGTCTGATTCTCCACCAAAGCCTTCCATTTCTTAAACACCTCGAATGCCTCATCTTTGTGTTTCAAGAAATAAACCCATACTTTCCTTGTCGAATCATCAATGAACGACATGTAATATGACGCACCACCCAGAGAAGTTACCGGGGCCGGCCCCCACAAATCCGTGTAGGACCAAATCCAACTTTGCTTCCCTCAAAGCCCTACCTGTCCTCGAGAAATTACTCATCGCCTGTTTGCCAAACACACAATCTTCGCAGATCCCCACGTCGACTGTCTTCAAACCCGTAGTCTTCCCTTTGAGAAAAGTACTTTCATCCCCTTCTCACTCATGTGACCCAATCGACATTGCACACAAATCTGTATCACCATTGGCTGACGCCACCGCGATACTTTCCTTGGTGTTATTCGCCAAATACAATGTCCCCTCTTTATTACCCCGAGCGATCTCAGAATCCTCCTTGGTAATAACCCAGTTCCTGCAGCCAAAAGTTACCTTGTAACCTTCTTCATCCAACTGCCCAACTGAAAGAAGGTTCTTTTTCAAACCCGGAATGTGTCTGACCCCGTGTAGATGTAGGACCTTCCCGTCCGATGCTCCTATTCTGACATCCCCCTTCCCCTTGATTTCCAAAGGCTCGCCATCCGCCAGATAGACCTTACCGAAATCACCGAAAGTATAATTCTCCATCTCTTCTGCATTCCCGCAAGAGTGGAATGATGCCCCTGAATCCAGCACCCATGATTCTAGTGCACTACTAACACTCAGAACCAGTACATCATCACCTTCGACTGTCACATTCACCGAATTGCCCCCACGATTGGGACAATCCTTCTTGTAGTGTCCTAACTCCTTGTAATGATAACACTGCACCGATCCTTTCGCGACCCTTGGTTTATCTCTGATCTCCATGGCCTTGCCCTTATCACCCACTACGTTTTCCCTTGATTCAGTTCTCCCTTTATTGCTAGTACCCGGCCTTCCCCTGCTAGTAGTAGCTAAGGCCGATCCCAAAGTAGACGATGTCCCCAACTTCTTCAAACGATTTTCCTCGCCCAACAAGAAGTCTTTAACATCATCATACTTCAATTTGTTCTTACCCGCTGAAGCATTGATCGCTGTCACCGTTCCGCTCCAACTTCCTAGTAAAGACGCTAGCAATAAACACGCATGAAACTCATCATCAAACGTAATATCCAACGCAGTCAATGAGTCTATTACATCCATAAACTCATCGATGTGTTTAGCTAAGGATCCTCCCTCTTGCATCTTGAGACTACCCATCTTGCGTATCAAATCAACCTTGTTTGCAGCAGATGGAGTTTCAAATCTCTCAGTAAGATAATCCAATAGCTCTTTTGTGATCTTCGCCATCTTGGTAGTTTTTGCGATCTACTTCGACAAAGTAGATCTAACCACCCCTAGGGCTTTCCGATCCATGAGATCCCAATCTTCCTGCTTTTCTCCTTCTGGCTTGACTCCCTTTAGAGGATTATAGAGATCTTTGTTGTACAAGAGATCCTCTATTTGCATCCTCCAAAACCCATAGTCAGAACCATCAAATTTCTCCACCGCTTGTTTATCCTTGCCCATTCTTGATTGCTTGAACAAACCATAATCGCCCTATAACCCGGAACGATAAACCAGAGCTCTGATACCAGTTGTTGTGGATTAGACCCTCACAACCCAAGCAATAACCCTAAGAAAATAATGGCACACAAACAAAGCACAAGAAAATAACAGAGCAAAAGACACAGAAATTGTTTACCCAGTTCGTCAATATGTTTGACTACGTCTGGGGGCACTACCAAGCCAGGATCTTGCACTATAATATGTTATTCTGAAGATACAATGAGTTTAGGGGCGGAACATTGCTTAAATACATGCCCTGGAATAAGATCTAAACCTAAACAGAAAGGAATCCCGAAATCCCGTCAGCGGACCAGGCGCCCGCTTGGACTACCCCAAGCGCCCGCTCGATATGGATTTTCCGAAGGACCAACCTTCTGTCCAAATGAGCGCCCGCCTGCTGGTCACCGAGCGCCCACTCGCTCCCTCCGCCTGGAATTCTCCTTTTTGTTCATTTGAGGATCTCTACTCCAACAATCTTGTCCTAATATATACGATTATTTATTAATTAAGATTTCAGCTTTTAATTAAGCACTTTAATTGGATCCTGATTCTATTCTAAGTTGATTGTAACACTGTAAGTATCCGTCAGATTGTCCTATTCAGTGACTTCAATAGACAGAACAATGTGCACAACTACAATCTCTAACAAGTTAACAAACTACAACGGCTAGCATTTTTAAGCTAATGTGCCCATAACATTTTTAAATCAACTCCACATGATGTGCTTCTCAATAATACATGCAACACAATGGTCTCATCTCATTTGTGTTGGTTTGGACAACTAATTAACCTACCCAATGAGATGATGAATGCGTCCAGATTACTCCCTTCATCCCAAAATGATAGTCCTATTTAACTTTTCTTACATTTTAAAGGTTACATTATAAGTTTTGGAAATCCAGTGATTTTGAAGCCTTCATTTTGGAAATGAGAATAACTTTCTGAGACAAACAAAAAGAAGAAATGTGACTATCATTTTGGGACGTACAGAGTATATGATATCCTTGTAGCTAAGCGACTAATACGTCCACCTTACACTATATATATTAATCAATGACTAACTGGATATAAGAGGGAAGACATACTATTTAAGCTTGAAAACTACTTCAATTACTTCAATTGGAATTGACAAACCTGTAAATCATCTCTATGCGTGATTAGTCAGATGGTCAACAACCAACAGCTCGTGTAGCGTTCATTTCGCTCCTACATCATTTTTTTTATAAATACGAGTAAAAAAAACCCTACAAAATTGAAAAAACTAAACACTGGCGGACCTACCTGTATGCTTAAAGGGGCTGCGGCCCCCGTTTGTCTGATTTTTTTTTTTACTAGTGTAATTATCGTAAATTTTAATTAGATTAGTGCAATAAATTAAACTTTGCCACCTTTTCAGTGAAGAAAAATATACACTACAAATTTTTCTTGCCCCCTTACATAAATATAAATAATTTTGCCCCCTTTCAAATAAATTCCTAGGTCCGCCACTGAAACTAATGCACTTGGAAACAAAGTATACTCCCTCCGTCCCTATTTACCTTACAAAAATTGCCATTTTGGGTGTCCCTATTTACATTACAAAATCCCAAAAATGAAACTTTTAAACATTTTTAAATAGTGGGACCCACTTGTCATACTCACAACAACTATCCACTTACTTTTCTCTACCCACTTTCTCTCTCCCACTCAACTATCTACACTCACAACACATCAACTTTACAATCATTTTCTTAATTTTTGTGCAAAACCTCATTTCTCTGTAAGGTAAATAGGGACGGAGGGAGTAGATGATTACTCTTAAGTTTGGGGTCCATCTCATAATCATGAGGCTTTTGAGAGGTATGGTCCCGGGTCTCTATTAATTGCTAGGCCTGTTTACGCCTTATGTGGGTTTGATCAGGGCTGTTCCTAGCTTTTTGTGAGCCCTAGGTGAGGTTTAATGAAAGGCCCTTTCTCTTTTTAAAACAATGAACGGCCTTTTATAAATCTTTTTTTTTTTCCACAAAACTCCTGATTTTTTACTAGCAATTTTTTTTTTTTTTTTTTTTGTGTTAACTTGTACTTTGAGTTTTTATTTAAGTATAAAATAATTGTAAGATTAAATGATTGAAGTTAGCATAATAACAGATAAATTAAAGGTTATAATCAAACCTATAAATTTTTATCATAAAATATAGTAATAAAATATATAAAACCCAGTATAAATATAAAAGGAAAAAAATATGTACAACAAAAACATGATGAAAAAAATGTACATATAACGTCCCAAAATTTGCAAAAGAACATATTAAATAGATATATAAAAGAGACTTAAAAACTCTTGCAAAAGATAAGATTAAATTATGTTCACCAAAAATATAATAATATAATAAGAATATGAAAAATAATAAAAACTACTCCAAAGAATATTATACATATCCATGTCTTACATAGATGTTTTTATTTTTACTTCAATTTGTCACAAGAAAAAAATAATTTTCTTTGAGGTATTAAAATAAGTGAACTTCCTAAACTAAACCACAAAAATGCTTAAATAGTCATTTGCTACGAATGTAAATCTTACTCCGGTTAAGAATAATGACGAAAAGAAAATATATCAACATTTCTTTCAATAATCAAATAAGACATTTTATGAGGTCATGGGAGTATAACAAAAATATTAAAAACGTGAAGCAACAAAGTATGAGGGCTCAAATATGATATGAATGAGAGAATGTGAAGGCCTTAAAAGTTATAGTATATGTAATTGTCCTTGGTTGCCTTTATTTTTCTCAAATAAAATAGGTCTCTTTTGTGTATTTTTTTTCTTGTGGCCTCTTTTGCTTAAAAATGAATTAATAAAATGTGTCAGCTGATTTTCTTTTTCTCTTTAAAAAAGAATTAGTGATAATTTTGTTTTTATTTTTTCATAATAAAGATAATATATATGTGTGTATGCATAAATATATATATATATATATGGCCCTAGGCGGGCGCCCCACCTGCCCCCCTTAGGACGCCCCTGGGTTTGATGCCTCAACATTTACTCTCAAAGGACATAAAAATAAATTAGTTTGTAACAAAAAGTTAAAAATTATTTGCTACAGTGTGCAATTTGATTGTTTTCAGAAGGGATCTCTAACAATATTGATTTAGATGAATCAAGCAACGCGAAAACTTGTGTCATTTGTAAGTTATATGATTAAAATATCGATTGAGACTGCTTCCTAGAGTAGGAGAACTGGATTTGGTGGAAAAGTTTGTTGGGTTAATGCCTTTGAATTTGGGACGCCAAGTTAATGGATTAAACAACAGAAGAAATCTCGCAATTCCTAGACAGAGCACAGGGCAGAAGGTCCGGGCGGACCTGTTCGTAAGACCCGGGCGGACCTCATAGGTCCGGGCGCGCTAGGCTCAAGACCCGGGCAGTCCAAAGCACAAAAATAATAAAAACTACTCCAAAGAATATTATACATATCCATGTCTTACATAGATGTTTTTATTTTTACTTCAATTTGTCACAAGAAAAAAATAATTTTCTTTGAGGTATTAAAATAAGTGAACTTCCTAAACTAAACCACAAAAATGCTTAAATAGTCATTTGCTACGAATATAAATCTTACTCCGGTTAAGAATAATGACGAAAGGAAAATATATCAACATTTCTTTCAATAATCAAATAAGACATTTTATGAGGTCATGGGAGTATAACAAAAATATTAAAAACGTGAAGCAACAAAGTATGAGGGCTCAAATATGATATAAATGAGAGAATGTGAAGGCCTTAAAAGTTATAGTATATGTAATTGTCCTTGGTTGCCTTTATTTTTCTCAAATAAAATAGGTCTCTTTTGTGTATTTTTTTCTTGTGGCCTCTTTTGCTTAAAAATGAACTAATAAAATGTGTCAGCTGATTTTCTTTTTTTCTTTAAAAAAGAATTAGTGATAATTTTGTTTTTATTTTTTCATAATAAAGATAATATATATGTGTGTATGCATATATATATATATATATATATATATATATATATATATATATATATATATATATATATATATATATATGCTATAAAATTTTTGGGCCCCTCTCCCGGCAAGGGCCCTAGGCGGGCGCCCCACCTGCCCCCCTTAGGCCGCCCCTGGGTTTGATGCCTCAACATTTACTCTCAAAGGACATAAAAATAAATTAGTTTGTAACAAAAAGTTAAAAATTATTTTCTACAGTGTGCAATTTGATTGTTTTCAGAAGGGATCTCTAACAATATTGATTTAGATGAATCAAGCAACGCGAAAACTTGTGTCATTTGTAAGTTATATGATTAAAATATCGATTGAGACTGCTTCCTAGAGTAGGAGAACTGGATTTGGTGGTAAAGTTTGTTGGGTTAATGCCTTTGAATTTGGGACGCCAAGTTAATGGATTAAACAACAGAAGAAATCTCGCAATTCCTAGACAGAGCACAGGGCAGGAGGTCCGGGCGGACCTGTTCGTAAGACCCGGGCGGACCTGTTCGTAAGACCCGGGCGGACCTCATAGGTTCGGGCGCGCTAGGCTCAAGACCCGGGCAGTCCAAAGCACGTCGGAATTTCTGCGTTATAGAGAGGAGTAGATCCGGGCGGACCATAAGAGGGTCCCGACCGGACCAAGGCTATGGGTCCGACCGGACCAAGGTTAGTACCCGCCCGGACCAGGTCTTCAGAAACCTATTTCGTGCAGTGTTCAGCAGTTACGTAAAAGGGAAGGTTTTCAAGTCAGTTTCGTACTAGAATTCCAAGTTCCTTGCATACTTTGAGATAGATTTCACCGGTATAAATAGAGGCCATTAGTCTAGATCAAAGTTAGTGATTTTGTCTCAGATAAATTATTAGATTGCTCAGAATAGGTCTGTAATTCTACAGTTACACAGTTAGGAATTTTGTGATCAAAATTCGTGTAGCAGTAATAGTGAGATCTTGTAATCGTTTTTCCAGATTGATATTAATATTCTCTCCCCTCCCCGTCGACGTAGCCAAGTTGGTGAACCACATATATCTGTGTTCTTGTGATCGCTCGCTTTTCTTATCAAGTCTTGTTATTGCTTTAACAAGTGGTATCAGAGCTCTGGTTTTATCAGAGCTCTGGTTTTATCAGAGCTTTGGTTCGTGGTTGGAGGTTCAGGGATTCCGCTGCAGAGAACAAGAAGATGGGTCAAGGAGCAGATTCGATCGACAAGTTCAATGGGAAGAATAGTTTTCTCTCTGGCAGATCAAGATGAAGGCTTTGTTGATAGACAAAGATTTATGGGAACCGTTGGAGATTGCAATCAGGGATCGTAAGGATCCCAAGGATAAGGCAGTCACCACAGAAGGTACATCAGAACAGTCAGAAAAGGACAAGATAGCAGCAGCAAAGGAGGTGGCGGCATTGAAGAAGTTAGATCAGAAGGCTCACGCCAAGATCATCCGACAGTTGGATGATGAGATCCTAGCCAATGTTGCAGGAACAGACTCCGGAAGCGATCTTTGGGTGAAGTTGGAAGATATGTACATGACACGTTCATTGACCAACAAGTTATACCTGAAGAAGAAGCTATATGATTGTCGTATGACTGAAGGTACGCCCATAAATGATCATCTTGACAGATTTACTTCTGTATTACTTGAACTGCGTAATATAGGAGTAGTTCTTGATGACGAGGATGCAGCCTTGCAGCTTTTAGTATCTTTACCTATGTCTTATGAACATTATGTCGATTCGTGCATAAATCGTAAAGATGGTATCTCTCTAGAGGAAGTGAAAACTTTTCTCAAGACGATAGAGTTGCGCCGAAAGGTGAGTGGGAATGAGTCAGGTACCCAGTCATCAGGTTTGGTTGCTAGTAGCAGTAACAAGGGTTCTAGTGGGAAGAAGAACAATCAAGGTAATTCTTCACACAAGAAGGGTCCGAAACCTGGGGATATCTGTAATTTCTGCAAAGAAAGGGGGCATTGGAAGTTCGATTGTCCCATAAAGACGCAAGGCAAGACACCAGTCACAGCAGAGGCCATGACGGCCAGAGATTGCAGTTCAGATGAGGATTATGCTCTAGTAACATCAGAATCAGCATGCGCATCTGATGCGTGGATTCTTGATTCAGGAGCGTCTTACCATATCAGTCCTAGGAGAGAATGGTTTACCGGTTATAGGCAGGTAGTTGGCAGTGATATAAGCATGGCCAACAGTACAGTCTGCGGGGTTGTTGGTATTGGTTCGATCAAGGTCAGGACTCATGATGGTAGGGTTGTCACTTTGAACGAGGTTCGACACGTTCCGCTTATGATGAAGAATCTGATTTCTCTTAGTCAGTTAGACAGCAAAGGGTTCAGTTTCAAAGGTATAGGTGGAGCAGTTAGTGTCTGTAACAGTTTAGAAATGATGCTGAAAGGCCTTAAGCGGGGCTCTTTGTATTTCCTTCAAAGAAAGACGCTTGCAGAGTCTACTATGGCTGCATCAGAAGAAGTGAATGAGGTAGATATGTCTAAGCTGTGGCACATCAGGCTCGATCACATGAGCACTCGAGAGATGCATGAGTTGACTAACAGAGATCTTCTTTATGGCCATAAGATCAAGGATCTTAAAGGCGTTCTGGATTACATCCACTCAGAGAGTTGGGGACCTTCACGTCAGGAATTTCTAAGGGGGCACAGATATGTCTTGTCTATGGTTGATGATTATTCGAGGAGGCCTTGGGTGGTTATCATGGAGCACAAGAATGGGGTCCTAAGGAATTTCAAGGAATGGAAGACGGTAGTGGAGAACCAGACAGAGAAGAAGATCAAGAAGCTCTGGACAGATAATGGTTTGGAGTTCTGCAGTACTGGATTCGATTCGTTTTGCAGAGAGGTGGAGATTTCTAGACATCTCACCAGCAGAGGCACGCCACAGCAGAATGGTGTAGCATAACGGATGGATCAGACATGGCTTGTGGGAGCGTTGTACATGCTCTCCAATGCAGAGTTGTCTAAACATTTCTGGGCAGAAGCGCTTAGTACAACATGTTACTTAATTAATCATGGACTTCATACCGGTATTGGCCTCAAAGTTCCCTATGAGGTATGGACTGGTAAATCCATGATTGTTTCAAGTGTTGGCGGTATTGATAAACAGGTGGAGCAACAAGATACTGAAGAGTTAATTGTCCCACAGTCAGATGTTGAAAAACAGGTGGAGCAACAAGGTACTGAAAAGTTAGTTGTCCCACAGTTAGATGTTAATCAGGATCCACCAACAGAGATAAAGACTGAAGCACCAGAAAGTTCAAGTTCAGTTCCCGAAGAACATGTGTTAGCACAAGAAAGGTCTAGAAGAGCTAATTTCGGGAAGCCTCTGAAGAGGTATGGATTTGAAGACTTGGTGTCTTATGCACTACTGGTTGCTGAGGAAGTGGAGTCCGTTCTTACGGAACCTTCTACTTTCAATAAAGCATATACATGTTCAGAGTCATCTCAGTGGTATGCGGCTATAGGTAATGAGATAGAGTCTCTTCACAGGAATCAGACTTGGAAGTTGACTACAAGGCCAAAAGGCAGGAAGATTGTGACTTGCAACTGAATCTTCAAGAAAAAGGAAGGGATGTCACCGACAGAAGAGGTCAAGTATAAAGTTCGCGTTATTGCAAGGGGTTTCACACAAAGAGAGGAGGTGGACTACAATGGGATCTTCTCAATAGTGGTCAGACACACTTCGATCATAGTGTTGCTAGCAATAGAGGGAGAGATATACATGACAGAGTCGGAAGGATTCCAAGTTCCTGGTAAGGAAGATCAAGTTTGTAGATTGAAGCAATCGCCTAGGCAGCGGTATAAGAGATTTGATAGATATGTGATAGCAGCAGTCAAGAAGTCAGGGATTCAGAAGCTAAAAGGCTTGGTCGCAGAGATGAAGGGTTTGGGTAACGCGAAAAGAATTCTGGGTATGGATATCTATAGAGACAGAGCCAAACAGAAACTGTTCTTATCCCAGAAAAGATACATCAAGAAAGTGTCAGAGAGGTTTGGTAGGTCAACAGCTAAGGATATAGATACCCCGGGTGCAGTGAATGCACAGACAGTCGCGTTTGGGCCCAAATCGGCTGAGGAGAAAGAGTATATGGCTCGAGTATCCTATGCTAGTGGAGTTGGTATTTTGATGTATACTACAGTACGCACCAGCAACGTCAGACTCGTCTATAGAGATGGGACATAATGTGCAGTCAAAGGTTTCTCAGATTCGGGTGATGTAGATACAAGAAGATCGAAGACCAGATACATGTTCACGCTTGGTGGGTCAGTTGTCAGTTGGAAGGCTACTTTGTAGGCTACAGTGACGTTGTCTACAACAGAAGCAGAATACGTGGCATTGACAGAGTCCGCTAAGGAAGGAATATGGTTGAAGGGATTGATCAGCAATCTTAGGATACATCAGGATCAGGCTAGTATTTATTGCGATAGTTTGAGCGCAATTTGTTTGGCCAAGGATCAAGAGAGGACCAAGCACATTGGTGTCAGAGATCATTCCCTAAGGGATGGGAAACGGGTAAAGGTGAAGGTAGGGATGGCGGACAACCCTACAAACATGTTCACGAAACCCGTAATGGGAAGTAAGTTCCAACACTATTTGGACTTGCAGAATGTTCGCAGCTATTAGATAGCAGAAGAGGCGAAGAGGGAGAAAAGGTTTGTTGTTATGGAGATTCAAAGTCAAGGTGGACATTGTTGGGTTAATGCCTTTGAATTTGGGACGCCAAGTTAATAGATTAAACAACAGAGGAAATCTCGTAATTCCTAGACAGAGCACAGGGCAGAAGGTCCGGGCGGACCTGTTCATAAGACCCGGGCGGACCTCATAGGTCCGAGCGCGCTAGGCTCAAGACCTGGGCAGTCCAAAGCATGTCAGAATTTTTGCGTTATAGAGAGAAGTAGATCCGATCGGACCATAAGAGGGACCCGACCGGACCAAGGCTATGGGTCCGACCAGACCAAGGTCAGTACCCGCCCGGACCAGGTCTTCAGAAACCTATTTCGAGCAGTGTTCAGCAGTTACGTAAAAGGGAAGGTTTTCAAGTCAGTTTCGTACTAGAATTCCAAGTTCCTTGCATACTTTGAGATAGACATAAACGGTATAAATAGAGGCCATTAGTCTAGATCAAAGTTAGTGATTTTATCTCAGATAAATTATTAGATTGCTCAGAATAGGTCTGTAATTCTATAGTTACACAGCTAGGAATTTTGTGATCAAAATTCGTGTAGCATTAATAGTGAGATCTTGTAATCGTTTCTCCAGATTGATAATAATATTCTCTCCCCTCCCCGTGGACGCAGCCAAGTTGGTGAACCACGTATATCTGTGTTCTTGTGATCGCTCGCTTTTCTTATCAAGTCTTGTTATTGCTCTAACAAAGTTCATAGTTTAGAGGAAAGGAATGGCTAAAAACATGTTGCCAAGAGAAATTTTTGCGATGGATCATCAGATCACATTTTATATGATGCTTTGGTACATAAATAAGGCAAGAGGAAAGGGCTTCACATTAATCCTTATCATGGATCAAACATTGATATATAATAATAAAATGTGGCTCTGCCAAGCTACTTTAAAATTTAAGCACTCACTTGAAACTTATTTATGTTTTAGTCAGATTTTGCAATCCAACTTCAAGATAATGAATCGGGTACTATGGATATAATGCAAAAGATTCAAGAAATTATGGACACGGTATTTAGACGAGGAAAGCCCTTGAACAACGTGTTCGCCGGCATAAAGCCTCCAACAATGGTATTTTATTAAGTTTGATGGAAGTACAAGGAGATTGAGTATTTCCAATGTAAAAATGCAGTGTGCGTTGTATGCGTTACAATGGATGTGTAATCTATTTATACTAAGAAATTACAACGTTAACTAGCTAAGCAATCCTTGTTTCTCGGGTAGTTTATTGAGGGTTTTGTTATCCTTTTGCCGTTGATGAGAGTCGCACCTTGACTAGGTCTTTGAGTCTTCAAACTAGTCATGTGTAATTAGAATCGTGACCCACCCTTAGCTCGTGTTCCTGAAAAGTAGGATGAAAATATCCCCACAAATAAAACGTGTCAATATATATTTTTACCTGTAAGTTGTGGGGTCGACGCAACAGTGACAACTTGTAGGCTCAGGATGCTTAGCCATGTCGAAGCTTTCAAGATGTAAATGCAGTCTAAATTTTTACCCCAAACAATTTCCCCCAAATTTTTTGAATTGAGTGAATATAGAAATTAAAAAAAAATCCATAACAGTTGATGTCCACTATCATTTATGAGGCGGTTGATGTAGGTGATGTAAGCTTTAAGATGCAGGACATCAATATGGCAGATCATGTTGATCCTGCAAAAAACAAAGAGAAAGAGGTAGAATATGATATTTTGGTAATTTCAGCGGCAGTATGCCATTGTGGTTGTCTTAAAGACAATTTTTGATTTGGAACATGTCTGTTTAGACATGTTAGGTTGTAATTTTGTTTGAACCATGTCTTGTGATAGCATGGTTAAAACTTCTGGATGTTTCCTGTTCTAGGATCAGTGTGTTTGATCCCTTTTGGTATTTTGATTGCAATGAATAGTAGATGTTGGTTTTCTAGGAGTAACGTGTTGATATTACAACTTAGAAAATTTTAAAGATGTAAAATAGTAAGAAGGAACTCGAAGGGTAACATGTTGAAGTTACACCTTAGAGTAATTTTTATGTAATAGCGGAAAGAATAGGTAGCAAGTTGATGCTTCAAAATGAAATGAATGGAAAGATGTTGATCTTATAAACCCTGTGTTCGTTTGGTAACATGTAAATGTTACAACCTGTTGCAATAGCCTTAGGTTCAATATTTGATCAAGTGTAAGATGGTAAACAACATGTACAAAACACACTGGCCAACTCACACTTAACCAAATATGAAAAAGTGCGCACGGGCGAAGATGTATAAACATCAAACTTTAGAAAGATGTAAAATCTTTAAACCTTAGAAAGGTGAATACCTTTAAACCTGAGTTTGAACTTTGAGAAGTTTCTGTGCAAACTTGGATGGAACAACAACTTATATGGGTATTTGTAGATACCCCGGGGAACCACGGCTTGGCTAGAGCGGTGAATTACCTAGGATGTCTAATTGATTTTAAGAGTCGCCACCCACATTTTAGAGGAACGCGAGAAAACCTAAGAAAATAGCCTTTTTTATTGATTACGAAACCAAAGATTCTTGAGATGAGGGGTTCGGGGGTTAGGTGACGGAATGGGAAGTACTTAAACACCCACTCCGCCCCGCTTACGCGGGTCTTGCTACTCTTGGTGTTCTTATATTTACGTGTCCTTCAATTGATAAAATATGCTAACAACTACAAAGTAAAGATAAGGGGAGAATGAAAGCTAAATGATTTTATTGATTGAATGTCTAATGGTTAGATGTTGAATATTTGCTAAACCATTACATTAAGAGATGAAGTGGAATTAAATTAATGTTGGAATGTTGGGTTGTAACCTAGACCAAACTTCAATAATGAAGTGGCCTTTTGGTTGTATCCCTTTTTATGGAGATTGCATACTTAGTAGGACGCAAATAAAATAAGAGAATAGAAAAGTGGTACCTTTAGAAAAGGGACTTTGAACTTGAACTTGAAAAGAGTTTTGTTGTGGAGAAATTATTGTAGAACAATTTGTGTAGAGTCTTGTCACGAAGAACTCTTGTTGGGAGAATTTGTGTATAGAAAAGTTTCAAGTCTAAGAAGAAGGTCCAAGAGAGGTAAAAGAGAGATGAAAAGAGATCCCAAAAAGAGATGAAAAAGAGGCCCCCTTCCAATGGTGGATTGGAGGGGTTTTTATAGTTGAAAGGGGATGTTTTTGGTGCCAAGACGGAGTCACAAAGATCAGTTTCCCGGGTAAAATCATATAAAATGAGCAAGGGAGAGATTCTTGGACCGAAATCAGTAACTGACACGCCCAGACGCGCGCGCATCCCGTATAGTCGGCGGGAGGCGCGCGCTTCTGGCCCCAAAGGGCGGAGGCGCTTGACTTTGAAATGGCGGTTTTGACAGAATGGACTAGAAAGTTAACTTTGTTGTGTAGTTTAGTCCAAAACTGACGGAATCAGTTAGGAACATAACCGAAGTAACAGAAATTAACAAAAGCAAGTAAAGTAAAAATACTATGTATGCAATCGGGGTGAGAGGTCCAAGGCGGGGTGTCTAAAGTATTATCTAAGTTGAGTTTTTAGTAGCTTTGTGGTTCATCAACTTGATCATCAAACATTTTGATACTTTGACAGATGCAACTTGCAACTTTGACTTTGACCATGTTGTCCATGCTAACTTGAATAAGAGTCTTGGATTACTTCGCAAAACAAACACATGTTAGGGGTGGGTGTTAGCTTAGCTAACACCCCTCGGATGCTTAAGTCAGTAAGTGTTTAAAAAGATAATCAAATTGAAATGACTGAATTGGGATAAAGCAAAGTAAATCATACATGGTTTTTGGAATTGGACGGACAACTTACATGTAGTACGCTTTAAGATGAATGGCATTCCAGCTTTTAGGTATCCTTGTGCCATCTAAAGTTGAGAGCCAATATGCACCTTTTCCAGCTTCAGCATCAACCAGATAGGGTCCTTCCCACTTGGCTGCTAACTTGCCTGCATTCAGCTCCCTTGTATTCTGGAAAACCTTTCGAAGAACTAAATCTCTAACTTGAAACCTCCTGATCCGAACATTCTTGTTGTAAGACTTGGCTATCCTTTGTTGATAAGCTGCCATCCTGATCTTGGCTAGATCCCGAAGCTCATCAATGGTGTCAAGGTCTTCTGCAAGTACAATCTGCTTGTCCTCTGGAGTAACTAAGCCATATCTTGCTGTAGGGATGGAGAATTCCATGGGGATAGCAGCTTCAGCTCCAAACACCAAAGAGAATAGGGTTTGGCCTGTTGCAGTCTTGGGTGTTGTCCTATCTGCCCATAGCACTAAGGGTAACTCTTCAGCCCATTTTCCTTTCTTCTGATCAAGCAGCTTCTTCGAGTTGTTCACTATCAGCTTGTTGCTTGACTCTTCTTGACCATTAGCTTGAGGATGAACTGGAGTGGTTGTGATTAACTTGATTCCCTATATTGAGCAGAAATCCTGTGTCTTCTGGCTAATGAACTGAGAACCGTTGTCGCAAATAATCTCTGAAGGGACTCCAAATATGCTTATGATATTCCTCTTTAAGAATGAGATCACTTCTTTGTCTCTAACTTCCACAAAGGCTTCGACCTCTATCCACTTGGAGAAGTAGTCAGTCATGTCTAGCATAAACACTTTGCCCCCAGGTGCCTTAGAAAACTTGCCAACTATATCCATTCCCCATTGCATAAAGGGCCAAGGTGACAAGATAGGATGCAGTGGTTCAGCGGGTTGATGCAAGATGTTACTATGTCTTTGGCAAGCGTCACACTTCTAAACATACTTGATTGCATCTTAGCGCATGGTTGGCCTGTAATATCCCATTCTCAATGCTTTAGAGGATAATGACTTGCCCCCAGAATGGTTGTCACACTCACCATCATGCAGCTCTTTCAAGACTTGTTCAGCTTGCTGGGGTTCTAAGCATCTCATGTACAAACCTGTGAAAGACTTACGGAACAGTGAATTATTAATTAATACAAATTTGGATACCTTAATCCTGAAAGCTCTGAGGTTTTTTTACATCTTGTGGCACTGCCCCATCCTGTAGAAATGTTATTATGGGTAGTGTCCAGGATGTTAAACTAGAGCTGGTTGGTGCATCAGGTTGGTCATCCAGTTGGTTCACTTCTGGTTGGTCTATTGTTGGATGTAGGACATGAATTATTTGTATGGCATTGTTCAACATACTCCTACAACTTGAGCCCAGGATGGCTAGGGCGACAGCTTCTGCATTCTCTTATTCCATTGGGATTTGTTGGAAGGTAAACTGCTCAAATTGTGCTGCTAATGACTTAACATGCTACAAGTAACTTGTCATCCTGGTATGCTTAGCTGGATAGGACCCATTATATTGGTTAACCAATAACAAAGAATCACTATAAACATTAAGACATTTAACATTTAAATTTAAAGCAGTAACCAAACCCATAATGAGAGCCTCATATTCAGCTTCATTATTTGTTGCCTTAAACTCACAGGCCACAGCTTGAGGAATCAACTCTCCTTGGGGTGATCTTAAGACTATGCCCAAAATAGGTCTTTGAATTTGGTCTTTGATCTTAAGACTAGAAAAACTAACCCTTGATGACTTTGAATTTGGTCTTTGATCTTGGTGGAGAAATTGAAGCTTTAATCACAAAAAAGTAAGAACACGAACTTTGAAGATGATGAACTTCACCCTCTAGCGGTATCCACACCTCGAACGAATATCAAGAACACTTGATCTTGGTTGCTAGACCAAAATTGTGAAACACGTTTTCACAATTAATATGAACTATATGGAATATTATTTTGTGTATTATTTTGTTCTTCAATCTAGGATGTCTTAGAACAAAATAAAACTCTCTCAAACTCTTTGGAGACTTGCACAAAAGCTAGGTTTGAGTTCTGGCCGAATTTGGCTGTTTATATACAAGTTAGACCTATTCCAAGTAGGAAAATTGTGTCAAAACCCGTCCAAAATCCTTTTCCTAATTAAATCAGGAAATCTGTCCCGACTCACTGTGCGGCCGTCCAAAATTAGGTGTGCGGTCGCCCAAACATGTGCGGCCGCCCAGCCTGGTTTGTGCGGTCGCACACCAGGATCAGAGAGCCTTAATTTTCCAATATAGTCCTTTTAGGATTCGTTCTATTGTGTGTGACCCTCTAGGATTATACTAAGTTGGCAATGGGTTCAAACATGAATCCATAAGATATGATTAGGTTCTAGCAAACTGTCATACCTACCCAAATAGTACAACTAGATACAAGTTCGCATTCCTTTAGAATATGTCACAATCCCTTTGTCCACGATCTCATTGAACACAAGTCATGGTCAAACGGTCAACTTGTTTTTGTTCAATACTTTCTCGATTCCGAATATGTTGATAATACAAATGACATTAATCTAATCAATTCATTTGAGTCCGGCCGAACATTTTCATCAACATCATTCCTACGAGAGGCCTAAGCTTGAGATATCTCCGAAGAGGGACAAATCCATTTAGCTTATTATTCTTCCCTACGCGAATCCGATTATGCCAATCATATACTTTATAACTACCCGGTTAAGGTAGCGTTTGAATATGTCAAACATAATGTTCATCAAGTGGAAGACTATAATAACTTCATGTCTAAGGATTCAAATGACATAACTAATATGACATATATGTACGACATAGACCATGACATAAATCTCATACAGCGGGTCATGTCCAGTACCTTGTTCCAAACAAGTACCCATAAATCTAACATGATCATCTCATGATCATTTAGCCTTTATACTAGTTATTAACAAGTACTAGGGACGGAGATTATTATAAGTAAACATGAACAACAATAATAATCAAAACATCTCTTGATTGATATGAAATAAATGATAACAATTACAGCGTTTATTAAACGTGCCTAGGGCACCTACACCAACAATCTCCCACTTGCCCTAGGCCCAATCTCCCATGTATCTAATACCCATGGACCTAACATGACCTTCATGTTTTTCTTGTGGAAGTCCCTTTGTTAGCGGGTCCGCGACATTGTCATCAGTAGGTACTTTGCATATATTCACGTCACCTCTGTCAATGATTTCTCGAATGACATGGTAACGCCTAAGTATGTGTTTGGATTTTTGATGTGACCTTGGTTCCTTTGCTTGAGCAATAGCACCATTATTATCACAATAAAGGTCTATTGGATTAACAATACTAAGAACCACTTCAAGTTTAGTAATGAACTTCTTAATCCAAACAGCTTCCTTTGCAGCATCCGATGCAGCAATGTACTCAGCTTCCATTGTAGAATCAGCGGTTGTACTTTGCTTGGAACTCTTCCAGCTTACAGCTCCACCATTTAACATAAACACAAAACCCGATTGCGATCGACTGTCATCTATGTCGGTTTGGAAGCTTGCATCCGTGTAAGCATTTACAACGAGATCATCTTCCATTCCTACATAGACAAAAAACGAGTCTTTAGTCCTTCTCATGTACTTAAGAATCGCTTTTACAGCCACCCAGTGATTTTCTCCGGGGTCGGATTGGTATCTACTTGTCATGCTCAAAGCATAAGATACATCCGGCCTAGTACAAATCATGGCATACATGATGGACCCAATTGCCGAAGCATATGGAACATCATTCATTTTCTCACGCTTATCTTTTGTCTTAGGACATTGAGTCTTGCTTAGAGAAACTCCATGTAACACCGGCAAGGTACCTCTTTTAGAATTTTCCACACGGAATCTTCTAATGACCTTGTCAATGTATGTACTTTGGCTTAAACTGTTGGGTTTTCCCAGTAACATGCGCAGCGGAATAAAACATTTAAAATTTATGAAACCCAAAGCCCATAGATCCATTCATATGATTAAGTCAAATACAACATAATGAATACTAGAATACTAACCCTTGATGCCTTTGATTTTAGAACCTTGAATTCGATGGAGGCTTGAAATCTTGATCACGAACAAAGCAAGAATCACGAACTATGAAGATGATAAGTTTCACCCTCTAGCGGTATCCACACCACGAATGAATATCAAGAACACTTGATCTTGGTTACTAGACCAAATTATGAAACACGCTTTCACAATTGTAAGAACTATATGGAATTATGAATATTCTTGTTCTTCACTTTTGGGATCTTAGAACAAGAAAATAACCTCCCAAAACCCATTGGAGGAACTCATAATCATGTGCTTAATGACTGCTGAAAGGATCCTTAAATAGGTCCTAATCCTTAACCCTTAAGGACTTAGGAAACCTAAATCCCGTCACAAAATTAAGCTGCAGAGTTTCTGGCCCGACTGCACTGGCACGGTCGTGCCCTTTAAGGCGCACGATCGTGCCAATAGGTGCGCATGTTTCCACCAGCCGTCCAATATTGGCACGGTCGTGCTTTAAACTAGGCACGGTCATGCCAGTCACCCCGCAAGACTTTGCCTTTGTTCGATTTATGGCACGGTCGTGCCCTTTAAGGCGCACGGCCGTGCCAGTTCAACTTTTAGGCATTTTTCCATAATTCCAATTCAGTCCTTCATGATTCGTTCTATTCGTGTGTGACCCTCTAGGATTACACTAAGTTGGTAATGAGCCCAATCATGAACCCATAAGATATGATTAGGTTCTAGCAAACCGTCATACCTACCCAAATAGTGTAACTAGATACAAGTTCGCATTCCTTTTAGAACATGTCATAATCCCTTTATCCACGATGTCATTGAACACAAGTCATGGTCAACAAGTTAACTTGTATTGTTCAATACTTTTCTCGATCCCGAATATGTTGATAATCCAAATGACATTGATCCAATCAATCCATTTGAGTTTGGCCAAACATTTCACCAACATCATTCCTTCGAGGGGCCCAAGCTTGACATCTCTCCGAAGAGGGACAAATCCATTTAGCTTATTATTCTTCCCTACGTGAATCCAATCATGCCAATCATATACTTTATAACTACCGTGTTAAGGCAGCGTTTGAATATGTCAAACATAATCTTCATCAAGTGGAAGACTATAATAACTTCATGTCTAAGGATTCAAATGACATAACTAATATGAGATTTATATATGACATTGACCATGACATAAATCTCATACCGCGGGTCATGTCCAGTACCTTGTTCCAAACAAGTACCCATAAATCTAACATGATCATCCCATGATCATTTAGCCTTTATACTAGTGCTTAACAAGCTCTAGGGACGGAGATTATTATAAGCAAACATGAGCAACAATAATAATCTTATTATCTCTTTATCATCATGAATAAAATGATAACTTATACAACATTTAACAAACGTGCCTAGGGCACCAACACCAACAATCTCCCACTTGCCCTAGGCCCAATTCCCTAGGTATCCAATACCCATGGACCTAACATGACCATCTGTAGATACCCCGGGAAACCACAACTTGGCTAGAGTGGTGAATTATCCTAGGATGTCTAACTTGTTTTAGATTGTTTAGAGTCGCCACCTATGTTTTTAAAGGAACATAAGAAAAACCTAGAAATAGTCTAATTTATGTACAAAACCAGAGATTCGGGAGAGAAGGGTTCGGGGGTTAGGTGACGGAGTGGGAAGTACTTAAACACCCACTCCGCCCCGCTTATGCGGGTCTTGCTACTATTGGTGTTCTAATGCTAAATGTCCTTCAATTTATTAACAGTGCTAACAATTATAATGTAAAGAAAAAGGGGAAGAAAAGAGAATTGTTTTATTTATAAATTTATGCTAAACAATTACATTAAGAAATGTATAGGAAATTAAAGTAGAGATTAAAATGTAGGGAGATAACCTTAACCAACTTTAATGTAGTAAAGTGGTCATTTGGTCATGTCCCAATTGATGGGGATTGCATACTAGTAAGACTAGAATAAAAGAGAAGAAGAATAAAAGTACCTTTAGAAAAGAGGACCTTAGACTTTGACTTGAAGATGGTGTTGTTCGTAGAGAAATGGTTGTGCAACACTTTGTGTAGTGTTTGTTTGTAGGGAAAATGTGTTGAGAGAACTTGTGTATAGTTCTTGTAGGGAAGATGAAGTTGGTCCTTTTCTAAGGTAGAAATGAGAGGTTTTTATAGGTAAAAAGAGGAGGGAAAACTTGGAGGGAAATTGGTTAATCCATGTGAGATGAAATTGACCAATAGAAAATAAGATAAATAAAATAATAAATGAAATAAATAAAAGAAAATCAAATAATAATAAAAAGAAATATATTGTTTTTTAATGAAAAGGATAGAATAAAGGATTGAGAGTTTTTGGAACAAAGGGGGGATGAACTTGGATGTAAAAAGAGGTTATTTTGTAAACTAGGAAAAGGAGGGAAATAAGGTGCAATCCGTTACTGCCAAAGTGGGAAGCGCGCGAGTCCCGCTTTTGGGGCGAGACGCGCGCGCAGCCCATTAACAGTTCCGGAAGCGCCCGCGGCAGAAAAGGACAGAATGACAGAATGACCCTAAAAGTTAACTCTGTTATGCAGTTTAGTCCAAAACTAACGGAATCAGTTAGGAACTTAACCGGAGTAACAGAAATCAACAAAAATAAGTTAAATAAAAATACTTTGTATGCAATCGGGGTGAGAGGTCCAAGGAGGGGTGTCTACAGAGCCCCTCGGCGACGTGGATTGCGAAGCAAAACGCGTCGACGAAAGTAAAAACACCCGCCGCAGACATCGACAAAGAAAAAGAAAGAAAAGAAAGCAAAGACTCGATGAAAGCAGTAATTTAAAATTGCTAGAGATAGGGGTGCGCTCCCTGTGTGAGCGTCTTTTATTGGTAGAGGGGGTGGCATGATCCGTTGGTAAACCTGACGGCTGAATCCGTTAAGTGAGGCCGTTAGTGAACCCTTGAATGAGGCCGTTAGTGAACCTTCGAATGAGGCCGTTAGTGAACCTTTGAGGAGGCCGTTAGTGAACCTTTGAGGAGGCCATTGGTGAACCCTTGAATGAGGCCGTTTGTGAACCTTTGAGGAGGCCGTTGGTGAACCCTTGAATGAGGCCGTTAGTGAACCTTTGAGGAGGCCGTTAGTGAACCCTTGAATGAGGCCGTTAGTGAACCTTTGTTGAGGAGGCCGTTAGTGAAATCCATTGATGAGGCCGTTAGTGAACCTTTGTTGACGAATCCGTTAGTGAAATCCGTTGATGAGGCTGTTAGTGAACCTTCGAGGCCGATACTGAACCTTTGTTGACGAATCCGTTAGTGAAATCCGTTGATGAGGCCGTTAGTGAACCTTCGTTGACGAATCCGTTAGTGAAATCCGTTGATGAGGCCGTTAGTGAACCTTCGAGGCCGTTAGTGAACCTTTGTTGTCGAATCCGTTAGTGAAATCCGTTGATGAGGCCGTTAGTGAACCTTTGTTGATGAATCCGTTAGTGAAATCCGTTGATGAGGCCGTTAGTGTACCGTCGAGGCCGTTAGTGAACCTTTGTTGTCGAATCCGTTAGTGAAATCCGTTGATGAGGCCGTTAGTGTACCTTCGAGGCCGTTAGTGAACCTTTGTTGACGAATCCGTTAGTGAAATCCGTTGATGAGGCCGTTAGTGAACCTTTGAATGAGTCCGTGGGGATGCGGGCATGGTTGACTGTGGACCATTTTCTGCTGGGGATGAAGTGCCTTGAGTAGCGGATGCTGTTGACTTCGTGGTGATACCTGTTATGTGTGTGCTTGGCAGGTATATGTGTTTGTGAAAGAAGATGCATGAAGAGAGAAATTGTGCTCGTGGTGCAATGTGATTTGAGAGCAGTTTTGCATGAGAGAGAGCTTTTGTAGGAATGGAGAAAGTGATTTTGTGTGCTGTGTGATTTGAGGAAAGCCTCGGATGCATTCATACCTTCACTTACCATTGCCGCTTGATTGGAGATGGATTGCCGAAGGATGCTGATACTTTTGATGAAGATGATGAACTGTCGTTGCTTTCGATGGAATGTTGTTGAGATGACATTCTGAATGATGGGTTGGTCGTGCCAAAGGCTGCCTACGTATCCTTTGAAGGGAATCAGACCAGCGTAGTTCAAGGATAATGGAGAATGCTGGAGGAGAAGCTAGGAGCAAAGCAAAGTAAAGCACATACTTTTGCACATAGAAGGACAAAAAGAAAAATAATTTTTTTTTTTTTTTTTTTTTTTAAGATTAGAAAGGAAAGAATATGCACACATGTGAGGAAATTTTTTTTTTTTTTTTTAGTTCGTGGGTGAACCATTTTAAACATTGTGTGCTTGTGAAGCCAACCCAAGATCAAGTCATGTTCAGTCGAAGTCCGGATTAGCTCGCTTGAATTCTTTTGTCGCCGGTGTGCCCAACGAAGATTGATGTCTAGCCCCAAGAGATTTTGTCGATTATGGGGCTTCAAAAGGCTTTTGATGCCGAGATGAGGGGTTGCTGATTGTAAAGCCTCTAGAATGCCTTTGATGCCAAATTTTGAGGGACTTGATAGCTCCAAGATAAATCAGCTCTTGGCCCATTCGAGTAAATCGCCCTTTTGTTGTTGTAGTGAGCAAGCCCCAAGAGGAGATCGTTGATGCCAAGCTTCGAGAGATTGCAAAGCCCCAAGTGTCGTGGGCTTATAGATGGCGGGATGTGAAGACCTTTCATTGTAAAGCCCCAAATTATCTCGTGATTGGCTCGGCATTGAGAGCGGATGTACCGTTTGGTAGAATTCTTGATAGAGATCTCCTTCGTGCTCTTACTGGGGAGATGAATGGCCTCATTGTGGTCGATACCCAAATGGCTGAGGGCTTATGTCAAAGGATGCAGTAATGTCTTGCGGTGCCGTCGAGGTCGCGGAGGATAAGGTCTTGGCGTGATAAAGTCTCAAATGAGTATGGTTGCTTGACTCTTCTTGAGTTGAACTAATGACGGATCTTCGGATGCAACTAGTGCTGTGGCCCAACTTTATCTGAGCTGTACCTTGTGCTTTTGATCTTGGAGAAGGGGGTGCTGAATTGCAGAAACATTGGGATTGGCCGTGGGATTTCCCGCTATAACCCTGTTTTGATTAGAGTTTAGCATATTGAATCTTTTTCCTTTTCTCTAAGACTTCCTTCAAAATCTCGCTGTGAGTTCTAACAAAAATCATCAACTTCATTCATAACATCGGAGTCTTCATTTAAAACCAAGAGGCCTTTGACTTGAAGTGTTGAGAGACCCTTTGAAGCTTGATCCCTTTCATGGAGACTACTCCCAAATTGCATTGCTCGAGTATTGTTGCCCAAAAGACTGTCGGTCGCGAAGCCCCAATATTTCCCTTTGCTCGGATTACTGTAATGCCGTAGCCCAAAAGATTGTAGATTGGGAAGCCCGTTGAGACCTTCGGTGCCGAATTGAGGAAGCTTCCAATGTTGCACATGACTCGGCTGGGGATAATGCTGGGGAGTTAATTGCTCTTTGCCGAGGGAGCCTTTAAGACTTGACCGTAGCCCTTAGAGTGCCATCATTGATTGCGAGAAAGGTCCATCCTTGATTGGGGGAACGAGCACGGGCACACGCGACAAGAGGGCTTTTTGACATCCCTTTTGGGAGACTTTGAGGATAGTCTCACACATCTTTCTCGAACATAACCTCTAGGGCGTATTGATTGTCGAGTGAAGCAAAATAAGTCCTTGTCCTTGAGTCACATAGCCCCTAGGGCGTCACCATTTGTTGAGAAAAGCAAGAGTGACTCATCCTCGTGCGAGGGAACAAGCATGAGAGGACATGGCAAGAGCTACTCCATTTCTCGGGAGCCTTTCGGCGTACTTTAGAAGAACATACTTGAAGAATCTTTGAAAACTGAGACACATGTTGTTGCCATTTGTTGCCCAAGCCAATTGACTAGCTAGGGATTATTTGTGCAACCTCGTGCCCTTTTATGATGGGCTCGTTCTCGAATGGGTCTTGGCTACCACGGGCCTTCTTTTTATGAACCCAAAAATGCACACTACTGGAGGATGATGCCAATAACCCAAAACAACCTTTGATGGTGCCATATCTTGTCGAGTCTTTTTCAATCCCAAAGTTGACTCGGTGGGGAATTGACTTGCTGAGGAGATCCAATGTAGAGCTCGTGCAGTTGTCTTCTTTAGAGGCCAGAGATCTCCATTTCTCTTTCCCTTCTATCTCTCACTCTCTCATTTTTTTTTTATGACGCACCCTGTTTTTTGCCTAGACCGCCCTTTCGGGTTTTCAATCTAGCGGGCATCTCTTTTGCGTCTTCATTTTTGACTCGATTAATGAGGAAGTGTGCATTGACTCTAGCTGAGGATGAGAGACATGTGATTTTGCGGTGAAAACCTTTTGTCACTAAAGATGAGTGACATTGACTCGACTAGGGAAGTGTCCCTAGTATTGACATGTATTTTTTTTATTGAATTGAATGACTCACGAAGGTAAGTAAGTCATTAAGAGAGAAGAGAAGGAAAGCCCCAATTTGATTGCAAGAAATTGGGAGTATGCAGAAAGAATAGAAGTCCTTAGACTCGACAAGGAACGCAAAATGATTCCAAATCTAAGAAAGTTCAATCTTTTTGGTGATTAATTCATTGGCAAATGAATCGTACAAAGATGTCTTGACAAATTGTGCTCTAACTTTTGCCTAGGTTGATTTGAAGAGTTCAACCTAGCAAGCTTTTTTTTTTTTTTTTTGAATCCCCCTTTGAAACATTGCTTGATTTTTCTCCATGGTTGTTGCTTCACCTTTCTTTGGCTTGATTTTGCCGTTGATGTTTTGATGTCTTCGTTGTTGATGCCGTCGTCGATGTTTAGCCCCTAGGCGTTCAAGCGATGGCCTTCGTTCTAAACTTGTTTAGACATCTTTTCATCATTTACCAAGAATTAAATTGAACAACTTGGAGGAGTGTATGAGGACAAGAACGACTTTTATTTGATAATAAGACTCGACATTGAAAATGGGACGAGAGAAAACTTTAATGCACACTAAAGATGAATTTGACTCTTTTTTTTTTTTTTTAATTCCTATTACTAGGTAGAGAAAGAGAAACGGAGATTGTTGTTGTAGTTCCCATTGTCTTTGTAGTCTCCTTGTGGCATGATTTCTTGTAGAAGCCCCATTTCGAAACCAAATCATTCTTCTTTGATGAGTTCTTGCATGTTGGCACTCTCTAAAGGTTGCTCTTCACCCACAGTAAATTCGCCGTTGTCGAACAAATCTTGGATGATGTTTCGGAGAAGGAAGCACCCTTCGGTAGTATGGCCACTATGCTTGTGGTAGCCGCACCATTCACCATGTGCATGATTCTTCGGTATCGTCTTCGGCTTGTACCCCTCCAAAGGCTTGACCTTTCCACTTGCCACCAAATTTCAAATGCTTCGTATTGGGTTACTCCTAGAAGAGGAATGAAAAATCGGTTGTTGGCGGTACCTTTGTAGCTTTTGAGGGACGGGCCACTTGAGCATGCTTTACCCTTAAACTTTGCCTTGTTGTTGGTGAGCTCTTGCAAACGGGCTTTGAGCTCGGAAACCTCTTCCTTGTGAATCTTCCTCTCGAGATCAAAACGGGCTTGCCACAAATCGTCTTTTCGGCGGGCATCCTCGGAAAGTCTATCCATTTGTTCCCCCATGGCTCTTATTATGTTGAAGAGTCTTTCGTTGGAAACGGAGAAGTACCCACCATTGTTGTTCTTGCCATTGGAAGCCATTGGACCTATTGAAAGAACACGGTTGATCTTAGGTTGGCCCCCAAAAATACCTTTTGAGTAAAATAAATTTAACCCACAAATACGAAAAAGACTCAACCATATAAAGAAAATGACTCTTTTTTGTTTTTTTTTTATTTACAAAAGTCGGAAGGACGGAGTCCTTTTTGGGGTTTCTAGAAAAAATAGTGGAATCGTCACACTAGTATATAGACCTTCTCGCGGTCCCATATACTCATCGGTTTCCACCACGTTTGTGAGACCTACATGTGTCGGGATTAAACTAAATTAATGTAGTAAATCATACATGCGGGGACGGATTTTTATTTTCGTCCAAAATAACCACTTTTGGGGACGGAGTTTTTATTTCGTCCATTGCAGCAAGTTGGCATGTATGATTTGAAGACATTAGTTTAGGGAAATCTCGGCACATGAAAAACCGACTTGGTCACGGAGTGTTAGACCCTAGACTAGAATTGTGTGGCTTGTGCTCGGCTAAAGAGAGGCTTAAAGGTCACCCCCGGCATGTAGTCTTGAACTACGCCACGGGCTGAGGTTGACCGCTTCGAAAGAGTCAAGGTCGGGTGGAGCTTGAAACTTTCTACGACGGGCCTCGACGGGTTTGGGGTTGGACTTGTGCGACTCGATATTGAGCAATTGATAAGAATATGTGCATGTAGTGTGAGGTCTAACAAGTAACAAATATATATATATATATTTTTTCTCAAAAGAAATAAAAAAAACAAATAAGCACATAATTACAACTTTAGAATCACCCGTGTGACCGATAAAAACAAACAGATAGTAAAAACTGTTTTGTGCAGGCCCGGTGCCCACACACTGTCAAAACCACTCTGTTCTGTGCACTGTTCTATGCCCAGAAGCGCGCGCATTAGGATGCCTACTCGGGAGGCGCGCGCGTTAGACAAAGAGGGGCAGAGGCGCCCGCATCTGGGTAACAACCTGTAAATCAGCGGGTTCAAGGGATTGCCTTGACCCTAAGTAAAAATGCTTTCCCCTGCAGAATTTGTTAGCACAGAAACATGGAATGGAAGGACAAGAAGGAATACGGGCGATTCTGGTAATTGGGGTCGGACGCGCGCGCTTTAGGCCAAGGAGGCCAGAGGCGCGCGCTTCCCACCCTTTTTACCAGAATGCCCAGAAAACAGTAATAAGAACACCAAAAGTTAAGAACGCAAGTTTAACCCTCTAAATCGTCCCCAGCAGAGTCGCCACTGTAGATACCCCGGGAAACCACAACTTGGCTAGAGCGGTGAATTATCCTAGGATGTATAACTTGTTTTAGATTGTTTAGAGTCGCCACCTTCGGGGGTTAGGTGACGGAGTGGGAAGTACTTAAACACCCACTCCGCCCCGCTTATGCGGGTCTTGCTACTATTGGTGTTCTAATGCTAAATGTCCTTCAATTTATTAACAGTGCTAACAATTATAATGTAAAGAAAAAGGGGAAGAAAAGAGAATTGTTTTATTTATAAATTTATGCTAAACAATTACATTAAGAAATGTATAGGAAATTAAAGTAGAGATTAAAATGTAGGGAGATAACCTTAACCAACTTTAATGTAGTAAAGTGGTCATTTGGTCATGTCCCAATTGATGGGGATTGCATACTAGTAAGACTAGAATAAAAGAGAAGAAGAATAAAAGTACCTTTAGAAAAGAGGACCTTAGACTTTGACTTGAAGATGGTGTTGTTCGTAGAGAAATGGTTGTGCAACACTTTGTGTAGTGTTTGTTTGTAGGGAAAATGTGTTGAGAGAACTTGTGTATAGTTCTTGTAGGGAAGATGAAGTTGGTCCTTTTCTAAGGTAGAAATGAGAGGTTTTTATAGGTAAAAAGAGGAGGGAAAACTTGGAGGGAAATTGGTCAATCCATGTGAGATGAAATTGACCTATAGAAAATAAGATAAATAAAATAATAAATGAAATAAATAAAAGAAAATTAAATAATAATAAAAATAAATATTTTGTTTTTTAATGAAAATGCTAGAATAAAGGATTGAGAGTTTTTGGAACAAAGGGGGGATGAACTTGGATGTTAAAAGAGGTTATTTTGTAAACTAGGAAAAGGAGGGAAATAAGGTGCAATCCGTTACTGCCAAAGTGGGAAGCGAGCGAGTCCCGCTTTTGGGGCGAGACGCGCGCGCAGCCCGTTTATCAGTTCCGGAAGCGCCCGCGGCAGAAAAGGACAGAATGACAGAATGACCCTAAAAGTTAACTCTGTTATGCAGTTTAGTCCAAAACTAACGGAATCAGTTAGGAACTTAACCGGAGTAACAGAAATGAACAAAAATAAGTTAAATAAAAATACTTTGTATGCAATCGGGGTGAGAGGTCCAAGGCGGGGTGTCTACACCATCATGTCTTAGCTTATGGAACTCCCATTGTTTAGTGTGTCTGCAACATTATCATTAGTTGGTACTTTGCATATATGTACGTCTCTCTTATCAATGATTTCTCGAACGATAAGAGAGTGCCTAAGTATGTGTTTGGATTTAGGATGTGCTCTTGGTTCCTTTGCTTGATTCAATAGCACCACTATTATTACTAATAAGGTCTATTGGATTAGCAATACTAGGAACCATCTCAAGTTCACGAATGAACTTATTAATCCAAACAGTTTCCTTTGCAGCATCCAATGCAGCGATATACTTAGTTTTAGTCGTAGAATTAGTGACTATACTCTGCTTGGAACCATTCCAACTTATAGCTTCACCATTAGTTATAAAACTCGATTGCGATTTTTCTATTATCTTTGTCAGTTTGGAAGTATGCATCCGTGTACCCATATACGACGAGATCATCTTCCATCCCTCCATAGATCAAAACAAATCTTTAGTCCTTCTAAAGTGCTTTAAGAATTGTTTCACAGCCATCCAGTGACTCTCACCGGTTGTCAGATTAATATCTACTCGTCATGCTCCAAGCATTAGATATATCCATCTTAGTGCTTATCATGGTATGATGGATCCAATTGTCGAAGCAAATGGCATCTCATTCATTTTCTCATGCTCATTATTTGTCTTAGGACATTGAGTCTTGCTTAGAGAAGCTCCATGTATTATTGGCAACAATCCTCTCTTAGAATTTTCTTTGCGGAATCTTCTAATGACTTTGTCAATGTGTGTACTTTGGCTTAAACCAATTTAGCTTCCTTGATCTATCTCTATAGATCTTAATGCCAATGACATATGCGGCTTCATCCATATTCTTCATTGCGAAACACTTTCTCAACCAAATCTTTACAGATTAAAGTGTAGGAATGTCGTTTCCAATGAGAAATATGTCATCCACATATGAAATAAGGAATAGCACTATGCTCCCACTAATCGTATTGTGTATACAAGGTTCTTCTTCGTTCTTGATGAAGCCAAACTATTTGAATCTTCAAAACGGAGATTCCAACTCCCATAAACTTGCTTCAATCCATCCAATGGATTTCCGCAACTTACATACTTTATTATAATTTTCTCTGACTATCAAAACCTTTAGGTTGTATCCAATATATCCTAAAGTGAGTTCCCGTTGAGGAACACTTGTTTTGACATCATTTTGTCAAATTTCATATTCCAAATATGAACATGAGACTATGAAAATTCTAATAAGTTTCTTGCTACCCATGTAAGTTTTTCTCCAAGAAAATTCAATCTCAACCTTTGGTTTTTACACCTTAGGTTAGAATAATCAAGTTCCAAACTTGATTATTATACATGGATTGCCATTTTGGATTTTATGACTCCAAGTCATTAATCTAAGTGTGGAGTTGATATTGCATCTTTGATAGGTGGTAAATACTTCATTCTAAATGAACTTTACCTCAATACTTTCTATTTCGAAATATCCGATATTTTTTCTAATAGATTGTATTTTATCATGTGTGCAAGTACTTGTATATCTTGAACGGATTTTCACAACTCTTTGTGAAAACTTGTTCAACTTCCATCATAGGTTAAATACTAATTTTCTAGGCCTCGAACCATTCGAGATATATACTTTACTTCCACTGATTCTTTTAGAGATAAACCATTTATCTAGAAAAGCATCATCATAATCAACAAACCATTTGTTTTTTATGAGTAAAATTATGTCCTCAAGTTTCCTTAGGATATCCCATGAAAATATATTTATTAGATTTAAGTGTGAGTGTGTCCCAGTGCTAGTACCCGACCTGAAAATGAGTTTATTAGGACTTTCCCAAATATACAAGGACTTTATAGGAATTAGAAACCTTGCAAAGGCTTGTCCCGGATTCCCAAAAATAGCTCAATGTTCTAGAAAACATTAAATATGGACATTTAGGGTTGCCTTGTATGAACAGTAAAACCCTAGCTTGAATTTCAAGTCAGCGCGCAACGATGGCCACGCGGCCACTTTCGCCGCCGCCCTCCATCTTGGCCACGCGGCCAACCTTGCCACACCTTAACCTTGGCCACGCGGCCACTCTTGCACCGGCTTCAATCATGGCCAGGCGGCCAACCTTGCGCCGGATGATCTGGACCATCAGATCTTCCCCTCAGTTTACTATATAAACCAATCCCATGCTATTGGTTTAGGGGATCCGAATTTGAGAGCTCTTAAGGGACGATTTTGCTCCCAAATCAAGTCATTCAAGCCTCCAAAAACACTCTCAAGAATCCCAAGAAGATCCAAGGTTATTTCTTGCCAACAAAGGTAAGTTTTCTAACTTTTCTTCATGTTCTTTCCATATTATTAATTTAGATCCATAATATTCATATTCTTAATATGTTTATTCATGTGTTCTTCATAATATTCATGTTCTTGCATGTTTATTCATAGTTTCTTCATATGCTTTGCATGTTCATTCATATGTTCATAATATGTTCTTCATATGTTCATCGTGTTCATAGATTAAAACCTTATTTATGCTATATTTAGGGTTGCGATCTTCATGTTTGCATGTTATTTCATAGCCGACGATGATCTAGGGTTCATCAACCCAAGGATGATCTAGGAACTATTTCTAAACCCTAAACTTTAGGTAATTACTTCCATGATCAATAATCCTCTCATGATGAATGTGATGAATGTTCATTGAGATCTCATTGATGGCATAGTCATTATTCTAGGATGTGATCATCATGCATGTTTCTTTATCCTCCCTCTTCATTATGCATGATCCCTATTCTCTCTCCACATTCTAATTATCTCGAACTACGTTGACCTGAGCTTCTCACATTGAGAGGAACGTAGGCAATCTTCGGATCCGGTCTAAATCACTAACACACTACTAACACATTCATCATGATAGAAAGACCGATCATTCGGGCAATAGGAGTGATAACGTCCAATATTCTTCTCTTGTTGTAATTTGACCCCCGAACCCATTAACATGCTTTTTTCAATGTTTTGGCTATAATTAAAACGGCGTGGCGACTCTCATAATTTTAATGTTGCTATGAATATTCCCAAATTCAAACACACGTATTCACAGTGGCGACTCTGCTGGTGACTGCTTTGAAACTTTTTCAATCTTAGTGGGTCTAACTTTCGTCACATCATGATGCTTGCCATGTTTACACATGCACACACTTGCCATGTTTACACATGCACACACCTGCCATGTTAAACATGCACACACCTGCCATGTTTATACATGCACACACTTGCCATGTTTACACATGCACACACCTGCCATGTTTACACATTCACACACCTGCCATGTTTACACATGCACACACCTGCCATGTTTACACATGCACACACCTTCCATGTTTCTCCATGCACATACTTGCCATGTTTATACATGCACACACTTGCCATGTTTACACGTGCACACACCTGCCATGTTTACACGTGCACACACCTGCCATGTTTACACGTGCACACACCTGCCATGTTTACACATGCACGCTTGCCATGTTTTCACGTACACCTCACACACACTTGCTATGTTTACACATGCACCTCACACACTTGCCATGTTTACACAGGCACCCTACACACACTTGCCATGTTTACACATGCACACACTTGCCCTGTTTATACATGTACCTCACATACTTGCCATGTTTACACATGCACCCGTGCACCCCGTAATGTTAATACTTGTACTTTGTTGATACTTGTACTTTGTATATACCTTGTATCCTTGTACCTTTGTTATTTTCCCCTTAGTATTAGGGTCAAACAAAACTCTGCTATGCTCCCTTGTACATTATTTTCCTTCTCCTGCATTGCATTGCATAGCATCATTCAAACATTCAAAACTTCTCTCTTTTCTCCTTAAAAAGAATTAGTTTCTTGCCACACACTACCACTAGTCCGTGTCAGCACTGCACAGGTCCCTACTACCCGGAGTATTCGATGTGCAGGAATTTGTGCGCTACTGCCTCACATTTTTCGAATTACTCGTCTACTCCACTCACCGTGTACGTTCCGCGAGCGGTGGGAACCTTTAACATAACCCGTGTCAACCCACACATAGAGATTAGGACACTCCTAGGACCACCCATTTAGGATGTAAATAAATGCAAAACTTTTCGCAAAATAAAATGTGCATTGCATCTAGGCGACCTCTAAGGTCCATCGCTCATCCGTTGGGCCATCATTGCGATCCATTTGGGTCTACCCTTACCAACTTTTGACCTCCTAGGTCAACCTTATCCGCCTTTGACCCCTTAGGTCAACCTTTGACCTCCTAGGTCAACCTTTGACCGCCTAAGTCAACCTTCTCAACCTTTGACCCCATAGGTCAACCTTTGACCGCCTAGGTCAACCCTCTGAACCTTTGACCTCCTAGGTCAACCTTTGACCCCCTAGGTCAACCTTATCAACCTTTGACCGCCTAGGTCAACTTTATCTACCTTTGACCCCCTAGGTCAACCCTTACCAACTTTTGACCTCCTAGGTCAACCTTATCCGCCTTTGACCCCTTAGGTCAACCTTTGACCTCCTAGGTCAACCTTTGACCGCCTAGGTCAACCTTTGACCGCCTAGGTCAACCTTCTCAACCTTTGGCCCCCTAGGTCAACCTTTGACTGCCTAGGTCAACCCTCTGAACCTTTGACCTCCTAGGTCAACCTTTGACCCCCTAGGTCAACTTTCTCCGCTCTTGACCCCCTTAGGTCAACCTTTGACCCTAGGTCAACCTTCTCCGCTCTTGACCCCCTTAGGTCAACCTTTGACCCCTTAGGTCAATCTTATCCGTTTAAGTCAACCTTTGACCCCTAGGTCAACCTCATTTGTCTTTTAACCTCTTAGGTCAACCTTTGACCCCCTAGGTCAACTTTCTCCGCTCTTGACCCCCTTAGGTCAACCTTCGACCTCTTAGGTCAACCTTTGGCCCCATAGGTCAACCTTATCCGCCTTTGACCTCTTAGGTCTACCCTTGACCTCCTAGGTCAACCTTATCACCCTCGACCTCTTAGGTCACCCCTCGACCTCTTAGGTCAACCCTTGACCGCCTAGGTCAACTTTATCCGCCTCCGACCTCTTAGGTCAACCCTTGACCTCCTAGGTCAACCTTATCTACCTTTGACCTCCTAGGTCAACCTTTAACCGCCTAGGTCAACCTTACCACCCTTTGACCTCTTAGGCCAACCTTTGACCCCCTAGGTCAATCTTATCCGTTTAAGTCAAACCTTTGACCCCCTAGGTCAATCTTATCCGTTTAAGTCAACCTTTGACCCCCTAGGTCAACCTTACCAACCTTTGACCTCTTAGGTCTACCCTTGACCCCCTAGGTCAACTTTATCAACCTCCGACCTCTTAGGTCAACCCTTGACCTCCTAGGTCAACCTTATCACCTTCGAGCTCTTAGGTCACCCCTCGACCTCTTAGGTAAACCTTTGACCCCTTAGGTCAACCTCATCCGCCTTTGACCTCTTAGGTCAACCTTTGACCCCATAGGTCATTCTCATCTGCCTTTGACCCCATAGGTCAAACCTTGGACCCTTTAGGTTAACTTTATCACCCCTCGATCTCTTAGGTCAACCTTTGACCACTTAGGTCAACCTTATCCGCCTTTGACCTCTGAGGTCAACCTTTGACTCCCTAAGTCAACCCAATCACCTTTCGACTTCTTAAGTCAACCTTTGACCCGTAGGTCAACCTTATCCGCTATTGACCTCTCAGGTCAATCTTTAGTCCCATAGGTGAACCTAATTACCTTTGACCTTAACCCGCTTAGGTCAAACCATCATCCTGACCCACCTAGGTCATTATTTGACCCACCGTTGTCCATACCAACCTAGGTCAACCCGTCTCGACCTGTTTAGGTCCACACACCATCCTCAACCCATCTAGGTCAACTCGTCCGTCTTAGGTTAAAACTACCCCTTTACCTTTGACCCATCTAGGTCAATCCTTGGCCCGCTTAAGTCGACTTGCCCGTCTTGAATCTATCTACCGACCTCCCTAGGTCAACCAAACCGAATAGGTCAGCCTACCCATGTTTAACCCGTATAGGTCAACCATTTTGGTCAACCAACTCATATTCGACCTGCTTAGGTCAAACCATGTTTATCCCACTTAGATCATCCCATAGGCAACCCACTACAACCCGCTATCTTGATTCATTCACCATATAGGTCAATCCAACCCTTCTCATTTAGGTCGACCTATCTATTACCCATCTAGGTCAACCCACCATTATCGTCGCATTCTAGCTTGAACCACTTCTTGTCTGAAACCTTAGGTCAAACCTTAGGTCAAACCATAAGTCAAACCATACCCGACTCAATCAAAACCAACTCATATAGGTCTTCCTCACCCATGCTTGACTAAGGACCGAGTCATCTCCTGCTTTTGACCTCAAGATCGCTCTTTATCTTAAAAAGACTCTATCAAATTGACCCCTATGGTCACCTCTCACGTCTTTTTAAAAGTCTAACTTGATTCGAACTACGGCGACCTGAGCCTCTTATTGTGTGGGACCTCTCCCTCATGATAAGGGGAACGTAGGCAACTTCGGCCCGGTCAAACTTTCAATTTTTTACCAAAATGCATTTCAAAAATGTGGAGACCGACTCTTTTCCAAAAAATGATTTTTATAACGATGCCTTATCATTAAATACGAATCTAATTCTTTCATGACATAGAGTTCTGCATCATGTCGGCTGCAAGGAACATCGAAGTTGCAACTGAAGCTGCTACCCAAGATCCCGAGACAATCCTCTACACCGGTACTGATCTCAATGAGCAAGCGCTCCATTTCGAGACCATCCTCAACGAGCAAGCAACCCTCTTCCGGACCGCTCTCGACGAACAAGAAGCCTACTTTGAGACTGTCCTCCTCAAGCAAGTCGACCGCTTCCAAAAAGAGATGTGCAAGGCTCTAAAGGACACCGAGAAGCGCCTTCACTCTGATATTTATTGCATTTATGATTACCTCGGCCGAGTTCTCCCTCCTGCTCAATTTCAACACCCGTACGCTCCTTAAATGTATGGGCCATCACAGATTTCCCCCATTGGGATGCCTCCTAAGACTACTCATCAACGACAGGTACCGGTACCTAAACCACCCTCAAAGACAGTTCGGAAGGACGAACGCGAGTACAATGACTTGGGTATGCCGTTAGCCAAACTCTTCAAAAGTCTAGTTCAAGCCGACAAGTTGTCTCCTTTGTTCAACTATGAACCAAGTAGGGTGAAGCAAGGCTTGGATCCCTCCAAACACTGCCAATACCACCAGTACATTGGGCATGACACCGAAGATTGCCTCCAATTGAGGAGAAAGATTCAAAGCCTCATTGACAGCGGAGCCATCACCCACCAACGGAATACATGGGCATGGGCAAAATAGGAAATTGGGGCTACCTCCTTTGAATAAAAGAAAAGAAAAGGGTCATTCAGTCTTCGTAGGTTCTAGAGTGTCCTTAGTCAAAAGTCCACCTTGGACCATTTTTGTTTCTTTAAGTAAAGGTCCACCCCGGACTAGTTAGTTTAAATCTTTTAGTTCCAATAAAAGGGTCTTTATTTCTTTTATTTTCTCTCTAGACTTGAGACATAATCTTGCATAAATCAATTCCATGAAAATTGTCTTATTCACCATTTTAACTTGATTGCTATATCTTTATATGATGAATTAATCTTAATCTTAATCATTAATGACGACTCATTAAAAGGTAAATGGACCCACAAACCATTCACATAACTAAGTAAACGATTAATCTCAAAATAACAAATGCTTCGATCAATTGGGATGAATGAATCACTTTCTCTTCTCTCTACATTCTACCCCCATACACCCTCTCTATACACCCACCCCTTGTACACACTTCATGTACACTCTCTATATACACCTTCTCCCATACACTATCCTCATACGCCTCTCATCCCACCATTAGACCCCTTTATATAAGGCCGTGACAAAGAAATGGACTGCGGTTGCTCATCATCAAACAGACATCCATGCTGCCACAATTTAAAGGGTTGGTTTGTTCCCTTCATGAGTACTACATGCCGTTACACTAGGGCTGTCCGTATTCCATCGCAAATGTAAGACAAGTGCACGAAGTCATTCACGCCATTAATTGGTTCACGTGATAATCCAATGGAGCTCCACCGGTGAAAATCAAGGGGCTAGGATGCCCGCCGCCAGCAAAAGGACGCTTGAACTATAAGGAAGCTACCTCGCAATCGAGAGAGGCGAAAGCAAACTAGGGGCTTGTCTTGCCCAATGTTTCATGTACAAATATAAAAAAAAATATGGCTCGCTAGGTTGAAACCCAAAAGGGCGACCTAGGCAAAAGTTAGAGCATTGCACAAAAGAAGCCCGCTAGGTTGAAAACCCGAAAGGGCGGCCTAGGCAAAAAAAAAAAAAAAAAAAAAAAAAAAAAGGTGTGCACAAAGAGATAAAATAAAAAGAAAAAGAAAAATAGAAGGGGCTATCACCATGGAAAAATAAAAGTCCCATTTTCTTTTCACCTCAAATGTTCTATTTTCCTTTCCTTCCTTACAAAGTAGATAAACGACAGTAACCCATGACAACTACGATGGATCAATCCAATGCAACAACTACAAAGGAGTAATCCACCGCAATGAACTACAAAGAACAACTCACCTCAAACGAACCTCACACCCCTAAACTCAAAACCCAACTTCATCGTCAACCGGGCAACCACTCAAAGCCAAACATAACCTACCTTGGGCCAACTTTCTTTCTTTTCTTTTCTCCCACACATGCCCACTAAAACCTGACACCATCGTCAAGTGGGTCATCCCCAAACTACGCGGACCTGAGCTCCTCACCTTGAGGAGAACGTAGGCAACCTCCCGGTTCGGTCCAAAATATACACAACCCACCTTGAGCCAATTTCCTTTCTCTTCTCTCTTCCCCATATATTTCTACTTCTGATCTCTTCACTCACAATTGATCAAAACATTTATTATTTCGAGACTACTTGTCTAAAACATAATCATAAGATGCATAACTAATCAACGAGGTCCATTCTCGAGCAATCAAATGAGAATCTTGAATAAAACAATTTTCAAATGTCTCGACAAGTCTTCCGTTCTACAATCTAGGAAAGAGCTAAACACTTACTTTCTGTCAAAGCAGGGGCTTTCTCCCTTTTGTACATATATACACTCAGTTACCCAAAAAGTCAAAATGTGAGTACTATCTCTCTCTCTCTCTTACTCTCCCCAAAATTCCCCCGCATGTTTTCAAACAATTCTCTTTTCCTTTTTTTTGAGTCGACTGAATGATTAAAAAAAAAAGAAAAAAAAAATTGACGCAAAAGAGATGCCCGCTAGATTGAAAACCCGCAAGGGCGGTCTAGGCAGAAAAAAGGGTGCGTCTTAAAGGAGGTAGGATACCCCGCTCTACGCCCTTATCGAACTGGGGCTTCCCCAATAGAATGGGTCGACTATGTGGTTTCTCGGAGAATATCGAGGCTTCGACAAGCACATACTTAGAAGAAGGGCATCCCTCATCATCAAGCTCGACGTAGAATTTCCCAAAGGAGGAAGGGTGCCCGCTCACCAAATTAGATAATCCCCAGCAAAATGGGTCGACTATGTGGTTTCTCGGAGAATATCGAGGCTTCAACAAGGATGTACCCTTCATCGTCAAACTCTGCACATGACGAACACTTTGAATTTGTTAGAATCATAACTAATTAAAAGGCATCTTTATAAAATCATAACACTTTCAAAAGTATTCTCTTCCCTGACACTTTGTTTATAAACCCGCACTCTCGGTCTCCACAAAATTGTAAAAACATCCTCGATCCATCTGAGACCCATCTCCGTGATTCTTGAGTTGACTCGGTCCTTTACCCTATCTCCTACTCTTTAGGGAACCCCTAGGCCTAAACCCTCAACTCTCTACATCCCAATCTGACTTGACTCAAAACCTTAGGTCCCGCACCTACCCGGTCAGTCTTACATAGGTTACACCATAACCCCTTTGCTCGACCCTCCACAAGTTAGTAGCGTGACTCCTAAAGCCTTAAACCGGTTCTACCCAGACCTTCGAACCTTAAACCGGTTGGCCAAAGCCAAGTCCTTAGGATGAACCATTAGGTCCCGAACCTACCGGTCCCAAGCCTACCCGATCTCCTAGATCTCAAACCTACCAACACATACTCATCCTTACCCTATCTAGGCCATAGCTCTCTTATCATCCTAGGTCCAGCCTCTTAGGTCTACTCAGTCTAACCTGTTGAGCGATCCTTTAGATCCCAAGACCACTCGAGTCTACCAATCGCCTATCTTTTAAGTCTCTAGCATATCCGATCCACACATTAGGTCTCAACTCCTAAACCCTTTAGATCACAAAACTGTCCACTCTCTAGGTCTATAACCTTAGACCTCCACCCTTTGGACTCTTTAATTCCCAATCCTACTTGGTCCGACTAAAAGCGACACATCTACGTCTCCCGACTCCCGTCATGTCCAAGCCATGACCCTACCACTCTTAAACCTACCAAGTACCAAACTAGTGTCACCCATTAGCCTCAAAAGACTTCCTAGTCTGACCTTCAACCCCTTAAGGACTCTAACCTACTTAATCCAAGCCGAGTCCAAACCTCGACACCTACAAGGTCCACCCTTGAATTCCATGGATCTCAAACATCGCTCCCCCGACGAGTCCAAACCTTGAACCTGCTTAAAACACATAGGATCTCCTGCGCACCGCGACATGCCTTAAGGATATCAAAACCCATCCGGTCAAGACTCTTGTCCTTAGCACCTCTGGTCCCATCCCTAACCTACCTTCACAATTGCCAAACGAGCTTAGTCACACACATGACCTCTAAGACAAAATTAAGTCCTAAGCATACCCAATCCAACTTAGGTACCTATTGTACTCGAGCAAAGTCTTGGACACTCAATCCCTTTACCTAAAGCGCCAACATGGTCACATATCCAGACCCATTTCTCGCACGTGGCTCACACCTAGAACACCTTAGGGCCTAAACCCGACATGTCCGCTTTAAACCCTTAACCCATTAGGTACTAGGATCATCCAATCCCAATCCATCGCTCTTTGGCCCGACCTCAAGCCTGCCTGGTCTTGATCCATAGCGCGACCCTTTAGGACAAAAGACTTACCCGCTTCGAGAACTTATGTCCCAAGGCTACCCTATCTAGCCTTCGATCTCCTAGATCTTACACCTACCGTTCCATTAGGCCCCGATCTCCTTAGCACCCATATGTGTCTTACTCTAGCTAAAACCTAGCACTTAAGCCTAGGTCTAACCCATCAAGCCTACCCATCCTTGAGCTATCAAGCTCACTTGCCCCAAACCGTAACACTCTTAGACCTCAAACTTGTTCAGTCCAAACCAAGGCAAACCTTCAAATACTTTCGGTCTCTAAACCCTAGCCTTAAGCCTAGGTAGTCACATTCTCTCCAAACCCTAGCCTCAAGCGTAGGTAGTCACATTCTCTCCAAACCCTAGCCTCAAGCCTAGGTAGTCACCTTCTATTCATAACCCTAACCCAAAAGCTAGGATACAATGCCCTGTCCAAAACTTAATCAACCCTAGCCTCAGGCCTAGGTAGCCGCATTCGCTCTAAACCCTAGCCTCGAGCCTAAGTACTCGCATTCACTCCAAACCCTAGCCTCAAGCCTAGGTAGTCGCACTCTTTCTAAATCCTAGCCGCAGGGCCTAGGAGACTATATCCTCACTAAACTCTATCATCGATCCTAGGATTCAACATTCCCTTCAAAACCCTAGTCATAGACCTAGGAAACTCCTTCACCTTAGTCTCAAAATGTAGGAAGTTTACAGTCCTTAGCCTTAAAACCTAGCCTAAAGCCTAGGTTACCATGAACATTTCCAAGCCATAGTCACAAAACCCGGAAAATGGTGAACCCTAACATCAAGATTAGTGGACCTTCCACAAAAGCAATCCCTCTTCCCAACGGTCCATGGTCTCAAGCCTAGGAAGTCACAACCTTTCCAACTCCCAGCCTTATGTCTAAAATCCAAATGCCTTTGCAACCTCTGAGCCTACCACAACTCCAAGCCCTAGCCTCCTAGACCTAGGAAATTCCTAAACCCTAGTCCCAAACCTAGGAGAGTCATGGTCCTTAAACACCAGTTTCCAAACCCTTGTTCGAAACCCTAACATCTAGGAAGTTCCCAAACCTCAACCTTTCCAAGCCCTAGCACTAAGCCTAGGATAGAATACTCTCCTCATGCTTAAATGAACTCCAATCCCTAGCCCGTAAGCCTAGGAAACCCACATTATCTCCAAGACATAATCTAAAGCCCAAGAAGCCGTGACATCTTTGGCATCCCTATCTCAAGATTAGGAGATCACCATCTTCTTTATTCCCTTTCCTTAAAAAGCCTTAGGTCCTACCTCTAGGCAACCAAGAAAAGTGTCCCTTACCTAACACCTTGGTCTCAATGGCTCGTAGCCTTATTCCCTCCTAAATTAGGATAAGCGGAACCCAGATCATGTTTCCCATATTAGCAACTCCCGAGAGTCCATCTCCTTCGCGTCTCCCTAAAGGTCCTTTGCCCTTGTGACTCACCAAAGAGTCCCTTGTGACTCCTCGAAAGTCTATCACCTTTGTGACTCCCCGAGAGTCCGTCACCCTTATGACTCCCTGAGAGTCTATCACCTTTGTGACTCCCGAGAGTTCATCCCGTTTGCGACTTCATAACAATCCATCATCTTTGCCTCCACGTGCAAAATTTCAGTTTTACCCCTAGTACATTCCCCTTTGATTCATTTTAGGTGCCCTTAGCGCTATTTTGACTGATGTTCGTTATCTTTGGGTACGGGAAGCCTCTTAAAATTTCCATTCTTCACCGAATATTTGCTTAGGATTCGTATGGTTGTAGAGACTTCGGCGCCTCTATGACATACGCATCCTAGATCGATCGCGATTGGCAGAAGCCTCGGCGTTTCTGTTTGCGAGAGATCCAGCATCTATTATTTTAGCATTTCCTAATATTTGCTTAGGATTCGTATGGTTGTAGAGACTTCGGCGCCTATATGACATACGCATCCTAGATCGATCGTGATTGGCAGAAGCCTTGGCGTTTCTGTTTGCGAGAGATCCAGTATCTATTATTTTAGCATTTCCTAATATTTGCTTAGGATTCGTATGGTTGTAGAGACTTCGGCGCCTCTATGACATACGCATCCTAGATCGATCGCGATTGGCAGAAGCCTCGGCATTTCTGTTTGCGAGAGATCCAGCATCTATTATTTTAGCATTTCCTAATATTTGCTTAGGATTCGTACGGTTGCAGAGACCTCGGTGCCTCTGTGACATACGCATCCTAGATCGATCGCGATTGGCAGAAGCCTCGGCGTTTCTGTTTGCGAGAGATCCAGCATCTATTATTTTAGCATTTTCTAATATTTGCTTAGGATTCGTACGGTTGCAGAGACCTCGGCGCCTCTGTGACATACGCATCCTAGATCGATCGCGATTGGCAGAAGCCTCGGCGTTTCTGTTTGCGAGAGATCCAGCATCTATTATTAGGATTCGTATGGTTGTAGAGACTTCGGCGCCTCTATGACATACGCATCCTAGATCGATCGCGATTGGCAGAAGCCTCGGTGTTTCTGTTTGCGAGAGATTCAGCATCTATTATTAGGATTCGTATGGTTGTAGAGACTTCGGCGCCTCTATGACATACGTATCCTTGATCGATCGTGGTTGGCAGAAGCCTCAGCGTTTCTGTTTGCGAGAGATCCGGCATCTATTATTAGGATTCGTATGATTGTAGAGACTTTGGCGCCTCTATGACATACGTATCCTTGATCGATCGTGGTTGGCAGAAGCCTCGGCGTTTCTGTTTGCGAGAGATCCGGCATCTATTATTAGGATTCGTATGATTGTAGAGACTTTGGCGCCTCTATGACATTCGTATCCTTGATCGATCGTGGTTGGCAGAAGCCTCGGCGTTTCGTTAGCACAATCGGCAGGAGCCCTGGCGATCCTGATTGCGTTTACCATTCCATCTTGGGATTATTTAGACAACGTAATCTTTATTTTTCCCAAATGACTTCATTTCCTAACGAATGTTCGTTCTTCATACAGGATAGTGCCCGTTGGTTTATTATCCCTAGCAGAAGTCCGATGGCTCGCTTTTACCTAATCGCTCTGAACTACGACCGGCTTGATTCCTCGGAGGATACGTAGGTGAAAAGGTCCAGCCACCCGACCAACATGGTCATCTCTCATCCCCAGCAAGTGCATTTTCCCCAACAGAAAACGTTGTTCCCCATCAGAGGACAGTCCTTCCCAATTTCCCCATCAGATTTGAACTACATTTGGCTTGATTCCCCCGCGGATACGTAGGTCGCCTGCCAAGGTTCAGCCGTTCCCTTACCTTTCATCTGTTTTGAAACTCATGTTTCAGACGGATCCTTCTCTTATCGTCGACCCCACATTGCCTTGCAAGAAGCGTCGCCGAGGGGCTACTGTTAGTACCCGACCTGAAAATGATTTTATTAGGACTTTCCCAAATATACAAGGACTTTATAGGAATTAGAAACCTTGCAAAGACTTGTCCCGGATTCCCAAAAATAGCTCAATGTTCTAGAAAACATTAAATATGGACATTTAGGGTTGCCTTGTATGAACAGTAAAACCCTAGCTTGAATTTCAAGTCAACGCGCAACGATGGCCACGCGGCCACTTTTGCCGCCGCCCTCCATCTTGGCCACGCGGCCAACCTTGCCACGCCTTAACCTTGGCCACGCGGCCACTCTTGCACCGGCTTCAATCATGGCCAGGCGGCCAACCTTGCGCCGGATGATCTGGACCATCAGATCTTCCCCTCAGTTTACTATATAAACCAATCCCATGCTATTGGTTTAGGGGATCCGAATTTGAGAGCTCTTAAGGGACGATTTTGCTCCCAAATCAAGTCATTCAAGCCTCCAAAAACACTCTCAAGAATCCCAAGAAGATCCAAGGTTATTTCTTGCCAACAAAGGTAAGTTTTCTAACTTTTTCTTCATGTTCTTTCCATATTATTAATTTAGATCCATAATATTCATATTCTTAATGTGTTTATTCATGTGTTTTTCATAATATTCATGTTCTTGCATGGTTATTCATAGTTTCTTCATATGCTTTGCATGTTCATTCATATGTTCATAATATGTTCTTCATATGTTCATCGTGTTCATAGATTAAAACCTTATTTATGCTATATTTAGGGTTGCGATCTTCATGTTTGCATGTTATTTCATAGCCGACGATGATCTAGGGTTCATCAACCCAAGGATGATCTAGGAACTATTTCTAAACCCTAAACTTTAGGTAATTACTTCCATGATCAATAATCCTCTCATGATGAATGTGATGAATGTTCATTGAGATCTCATTGATGGAATAGTCATTATTCTAGGATGTGATCATCATGCATGTTTCTTTATCCTCCCTCTTCATTATGCATGATCCCTATTCTCTCTCCACATTCTAATTATCTCGAACTACGTTGACCTGAGCTTCTCACATTGAGAGGAACGTAGGCAATCTTCGGATCCGGTCTAAATCACTAACACACTACTAACACATTCATCATGATAGAAAGACCGATCATTCGGGCAATAGGAGTGATAACGTCCAATATTCTTCTCTTGTTGTAATTTGACCCCCGAACCCATTAACATGCTTTTTTCAATGTTTTGGCTATAATTAAAACGGCGTGGCGACTCTCATAATTTTAATGTTGCTATGAATATTCCCAAATTCAAACACACGTATTCACACTCAGACAGCTCTTTTCCAAAAGGTCTCATCATCTTAAATCTTTATAAAAGACAAACCGAGTTTTCTTTCACCTTTTAACCTCTTTTGATGGAACTCAAACTAGTGTAATTATAGCGGTTTCAAATACATAACCCCAAAACAAATAATGGAAGATCAATCTGACGTTATCATCTAATGAACCATATCCAATAAGGTTCTTATACTTCCACGTAGGCACATCATTTAGAATGGTGTTCTTAGTGAAGTTAATTGTGAAACTATTTCACAACTTCAACGATGACTGTCAAATTCTTGGTTCAATTATTCATCATCTTGATCGAGTCAGAATCTTTGAATAATTTTACCAAGTATAACCAAACTTCTCTTTTAGCATTGCAACTTAATGCACCACATACATCGAAATGTATTAGGTCAAGTAAGATACTAGCCTTTTACTATTCATAGTAAAAGATGTCTTGGTCCAAGTAAATAAGACTTGTATAAATCATGTGATTCCAAATCATATGACTTAAAACTCCGTCCCATGGAATTTTAGATATGCATTTCTTATTTATTTGATCAAAACAATAATGCATAAAGAATTTGATTATTTGTGTCATAACCTCAGTTATTATTTCGTTCTTCAAGATTTAGGATATAAGATTTATTTATATGATAACACAATTAAGTAAATCATAATAAATAAAACACTTTTCTTATTCCAAATAAGAAATAAATATCTTTCATTATCTTATGACAAAATAATAATTTCTGCTTCATAAGTAAAGTCACTTTACAAGTGTTCCACGAACAATGTTGCAACCATTGCATCATTACCATTCATAGATCAAACTTTACTATAAGCAGTCTTTCAATTTACTAATTATTGCGATATCCAATACCCAATAATTAAATTTAGAAAGATTAATTTATAACATAAATATTTCCAAGCGGTAGTCCCACTACCATTTCTTTTATTGATCATCCAGAATTTTGACTACAATCCTAAATGGTCAATCCAATTGCCATTTTACCAAATTGCATCAATTAGAGTTATTATTTTAACCAAATTATTTACTTTAGGTTTGACAAATCTGTCTTACCTTTCCTTTGGCATTTGGCCTCCTTTTTCCATCATGAACCATGAGCATTGGAGAATCCATTCTCCACCATCTTCATCTCCACAGTTTTTTCAGCATATCATGCAACTCGGAGAGATTATTATTCATCCCAAGCATGTTATAGTTCATCACAAAGTGATTATAACTTTTGGACAATGAATCAAGAATGAAATCCGTGGCTTGCTCCAATCCAATTGGACAACCAAGTTTCTCAAGATGCTCTACGTAGCCTTTATCTTAAGCATGTGAGGTTCCACTTATTGCCCTTTACTCCTTTTGCAAGAAGTGAATACAATAATGGTTTTATACATCTCTTGCCTAGATTTCTCTTTGAAACATGTAACTCAAATCCACGCCTATCTTATAGGCTTCTACAAGTTCCAAACTTTGTTGGAGTTTTGAGCACATAATCGCGAGCATAAGACAACTCACATTCCTAGAATCATACACATGATTCTTGTGATTGTCTATTCTGGCTTTGGGTTCTTTAGGAATAGGCCCATTAAGAATGTACAACCCATCTTCTTGCCTTAGAACCATTCTTAGGCTCAGGATCCAATCCATGAAGTTTGTACCATTCTTTTGAAGCTTTATCCATCTAAAGGATTGATCGCAACGAAGTTAGTTGTCATTATCTACAACTCATGCAAAATTTCCAAAATTTTACAAGTACCAATCTCATTAAAGAGATAATTAATGTATTTTCCAAAAATACTCCCACTAAATTATATAACCTTCTCATACATCCAATGTATAATATAATTTAAATGGGTTAAGATCCCGCTTTAATTTAATTTTAAGTCCGCTAAGGAAGATTACACAAAATCAAATTAATTAGGTAGACAACTCTTGTCAATCATATCTCATATGACTCTTAGTTCCTTTTATGAGATTCTTTGAGAAATTCAATTTCAAAAAGCATGTTTAATCTCATCTTTTGCCTAGGCTCAAAACTGTTTTGACGCCCAATTAAGTCCAACCATTTTAAACGTATAGTTAATGTGCCTCGCTAGGGCGTGCCTACACTATCTATCTTGCTCATACATAAATAAAGTCAATGCATCTCGCTAGGGCAAGTCTACATTAAATTCACCCATGTATTAACAAGTGTTTTAATCATGGCATGGCAATAAAGGACTTAAAACTTTCTTTGAAGGTTCATCACATATAGCATACAACACATTTATGAGCACATAATATAAACATGTTACGCATCAAGTTTAGCCACTAAATTAATCTCCATTAATTTAAACATAATATTTATGTGTCATTAGTTTCTCTATAATTATGAGGATGAGACCTTTTGAACTTTGGTTAACATCTCCAAATCAAGACAACAAGAAGTGCGGCCGAAACTAAGCCATAAGGCATCCACAATTCCGCACTAATTCAAGAGACCAAGAAAGTAGTCCATGTGACCGAAACTAAGCAATAGATGGTCTCGATGAACGTAGGCCAATTGCATCCACAATTCCACATGGATCTCCAATCTTTGAATCAAGAACTTTGTTTCTCAATTTTAGCAATTATGAACTCTTCATAATTCTAACTTCGTTTTATCTTTGAAACTTTGATTGCGATCAAGTTTGGGAAACACAATCTCGATGAACGTAGATTAGCCATCCAAACCTTGAACCAATCTTAGAATCTCAAGACTAAAACAAATAAGAAAATTAAACCCTAAAGTCCAACCCAAACCCTAGCACGAGCCCCCGCACCAAAACCCTAGGTCCGGTCGGGTCTCTGCATGGGTCCGGCGGACCCCGTCAAAAATTCCAAATTTTAAAGTTCCAAAATTTATCTCAAAATTGTTTTCCCGATTCAATTATGATTTGGTGTTCTTGGTGATCCAACCACCATGATCATCAAAACCTTGAATAAACCATTTATTCTTGAATCCCTAGAATATCAAAACTTTGATCCAATCAAAATTGATAATCTAAACAATTTTAAATCCACCATAATTTTAATTGCGATTGAACAGTGCGATTAAAGTTCATCAAACAATAAACCACATAAAACGCATAGACCACATAAACATCATAATCCCAATAATCAAATCATGCTAGGCACATAAACAATTTATATACACAGAACATGATCTAAGTATTGAAATAATCAACATGAACGGGGCTCTGATACCACTGTTGGGTTTTCCCAGTAACAGACGCAGCGGAATAAAGCATTTAAAATTTATGAAACCCAAAGACCATAGATCCATTCATATGATTAAGTCAAATACAACATAATGAATACTAGAATACTAACCCTTGATGCCTTTGATTTTACAACCTTGAATTCGATGGAGGCTTGAAATCTTGATCACGAACAAAGCAAGAATCACGAACTATGAAGATGATAAGTTTCACCCTCTAGCGGTATCCACACCACGAACGAATATCAAGAACACTTGATCTTGGTTGCTAGACCAAATTATGAAACACGCTTTCACAATTGTAAGAACTATATGTAATTATGAATATTCTTGTTCTTCACTTTTGGGATCTTAGAACAAGAAAATAACCTCCCAAAACCCATTGGAGGCACTCATAATCATGTGCTTAATGACTGCTGAAAGGATCCTTAAATAGGTCCTAATCCTTAACCCTTAAGGACTTAGGAAACCTAAATCCCGTCACAAAATTAAGCTGCAGAGTTTCTGGCCCGACTGCACTGGCACGGTCGTGTCCTTTAAGGTGCACGGTCGTGCCAATAGGTGCGCATGTTGCCACTAGCCGTCCAATATTGGCACGGTCGTGCTTTAAACTAGGCACGGTCGTGCCAGTCACCCCACAAGACTTTGCCTTTGTTCGATTTATGGCACGGTCATGCCCTTTAAGGCGCACGGCCGTGCCAGTTCAACTTTTAGGCATTTTTCCATAATTCCAATTCAGTCCTTCATGATTCGTTCTATTCGTGTGTGACCCTCTAGGAGTACACTAAGTTGGCAATGAGCCCAAACATGAACCCATAAGATATGATTAGGTTCTAGCAAACCGTCATACCTACCCAAATAGTGTAACTAGATACAAGTTCGCATTCCTTTTAGAACATGTCATAGTCCCTTTATCCACGATGTCATTGAACACAAGTCATGGTCAACAAGTCAACTTGTATTATTCAATAATTTTCTCGATCCCGAATATGTTGATAATCCAAATGACATTGATCCAATCAATCCATTTGAGTTTGGCCAAACATTTCACCAATATCATTCCTTCGAGGGGCCCAAGCTTGACATCTCTCCGAAGAGGGACAAATCCATTTAGCTTATTATTCTTCCCTACGTGAATCCAATCATGCCAATCATACACTTTATAACTACCGTGTTAAGGCAGCGTTTGAATATGTCAAACATAATCTTTATCAAGTGGAAGACTATAATAACTTCATGTCTAAGGATTCAAATGACATAACTAATATGAGATTTATATATGACATTGACCATGACATAAATCTCATACCGCGGGTTATGTCCAGTATCTTATTCCAAACAAGTACCCATAAATCTAACATGATCATCCCATGATCATTTAGCCTTTATACTAGTGCTTAACAAGCTCTAGGGACGGAGATTATTATAAGCAAACATGAGCAACAATAATAATCTTATTATCTCTTTATCATCATGAATAAAATGATAACTTATACAACGTTTAACAAACGTGCCTAGGGCACCAACACCAACATAAACCAAGTAGCTTCCTTGATCTATCTCTATAGATCTTAATGCCAAGTATATATGCGGCTTCACCCATATCTTTCATTGCGAAACACTTTCCTAACCAAGTCTTTACGGACTGAAGTGTAGGAATGTCGTTTCCAATGAGTAATGTTTCATCCACATATAAAATCAGGAATAGCACTATGCTCCCACTAATCTTCTTGTATACACAAGGCTCATCTTCGTTCTTGATGAAACCAAACTCTTTGACCGATTCATCAAAATGGAGATTCCAACTCCTAGAAGCTTGCTTCAATCCATAAATGGATTTCTGCAATTTGCATACCTTAGAATCTTGTTCAAAACCTTCTGGTTGTGTCATATACACATCCACTTGTAGTTTTCCATTTAGGAAAGCGGTTTTGACATCCATTTGCCATATTTCATAGTCATGATATGCGGCAATGGCAAGCAAAATTCTTATAGACTTGATCATTGCTACGGGTGAAAAGGTTTCATCATAGTCAATACCATGAACTTGCCTATAACCTTTCGCTACAAGTCTAGCTTTGTAAGTATGCACCTTCCCATCCATGTCAGTCTTCTTCTTGAAGACCCATTTGCATCCTATGGTTTTTACACCTTCGGGTGCATCAATCAAATTCTAAACTTGATTGTCTTGCATGGATTGCAATTCGGATTCCATGGCTCTAAGCCACTTGTACGAATCAGGAGAAGACATCGCTTCTTGATAGGTTTTCGGTTCATCATTCTCAATGATTTCCACCTCATTACTATCCGTTACGAGAAATCCATATCTCTCGAGCTTGGATCGCAACCTACTAGATCTGCGAGTTACTTGTGTATTTTGAATAGGTTCCACAACTCCTTGTGGTTCATGTTCTTGTTCCACTATCGGTTCGATGTCATTTTTTGTGTCTCGAATTTCTTCAAGATTTATTTTACTCCCACTGATTTCTTTGGAGAGAAACTCTTTCTCTAGAAAGATACCAGTTCGGGCAACAAACACTTTGTTGTCCGTTTGGTTGTAAAAGTAATATCCTTTAGTTTCCTTAGGATATCTGTTGGTCCCAAAGGGAAACAAGGGTGTGAAAATCGCTAGAGGGGGGGGGGTGAATAGCGTTTTAAAATTCTTTTCAAACCCTTTTGCAATTCAATGGCAGATGCGCACAACTCTTATTTTGGCTAAGTATAGCGCGCAGTAAGAGTGTGAAATGCACAGCGGAAATTTAAAGCATATCTGCGCAGGGTATACTGCGCAGAGATAAAAGCGCACGCGCTAAGTATGAGGCTAAAGAGTGGTACAAAAAGGGATTCTAAGGCAAATGAGCATTAACAATTACAACATCAAAGAGTAGCAATCCGAAACATCAAACAAAGCAGTTCATAAATAGTTAAGCAGGAAATATGCAGTAAATATAATGAACACGCTATTTGGAGAGGTTCGATCGATGAAAGATCTACAGCCTCTACCAAGATGGTTAGTCTTGGATTTCTAATGGAGACCTTATTAAATGAGAGAGTATTACAAATTATAACATTTGAGCTCAATACTAACTCAAGATCTATTATCTATGAAGAGCAAATCCTAGACTAAACCGGTGTATCTCAAGAAGTTAGATCAAAAAGATCAAAGCTTCCAGAGGTGTGTGTGTGACAGAAATTCTGGGCTCTATGAATATGAAAGATGAAGAGCACCAAGAATTCTGGTGATATAGGCTTTGTGTTATGAGCAGGAGTTTTGAAGGTTTGAAGATCTTGAAGGCTGTTCTAAAGAATCTGGAAATACTAAGCAAAAGTCTTCAGATCTTCAAGGTTTCTCAGTGAAGCATGAAACTCGAGTTCTGAAGCATAATGGCCAATAAGAGGGGCTTGATCAAAGGACTGATCAAGGGCCGATGAATGGGCAATCAGTTGGCCGATCAAGGGGCTATCAAAAAGCAGCTTGGAAATGAAGATGATCAGGCTATTTATAGTTGAGAGTTTGAATATAGCCGTTGGAGCTCTGAGCAAGGACAATGAGCTGGCACAAAGAGATTGGCGCGCAGCTGTCCTTTAGCCATTGGGGCTCTGATCAAAGATGATGACCTGGCACAATATGATTGGTGCGCAGGTGATTTAGAGCCGTTGGAGACTGAGCATGAAGACCAAATTCAAATGTTTCTTCTAGAAGGTTGACAGCTGTCTTCTCTTGAGATATTTCTTTGAAGCGTGTCTCTACCAATGGTTTTGCTGAGTGTGCTTATTTTGTCATTTGTGCACACCTCAGCATTTTAATAAGCGTGCATCTTCTAAGCGTTTTCCAAGCTTTCTAGAATGTGAGATCAGAAGATGAGGAACTTGACCAAGGTTGTGTCCGCGCACAAAGGCATGCGCATTGCCGGCGCGCATGGATTCAGCGCATGAGCAGCATGCGCACCATGCTTGGTCACAAAAAGATCTCTTCAGAGTTTAGGAATAAGGCCTTGAAAAACTGAGCAGGGTCAAATGTTTGCGCAAGATGTCTATGCGCAGTAGCGACCTGCGCAGAGAACATCCAGCGCAGTGAAATGAATCCTGATTAGGAAATCTTCGATACTTCAAAGCTTCAAGTCCTATCATCTAAGCCTATACTATACAAAGGACTTAGCTAAAAAATTGAAGTTATAAACTTCTTTACATGAGGTCCTAAAGTCCATAAAAATACTCATAGGTGATGGTATCAATCAATTCTAACAAATGTAGGAGGGTTAAGTGATAAGCATACCCAACAATCTCCCCCTAAATGATTGATGCCATTACCTACTATAGCAAAGGCAATTCATTGTACTTGATAACAGCATGTCCATAAAAATGTGAATGGTAAGTCATGCCTCAAGTCAATGCACACACTAGGCAGTGCTATATATTTCTAATCTATCCAAAAGATTAAAAACTTACAAGATAGGAAAGATAGAAATATCATTCAGAGCATACAAATAATGTGAGTTTTAGTTTTAAGTATGCGTTTAAACTGAATGTTTAAACATTATGCGTTAAAAATATGAACAGTTAAGATTATGCGCATGGGTTGAAATAATGCAGTCATTGTTCCACAAACAGAGAGTTTGAATTGAACAAGGTTTTGTGAAAGCTTAATGATGCATTCTTCTCATTAAAACTTTGAAGGATTGACTGTTACAGAGTACAAGTTTTAAAGAGGAAAAACAAAAAGAGGTGTGCATAAAAACAAAAACGCACGAAATGAAAGCGCATAAAAAAAACATACTACGCAATGAAAATCAAAAAATAACAAAAATAACAAAATACTTACAAAGGAAATCTAATCTATGTTGATCCGTTGCAGGGCTTCGCGCATCTCATTCTGAAGACCGTTGAACTTGTTCATGAGTTCCACCTTTAAATTTTGAAATTTGTCCTGGAACTCCACAGCTTTACCAACATAAGTGTTCATTCCTCTGCGCATATCAGCATTGTCATCCACTAGCTCTCTGAACTTTGCTCTGCTGTCCGTCAGGATGGCAGTTTGCGTAGCTTCTAATCTTGTGTCGGTATGGAGGCGCTGAGTGTTGACGCTGGCTTGAATGTCTAGCATTGCGTAGTCCATTTTTTCGTTGAACGCAGAAGAAAAATCTGTCATGGACTTAGCAATGCATCGACGCACTTCTTCAATATTATGCGCAGAGTCTCCTTGTTCAATCTTCTCCATCTGAGCCTCCATCTGAGCTTGAAGATCATCAAATCCTCTATGTAACCCATCTGCAAGGGTTTTCTTGATCTTTTTCAGAATGTCCCTGAGTCCACCATCAAGCGCTCCAAGGGTGCACACATTTTTGAGTTGTGCGCTGACATTTTCGAGCTGGGCGCTGATAGTTCTCAGGGAGTCCAGGATGAGATGATCCAAAGTGATAGGAACTTTTTCTTGCGCAGGCTCAGATGGACTCGCCTTTGCCTTAGCACTCTCCGTGCTTTCCTTTGCCTCCCTTGCCTTTACTTCTTCCTTGGCAGCTTTCTCCCCCTTAATGGTATCAATCTCCAAACGCTGCATATCAAGACGATACAATAAAGCAGTTTGAGCAGTAAGGAGTTGATTTAGCTGCAGCTGCTGTTAGTACCCGACCTGAAAATGAGTTTATTAGGACTTTTCCAAATATACAAGGACTTTATAGGAATTAGAAACCTTGCAAAGACTTGTCCCGGATTCCCAAAAATAGCTCAATGTTCTAGAAAACATTAAATATGGACATTTAGGGTTGCCTTGTATGAACAGTAAAACCCTAGCTTGAATTTCAAGTCAGCGCGCAACGATGGCCACACGGCCACTTTCGCCGCCGCCCTCCATCTTGGCCACGCGGCCAACCTTGCAACGCCTTAACCTTGGCCACGTGGCCACTCTTGCACCGGCTTCAATCATGGCCAGGCGGCCAACCTTGCGCCGGATGATCTGGACCATCAGATCTTCCCCTCAGTTTACTATATAAACCAATCCCATGCTATTGGTTTAGGGGTCCGATTTTGAGAGTTCTAAAGTCCGAATTTTGGAGTTCTTAAACACTATTTTGCTCTCTAATTAGCATTCAAACACTCAAGAAGATCCAAGGTTTATTTCTTGCCAACATAGGTAAGTTTTCTAACTTTTTCTTCATGTTTTGCATTATTTTTAATGTAGATCTTTTATATTCATGTTCGTACATGTTTATTCATAGTTTCTTCATGAGCTTTGCATGTTCATTCATATGTTCATAATATGTTCTTCGCGTGTTCTTCGTGTTCATAGATTAAAACCTTATTTATGCTATATTTAGGGTTGTGATCTTCATGTTTACATGTTATTTCATAGCCGATGATGATCTAGGGTTCATCAACCCGAGGATGATCTAGGAACTACTTCTAAACCCTAATCTTTAGGTAATTCCCCCCTCATTATGCATGATCCCGATTCTTCTTCCTATTCTAAATTCTCTGCGAACTACGCTGACCTGAGCTTCTCACATTGAGAGGAACGTAGGCAATCTTCGGATCCGGTCTCAAACACTAACACACTACTAACACATTCATCATGATAGAAAGACCGATCATTCGGGCAATAGGAGTGATAACGTCCAATATTCTTCTCTTGTTGTAATTTGACCCCCGAACCCATTAAACATGATTTTTCTCAATGTTTTGGCTATAACTAAAACGGCGTGGCGACTCTCATAATTTTAATGTTACTATGAATATTCTCAAATTCAAACACACGTATTCACAGTGGCGACTCTGCTGGGGAAATGCTTTGAAACTTTTTCAAACTTAGTGGGTCTAACTTTCGTCACATCATGATCCTTGCCATGTTTACACATGCTCACACTTGCCATGTTTACACACGCACCTCACACACTTTCCATGTTTATGCACCCTACACACACCTGCCATGTATACACATGCACCCTACACACACCTGCCATGTTTACACATGCACCCTACACACATTTGCCATGTTTACACATGCACGCACTTGCCATGTTTACACATGCACACACTTGCCATGTTTACACATGCACCCGACACACACCTTCCATGTTTACACATGCACCCTACACACACCTGCCATGTTTACACATGCACCTCACACACACTTGCCATGTTTACACATGCACCTCACACACCTGCCATGTTTACACATGCACCCTACACACACTTGCCATGTTTACACATGCCATGTTTATACATGCACCTCACATACTTGCCATGTTTACACATGCACCCGTGCACCCCGCAATGTTAATACTTGTACTTTGTTGATACTTGTACTTTGTATATACCTTGTATCCTTGTACCTTTGTTATTTTCGCCTTAGTATTAGGGTCAAACAAAACCTTGCTATGTTTCCTTGTACATTCTTCTTCCCTTGCATTGCATTGCATCATTAAAACATTCAAAGCTTCCCTCTTTTCTCCCTAAAAAGAATTAGTTTCTTGCCACACACTACCACTAGTCCGTGTCTGCACTGCACAGGTCCCCATTACCCGGAATATTCGATGTGCAGGAATTTGTGCGCTACTGCCGCCCTCTTTTCGAGTCACTCGTCTACTCCACTCACCGTGTACGTTCCGCGAGCGGTGGGAACCTTTTACCTTATCCGTGTCAACCCACACACAGAGATTAGGACACTCCTTAGACCAACCATTTAGGATGTAAATAAATGCAAAAACTTTTCGCAAAATAAAATGTGCATTGCATCTAGACGACCTCTAAGGTCCATCGCTCACCCCTTGGGCCATCTATCAAAATTCCTCATCTTGGCCTATCTAGGTTACCTACCCATCATTGCGATCCATTTGGGTCTACCCTTCATCTCGACCCGCTTTGGTCAAAATCCCATCATCCTTTGGCCTCTTAGGACAAACCTTATCTACCTTTGACCTCTTAAGCCAACCTTTGACCCCCTAGGTCAACCTTTGACCTCCTAGGTCAACCTTATTCGCCTTTGACCTCCTAGGTCAACCTTTGACCCCCTAGGTCAACCTTATCTACCTTTGACCTCCTAGGTCAACCTTATCACCTTTGACCCCCTAGGTCAACTTTATCAACCTCCGACCTCTTAGGTCAACCCTTGACCACCTAGGTCAACCTTATCACCTCAGACCCCTAGGTAAACCCTTGACCTCCTAGGTCAACCCTATCACCTTCGACCTCTTAGGTCACCCCTCGACCTCTTAGGTCTACCCTTGACCGCCTAGGTCAACTTTATCCGCCTTTGACCTCTTAGGTCTACCCTTGACCTCCTAGGTCAACCTTATCACCCTCGACCTCTTAGGTCACCCCTCGATCTCTTAGGTCAACCCTTGACCGCCTAGGTCAACTTTATCCACCTCCGACCTCTTCGGTCAACCTTTGACCCCCTAGGTCAACTTAATCACCTTCGACCTCTTAGGTCAAACTTGGACTCCTAGGTCAACCTTATCCGCTTTTGACCTCTTAGGTCAATCTTTGATTCCATAGGTGAACCCAATTACCTTTGACCATAACCCGCTTAGGTCGAACCGTCATCTTGACCCGCCTAGGTCATTATTTGACCTACCTAGGTCAACCCGTTTAGGTCTACACACCATCCTTGACCCATTTAGGTCAACTTGTCCGTCTTAGGTTAAAACTACCCCTTCACCCTCGGCCCGTCAAGGTCAACCCGTGACCCGCTTAGGTCGACTTTCCTATCTTGGATCTATCTAGGTCAATCTCCAACCTTCCTTAGTCCACCAACCCGAATAGGTCAATCTTAGACCCGCTTAGGTCAAACCATGTCTATCCCGCTTAGATCATCCCATAGGCAAACCGCTACAACCCGCTATCTTGATTTATTCACCATATAGGTCAATCCAACCCTTCTTATTTAGGTCGACCTATCCTTTACCCATCTAGATCAACCCACCATTATCGACGCATTCTACCTTGAACCACTTCTTGTCTCAAACCTTAGGTCAAATTTAGGTCAAACCTTAAGTCAAACCTTACCCGATTCCTATAGGTCTTCCCTCACCCATGCTTGACCAAGGACCGAGTCATCTCCCTCCTTTTTTGACCCCCGTGGTCATCTCTCACCTCTTTTTAAAAGTATAACTTGATTCGAACTACGGCGACCTGAGCCTCTTATTGTGTGAGACCTCTCCCTCATGATAAGGGGAACGTAGGCAACTTCGGCCCGGTCAAACTTTCTATTGTTTACCAAAATGCATTTCAAAAAATGTGGAGACCGACTCTTTTCCAAAAAAATGATTTTATAACGGTGCCTTATAATTAAATACGAATCCAATTCTTTCATGACTAGAGTTCCGCATCATGTCGGCTGCAAGGAACATTGAAGTTGCAACTGAAGTTGCTACCCAAGATCCCGAGACAATCCTCTACACCGGTACTGCTCTCAGTAAGCAAGCATCCCACTTCAAAGCCATCCTCGATGAACAAGCAATCCACTTTAAGGCCATTCTCAATGAGCAAGCAACACACTTTCAGAAGGAGATGCATAAGACCCTAAGAGATATCGAGAGGCGCCATTTGTCTGACATTCGTGGCGTTTATGATTACCTCAGTCGAGTTCTCCCTCTTGCTCAATGTCAACCCCCGTACGCTCCTCAAATGTACGGGCCGCCACAGACTGTCCCCGTCGGGATGCCTCCTATGACTACTCATCAACAAGGGGTGCCGGTACCTAAATCACCCTCAAAGACAATTCGTGAAAGGAAGGACGAGCGCGAATTCGACGACTTGGGTATGCCGTTAGCCAAACTCTTCAAAAGTCTAGTTCAAGCCGGCAAGTTGTCTCCTTTGTTCAACTATGAACCAAGTAGGGTGAAGCAAGGCTTGGATCCCTCCAAACACTGCCAATACCACCAGTGCATTGGGCATGACACCGAAGATTGCCTCCAATTGAGGAGAAAGATTCAAAGCCTCATTGACAGCGGAGCCATCACCCGCCAACGGAATACATGGGCATGGGCAAAAGAGGAAATTGGGGCTACCTCCTTTAAATAAAAGAAGAGAAAAGGGTCATTCAGTCTTCGTAGGTTCTAGAGTGTCCTTAGTCAAAAGTCCACCTTGGACGATTTTTGTTTCTTTAAGTAAAAGTCCACCCGGACTAGTCAGTTTAAATCTTTTAGTTCCAATAAAAAAGTCTTTATTTCTTTTCTCTCTAGACTTGAGACATAATCTTGCATAAATCAATTCCATGAAAATTGTCTTATTCACCATTTTAACTTGATTGCTATATCTTTATATGATGAATTAATCTTAATCTTAATCATTAATGACGACTCATTAAAAGGTAAATGGACCCACAAACCATTCACATAACTAAGTAAACGATTAATCTCAAAATAACAAATGCTTCGATCAATTGGGATGAACGAATCACTTTCTCTTCATGTACACTCTCTATATACACCTTCTCCCATACACTATCCTCATATGCCTCTCATCCCACCATTAGACCCCTTTTTATAAGGTCGTGACAAAGAAATGGACGACGGTTGCTCATCATCAAATAGACATCCACGCTGCCACAATTTAAAGGGTTGGTTTGTTTCCTTTATGAGTACTACATGCCGTTACACTGGGGCTGTCCGTATTCCATCGCAAATGTAAGACAAGTGCACGAAGTCATTCATGCCATTAATTGGTGCACGTGATAATCCAATGAAGCTCTACCGGTGAAAATCAAGGGGCTAGGATGCCCACCGCCAGCAAAAGGCCGCTTGAACTATAATGGAGCTACCTCGCAATCGAGAGAGGCGAAAGCAAACTGGGGGCTTGTCTCGCCCAATGTTTCATTTACAAATATAAAAAAAAAATATATATGGCTCGCTAGGTTGAAACCCAAAAGGGCGACCTAAGCAAAAGTTAGAGCATTGCACAAAAGAAGCCCGCTAGGTTGAAAACCCGAAAGGGCGGCCTAGGCAAAAAAGGGTGTGCACAAAGAGATAAAATAAAAAAGATAAAAAGAAAATAGAAGGGGCTATCACCATGGAAAAGTAAAAGTCCCATTTTCTTTTCACCTCAAATGTTCTATTTTCCTTTCTTTCCTTACAAAGTAGATAAACGGCAGCAACCCATGACAACTACGATGGAGCAATCCACTGCAACAACTACAAAGGAGTAATCCACCGCAATGAGCTACAAAGAACAACTCACCTCAAACGAACCTCACACCCCTAAACTCAAAACTCAACTTCATCGTCAACCGGGCAACCACTCAAAGCCAAACATAACCTACCTTGGGCCAACTTTCTTTCTTTTCTTTCCTCCCACACATACCCACTGAAACCCGACACCATCGTCAAGCAGGTCTTCCCCGAACTACGCGGACCTGAGCTTCTCACCTTGAGGAGAACGTAGGCAACCTTAGGGTCCGGTCCAAAATATACACAACCCACCTCGTAGCCAATTTTCCTTCTCTTCTCTCTTGCCCCATATTTCTACTCCTGACTTCTTCACTCACAACTGATCAAAACATTTATTATTTCGAGACTACTTGTCTAAAACATAATCATAAGATGCATAACTAATCAACGAGGTCCATTCTCGAGCAATCAAATAAGAATCTTGAATAAAACAATTTTCAAATGTCTCGACAAGTCTTTCGTTCTACAATCTAGGAAAGAGCTAAACACTTACTTTCTGTCAAGCAGGGGATTCCTCCCTTTTGTACATATATACACTCAGTTGCCCAAAGAGTCAAAATGTGAGTACTATCTCTCTCTCTCTTACTCTCCCCAAAATTCCCCTGTAAGTTTTCATACAATTCTTTTTCTTTTTTGAGTCGACTGAATGATTTCTTAAAAAAAAAAAAAAAAAAAAAAATTGACGCAAAAGAGATGCCCGCTAGATTGAAAACCCGCAAGGGCGGTCTAGGCAGAAAAAGGGTGCGTCTTAAAAGAGGTAGGATACCCCTCTCTACGCAACTGGGGCTTCCCTAACAATAAAGGACCGACCATAAGGTTTCTCAAAGAATGCCGGGCTTCATCGAGCACATACTTAGAAGAAGAGGACTCCTCATCATCAAGCTCGACGTAGGATTTCTCAAATGAGGGAGGATACCCGATCATTAAACTAGAGCGTCCCCAACAAAATGGGTCGACTATGCGCTTTCTCGGAGAACACCGGAGCTTCAACAAGGAAGGGCATCCCTCATCGCCGAGCTCGGCTCATGACGAACTCTTTGAATTGGTTAGAATCGTAATTAATTATAAAACATCTTTATAAAGTCATAACACTTTCAAAAGTTTTCTCTTCCACGACACTTTGTTTATAAACCCGCACTCTCGGTCTCCACAAAATTTGTATAAACCTCCTCGGTCCACTCTGAGACCCATCTTTGTGATTCTTGAACCGACTCAGTCCTTCACCCTATTTCCTACACAATAGGATACCCTTAGGTCCCACCCTACCTGGTTCAAAACCTTAGGTCCCAAGCCTACCCGGTCAGTCTTGCCTAATGTTACACCATAAACTCTCTAGGTCCCGAGCCTACCCGATCAGTCTTACCTAGGTCCCAAACCTACCCGGTGAGTCTTACCTAGGTTACATCATAACCTCTTAGCTCGACCTTCCGCAAGTTCGTAGCATGACCCCTTCGGCCTCAAACCGGTTCTACCCAAAACTTCAGACCTTAAACCAGTTAACCAAAGCCAAATCCTTAGGGTGACCCATTAGGTCCCGAACCTACCGGTCCCGAGCCTACCCGATCTCCTAGATCTCAAACCTACCAATATATATTCATCCTTACCTTGTCCAGACTATGTCTCCCTTATCCTCTTAGGTCTACCCAGTCTAACCTATTGAACGATCCCTTAGATCCCAAGTCCATTCGAGTCTACCAAGCGCCTACCTTGTAGGTCTCTAGCATATCCGATCCACACTTTAGGTCTCAACTCCTAAACCCTTTAGATCACAAAAATGTCTACCCTCTAGGTCTATAACCTTAGATGTCGACCCTTAGAACTCTTTAGTTCCCAAGCCTGCTTGGTCCAACCAAAACAATGCCATATACGCATACTGTCATACCCAAACCATGGCCCTGCCACTCTTAAACCTAGTGTCACTCCTTAGCTTCAAAAGACTTCCTAGTCTGACCTTCAACCACTTAGGTCTCTAACCTACTTAATCCGAGCCGAGTCTAAACCTCACCACCTACAAGGTCCACCCTTGAACTCCATGGATCTCAAACCTTTCTTCCCCACGAGTCCAAACCTCAAACGTGCTGGAACGCATAGGACCTCCCGCGTACCGTGATATGCCATAAAGATATCAAAACCCGTCCAGTCAAAAATCATGCGCTTAACACCTTTAGTCCCATACCAAACCGACCTTCGCAATCGCGGAACGAGCTTGGTCACGCGAGACCAAAGCATACCCAATCCAACTTAAGGTATCTATTGTACTCAAGCAAAGTCTTGGACACTCAATCCCTTTACCTAAAGCGCCAACATGGTCATATATCCAAAACCATTTCCTGTACCTACGGTTCGCACCTAGCCTAAACTTTCAAACACTCTAGGATCCAAGCCCGACATGCGTATTAGGTACTAGGATCATCCAATCCCAATCCGTTGCACCTTGGCCGACCTCAAACCTGCTTGGTCCTAACCCATAACGCGGTTTCTCTAGGACAAAAGACTTACACGCTTGAAAGCCTTATGTCCCAACGCTACCCTACCTAGCCTTCGATCTCCTAGATCTCACGTCTACCATTCCATTAGGCCCCGGTCTCCTTAACACATGTCTGAGTCTTACCCTAGCTAAACCCTAGCACTCTAGCCTAGGTCTACCTATCGAGCCTATCCAGCCATGAGGTATCAAGCTCACCTGCCCCAAACCGCAACACTCTTAGACCTCAAACTTGCCCGGTCTAAACCAAGACAAACCTTCAAATGCTTTCGGTCTCTAAACCCTAGCCTTAAGCCTAAGTAGTCACATTCTCTTAACCCCATCCTCAAGCCTAGGTTGCTTCATCCTCTACAAACCCTAGCCTCAAGCCTAGGTAGTCACCTTCTATCCGAAGCCTAGCCTTAAACCTAGGTAATCACATTCTCTCAAACCCTAGCCCCAAGCCTAGGTAATTACATCCTTCCAAACCCTAGCCTAAAGCCTAGGAAGTTACATCCTTCTTAAACCCTAGCCTCGATCCTAGGTAGCCACATCCTTCCTAAACCTTACCCTCGAGCCTAGGTAGTCACATTCCCTCCAAACTCTAGCCTCAAGCCTAGGTAGTCGATATTCTTTCCAAACCCTAGCCTCAAACCTAGGAAGTCGCGTTCTCCCCAAACCCTAGCCTCAAGCCTAGGTAGTCACATATCCTTAGGCCTATGAAACCGCAACATCCTCTTTAACCCTAGACCAAGTTCTAGGGAATTTCCAAAGCCCCGCATGCAACATCATTTCCAAATTCACGAAACCCTAGTCTCGAAACCTAGGAAATTTACAATCTTAATCCCCCATCTTATTGAACCCTAACCCAAAACCTAGGATACAATGCCCTGTCCAAAACTTAGTCAACCCTAGCAAGCCGCATTCGCTCTAAACCCTAGCCTCGAGCCTAGGTAGTCGCATTCGCTCTAAACCCTAGCCTCAAGCCTAGGTACTCGCATTCGCTCCAGACCCTAGCCTCTAACCTAGGTAGTCCCACTCTTTCTAAAACCCTAGCCTCAAGCCTAGGTAGAAATTATCCTCTTTAAACTCTATCATCAAGCCTAGGATTCAACATTCCCTTCAAACCCTAGTCCTAGACCTAGGAAATTCCTTCACCTTAGTCTCAAAATATAGGAAGTTTACAGTCCTTAGCCTTAAAACCTAGCCCAAATCCTAGGTTACCACGAACATTTCCAAGCCATAGTCACCAATCACGAAAAATGGTGAACCCTAACATCAAGCTTAGTGGACCTTCCACAAAAGCAATCCCTCTTCCCAACGGTCCATGGTCTCAAGCCTAAGAAGTCACAACCTCTCCAACTCCCAGCCTTATGTCTAAAAGCCAACGCCTTTGCAACCTCTGAGCCTACCACAACTCCAAGCCCTAGCCTCCTAGACCTAGGAAATTCCTAAACCCTAGTCCCAAACCTAGGAGAGTCATGGTCCTTAAACACCAGTTTCCAAACCCTTGTTCGAAACCCTAACATCTAGGAAGTTCCCAAACCTCAACCTTTCCAAGCCCTAGCACTAAGCCTAGGATAGAATACTCTCCTCATGCTTAAATAAACTCCTATCTCTAGCCTGTAAGCCTAGGAAACCCATAGTATCTCCAAGACATAATCTAAAGCCCAAGAAGCCGTGACATCTTTGGCATCCCTATCTCAAGATTAGGAGACCACCATCTTCTTTATTCCCTTTCCTTAAAAGAGCCTTAGGTCCTACCTCTAGGCAACCAAGAAAAATGTCCCTTACCTAACACCTTGGTCTTAATGGCTCGTAAGCCTCATCCCCTCCTAAATTAGGATAAGCGGAACCCAGATCATGTTTCCCATATTAGCAACTCCCCGAGAGTCCATCTCCTTCGTGTCTCCCTAAAGGTCATTTGCCCTTGTGACTCACCAAAGAGTCCCTTGTGACTCCCTGAGAGTCTATCACCTTTGTGACTCCCCGAGAGTCCGTCACCCTTGGGACTCCCCGAGAGTCTATCACCTTTGTGACTCCCCGAGAGTTCATCCCGTTTGCGACTTCATAACAATCCATCATCTTTGCCTCCACATGCAAAATTTCAGTTTTACCCCTAGTACATTCCCCTTTGATTCATTTTAGGTGCCCTTAGCGCTGTTTTGACTGATATTCGATACCTTTGGGAACGGAAAGCCCCTTAAAATTTCCATTATTCACCAAATATTTGCTTAGGATTCGTATGGTTGTAGAGACTTCGGCGCCTCTATGACATACGCATCCTAGATCGATCGCGATTGGCAGAAGCCTCGGCGTTTCTGTTTGCGGGAGATCCAGCATCTATTTTAGCATTTCCTAATATTTGATTAGGATTCGTATGGTTGTAGAGACTTTGGCGCCTCTATGACATACGCATCCTAGATCGATCGTGATTGGCAGAAGCCTCGGCATTTCTGTTTGCGAGAGATCCAGCATCTATTATTTTAGCACTTCCTAATATTTGCTTATGATTCGTATGGTTGTAGAGACTTTGGCGCCTCTATGACATACGCATCCTAGATCGATCGTGATTGGCAGAATCCTCGGCGTTTCTGTTCGCGAGAGATCCAGCATCTATTATTTTAGCATTTCCTAATATTTGCTTAGGATTCGTATAGTTGTAGAGACTTTGGCGCCTCTATGACATACGCATCCTAGATCGATCGTGATTGGCAGAAGCCTCGGCGTTTCTGTTTACGAGAGATCAAGCATCTATTATTTTAGCATTTCCTAATATTTGCTTAGGATTCGTATAGTTGTAGAGACTTCGGCGCCTCTATGACATACGCATCCTAGATCGATCGCGATTAACAGAAGCCTCGGCGTTTCTGTTTGCGAGAGATCCAACATCTATTATTTTAGCATTTCCTAATATTTGCTTAGGATTCGTATGGTTGTAGAGACTTTGGTGCCTCTATGACATACGCATCCTAGATCGATCGTGATTGGCAGAAGCCTCGGCGTTTCTGTTCGCGAGAGATCCAGCATCTATTATTTTAGCATTTCCTAATATTTGCTTAGGATTCGTATAGTTGTACAGAGTTTGGCGCCTCTATGACATACGCATCCTGGATCGATCGTGATTGGCACAAGCCTCGGCGTTTCTGTTTGCGAGAGATCCAGCATCTATTATTTTAGCATTTCCTAATATTTGCTTAGGATTCGTATGGTTGTAGAGACTTTGGCGCCTCTATGACATACGCATCCTAGATCGATCGTGATTGGCAGAAGCCTCGGCGTTTCTGTTTGCGAGAGATCCAGCATCTATTATTTTAGCATTTCCTAATATTTGCTTAGGATTCGTATAGTTGTAGAGACTTTGGCGCCTCTATGACATACGCATCCTAGATCGATCGTGATTGGCAGAAGCCTCGGCGTTTCTGTTTGCGAGAGATCCAGCATCTATTATTTTAGCATTTCCTAATATTTGCTTAGGATTCGTATGGTTGTAGAGACTTCGGCACCTCTATGACATACGCATCCTAGATCGATCGCGATTGGCAGAAGCCTCGGTGTTTCTGTTTGCGGGAGATCCAGCATCTATTTTAGCATTTCCTAATATTTGCTTAGGATTCGTATGGTTGTAGAGACTTTGGCGCCTCTATGACATACGCATCCTAGATCGATCGTGATTGGCAGAAGCCTCGGCGTTTCTGTTTGCGAGAGATCCAGCATCTATTATTTTAGCACTTCCAAATATTTGCTTAGGATTCGTATGGTTGTAGAGACTTCGGCGCCTCTATGACATACGCATCCTAGATCTGTCGCGACCCCGGACCCCGCGGGCCAGAGACCGCAATCTGGACGTCGACTCTAAAACCAAAACTATGAAATACTGAAGTTAAAAATTCCATTTGACACCAAAAGGTGATGATCCAAAGTTTTACAAAACCAAGTTTGATAAAAATCAATTACAGCTATCATAAACTTCCACAGGTTTATGCCCAACAAAATACAAATATACAATTCTTAGTGACGTCATTGTTTGGTACAACTACCCCAAAATGGTTACACATTTACATAATGTAAACCAACCTATAACAACCTTCCCCAAAAGAATGGATCCACACTCGACGTCCTCTTTCTCGTGATCAGCGAGACTAATCCTTAGCACCTGGGGGGGGGGGTTAAGGAAAAACAAAGATAAAAGAAAAGGGGGTGAGATAAATCTCAATAAGTTACTAATGCAACTACATGACATGCTATGATGCAATATACAGTAAGCGATAATGAATATCACATAACACATAGCATTTATCATTTAACAGATAGCAGCGGAAATAAACACATAACAAAGGATATAGCCAAGGTTTTCCAAGCCGGAACATCCAAATAAAGGATCGCTGCGCAGCTTCAATAATCACCAAATCATCATCTTTATAATAGCATGAAAGCCGAAGAGAAAACCCAGGTACCGGAACCAATAACCAAAAGAAGTGTCACAAGGGACGGGAGACATGCCACAAAGTCATGCTCCAAGAAGCTAAAATGCACACAAAGGAGCTAGCTCTTCTCACATCCAAGGCCAATCTGGAGGAGGGTAATAATGGGGCAAATCAATGGTCAACATCACAATGGACTTGGCCGTGCCATCATAATGTTTCGCATCGCCCAAACACACACAAAATACCAGCTGGACTTTCACGTAAAGGCTAAGTAATGAAATACTAGCACGATAAACAACAAAGGATTCCAAAGTAGGGAATCATGCCAAATAATCACCAAGAAGATGAAATGAACCAACAATACACAATAAAGGTGCTTCAAAGTCCCAATTAACAATTTATGAATTTCAAACACAAACTTGATCACAAAGGACCCAATTCTATCACTAAAGGGTACTACAATGTTCACTAAGGTTAACTCGAAGGACACCCAAGACTTAGACCAAAACGCGTTCTTCAATCACACAAATTAACAAAATGTAAACTTTCAGAGGGCTGTGCGGCCGCCCAAATGGACTGTGCGGTCGCCCAAAAAGCACTCAAAACAAGAACAAAAGCTTTCAGATAGATGTGCGGTCGCCCAGGCATTTTTGTGCGGCCGCCCAACCTTCTGAATTGCCAGAAATCGGGAAGAACAACATGGGTTCTTCCATTTTCATACCAAAACACATTTCAACCCAAAATCCAACCTTCTAACTAGCATACTAATGTACCAACACCACTAATAAGTCTAAAAAGACTCATACAACAACATTTAACAACCAAAATCAAGAATCAAACCCAACATTCATAAATCACCATTTTTAACCCAAAATCCAAATAATTCCCAAATAAATTCCAAATAAATTGCACTCTCATCCAAACTTCAAATATAACAACAAAAGCATTATATGAACATGATATGAACATTTTAACATCAAAATGGGGGAAAAGTAACTTACATGGATTTTCTCAAAGTTGATGGATTTCAAATATTTTTGATCCTACGCGATCCTATCGACGATCTAAACACATTTCACGTTTTAAGAAATGAATAATAATGAAAGGAAGATGGAGAAAATGAAGAGAGAAGGAAGGAGAAGAAAAAGCTTACCCAAAATGAGGAGAGAGAGGGAGAGTTGGCTGGAAGATGAAGAATGAGGGAGGTGGAGTGTATGAGGGAGAAGGGAAGGAGTAGGGAAATGTTTTAAAAGATTTACGCTTAGGCCCCCTCCACTACACTACACACAAACACTACACTCCCTACTAACAATTAAGACTCAACACTTCCACACTAGCCCAAATAACCCAAATAAAATGCTAAGCATAAATATTATAACACATAAATTGCACACATAAATATTTAAATAAATAATAATTTAAATAAATAAATAAGCAAATAATTAAATAATAATCATTTAATTACTAATAAAATAGAGCCTAGATTTCGGGTCGTGACATTCACTCCCCCTTAAAGAAAATTCGACCCGAATTTTAACGAGACTCACCTTAAACGAAATTTCCTCTCGATCTCGTCTCGGAGCTCCCAAGTCGACTCCTCGATGTTATGATTCCTCCAAAGAACTCGAACCAACGCGATGCTCTTGCTCCTCAACTCTTGGACTTTAGAATCTAGGATCCGGACCGGTCGTTCCTCATAAGTCATATCGGGCTCAATATCTTCCGGTATCCTCGGTAACACGTGAGATGGATCATGAACATACTTCCGAAGCATAGAAACGTGGAAAACATTATGTAACCGATCCAAAGATGGCGGTAACGCAAGACGATACGCAAGAAGTCCAACCTTTCCCAAAATCTCGAACGGGCCAATAAACCTCGGAGCCAATTTTCCTTTCTTCCCAAACCTACGAATACCCACCTTCGGAGACACTTTCAAGAACACCAAATCACCGGTCTGAAAGCTAAGATCTCGCCTTCGGTTATCTGCATAGCTCTTATGTCGACTCTGGGCTGTCTTCAATCTATCCCGGATAACTTTAACTTTCTCAACGAATCCCGAAGCGAATCAATACCCACGATCTTCGCTTCACCAACCTCATCCCAACAAATAGGCGATCTACATTTTCTTCCATACAAAGCCTCATACGGTGCCATCTCGATACTAGCCTGATAACTGTTGTTGTAAGAGAACTCCACTAACGGTAGGTGCGAATCCCAAGAATCAGAGAAGTCTATCGAACACGCTCGCAACATATCCTCCAAAATCTGAATAGTCCTCTCGGATTGACCGTCGGTCTGAGGATGAAAAGCCGTACTGAATCGCAAATCTGTACCCAAAGCTTCCTGAAACGCCTTCCAGAACCTAGAAGTAAACCTCGGGTCTCGATCTGACACAATGCTAACCGGAACCCCATGCAATCTAACAATCTCATCGATATAAAGGGTCGCAAGCTTCTCCATCGAATATCTGATGTCAATGGGCAAGAAATGGGCACTCTTGGTCAATCTATCCACTATTACCCAAACACTGTCAGACTTCCTACGGGTACGAGGTAGTCCCGTAACGAAATCCATAGTCACATGCTCCCATTTCCACTCGGGAATCTCTAACGGCTGAAGTAATCCCGCGGGTCTCTGATGCTCGGCTTTGACCTGCTGACAAGTTAAACACCTCGATACATACTCGGCTATTTCCCTTTTCATATTAATCCACCAAAATTGTTGCTTCAAATCCTGATACATCTTCGTACTGCCCGGATGAATAGTATACCTCGATTTGTGACCCTCATCTAAAACTTGCCTCTTTATTCCATCAACATCCGGAACACACAAACGACCACGGAAAGTCAACACTCCACTCGAACTCAACGAAAAATCCTCGAAATTCTTTTCCTTCAATTTACCCATTATTTTCACCAACTCGGGATCTTCTTTCTGCGCTCCTTTATCCTTTGAATTAGGGTCGGAGACACCCTAATATTCGCAAAAATAGCCCCATGTCTCGATTCACGAGGAGACCAATCTCGAACATCCTCAAGCATTTTCCATTCACGGACCATCATCGAAGCCACATAAGATTTTCTACTAATCGCATCGGCTACCACATTCGCCTTTCCCGGGTGATAAGAAATCGTACAATCGTAATCCTTCAACAATTCCATCCATCGGCGCTGTCGTTTGTTCAACTCTTTCTGGGAGAAAAGGTACTTCAAACTTTTGTGATCGGTAAAAATCTCAAACTTTGCTCCATAAAGATAGTGCTTCCATTTGTGCAACGCAAATACAATAGCCGCTAACTCCATATCATGAGTCGGGTAATTCTGTTCACTAGGGATCAACTTCCTCGAAGCATAAGCAATTACTTTCCCATCTGCATCAACACACAACCCAAACCCTCTTTCGAAGCATCACTATAAATCACTAGGCCATCGCTCCCATTAGGCAAAGTCAAGATCGGTGCGGTAGTCAACCTCTTCTTCAATTCCTCGAAACTCTTGTCACATTTCTCGGTCCACCAAACGGAATATTCTTCTAGGTCAACTGAGTCATCGGAGTAGCGATCCTCAAAACCCCTCAAAATCTTCTGTAATAACCGGCTAAACCAGAAAGCTTCTAATCTCTGTCACTGATTCGGGTCTCTTCCAATCCACTATGGCTTCAATCTTCGAAGGATCCACCGAAATCCCATCTTTAGAAATCACATGACCAGAAATGACACCTTCTCGAGCCAAAATTCGCATTTACTGAACTTCGCAAATAATTTCTCCCTCGCAAGAACGGATAAAACTGTCCTCAAGTGTTGCTCGTGTGCTCCTTCGGGATTTCGAGTAGACGGTATATCGTCATGAAAACCACCACGAACGAATCAAGAAAGGATGGAAAACTCGGTTCATCAAATCCATAAACACGGCGGCGCGTTCGTCAACCCAAACGGCATAACCAAGAACTCGTAATGACCATACGAGTGCGAAAAGCAGTCTTCGGATATCCTCCGATCGAACCTTCAACTGATGGTACCCACTCCTCAAATCAAGTTAGAGAAAACCACGGACCCTTGAAGCTGATCAAATAAATCATCAATATGGGGTAGAGGGTACTTATTCTTCACCGTAACCTGATTCAACTTCCGGTAATCTATACACAATCTCAACGAACCATCTTTCTTCCGTACAAATAAAACCGGTGCTCCCCACGGGGAAACACTAGGGCGGATAAACCCTCGATCAAGCAACTCTTGCAACTGAACCTTTAATTCTTTCAACTCTGCGGGAGCTAACCTATAAGGTGCTTTCGAAATCGGAGCCGTACCCGGCAAAAGATCTATACACAAAACTCAATCTCACGATCGGGAGGCATATCATACTCGGTAGAGAAAACATCGGGAAATTCCGAACTACCCGAACACTATCCAAACTAGGGGATTCTTTCCTAGTATCAAGAACACTAGCAAATACCCCTCACAACCACTATGCAATAATTTTCTCGCTTTCATAAAAGAAATTAAGCGAACCTTTCTACTCAGAGGACTAGCCTCAAACACAAACTTAGGCACATCGGGAATAGAAAAAGTAACAGTTTTCTTACGGCAATCAACAGAAGCATGAAACTTGCTCACCAATCCATACCCAAAATGACATCAAAGTCTTGGATAGGAAGAACTACCAAATCCGCACAAAGGACACGACCACAAATAACCACATCACAAGCACGAAAGACTCGATCAGAAATCAAGCATTCTCCTATAGGGGTCGACACCTCTAGCACGTACGGTAAAGACTCGAATGCAGCATTTAACATGGAAGCAAAATTGCACAGAAATGTATGAATGAGATGATCCTGGATATACTAACGCTCGTGCGCGCTCACATTAGACACAGAAACAATACCTCCAATAACGGATGGATCATCGGTAGCTTGTTGTTGATTCATGGCATAAACCTTTCCTTGAACTTTGGGCTTCCCAGCGGCATCCCTTTTCTGACCCTGATTATTACCAACTCCTGACCCGGATGCTTGTACTCTACCTCTCGGGCAATCTTTACAAAGTGACCCATTTGACCACAATTGGTGCACCTTCCTTGCTTCTTCCAACAACGGTCTCAGAATGACCTTCCTTTTGACAATACGAACAAAGCCTCCTAATTTGGCTCCCTTGGTTCCCAGGAAGTGGTACCGGGTTCCTTGGGATCGGTTGCCCACGGAACTGAGATTGTCCCCCAAAGTTACCTCGGTTATCGGAACGGTGTTGTGGCTTGCTTTGCCCTCCCGGCTTGCTCGGGTTAGCTACCTCGGTCTTCCTTTTATGCTCCCCAATATCTTGCTCTATTAAGTAGGCTCGGTCCACCGCATCTTGGAATGTCACAATCCATTGAGCAATCAGTTGAGTACGGATGGAGGTCTTCAATCCCCGAATAAATCTCATAGCCTTTTGTTCCTCGGTCCTCACCAAATAGTCGCAATACCGGGCTAATTCTATGAACTTAACTGAGTATTGTGCTATAGACAACACACCTTGCTCCAGGTTGAGTAGCTCGATCTCCTTTCGGTTTTGATCAACAACCGGAATGAAATGCTCCTTGAATTTGCGCATAAACAACTCCCACGCATACACCGTGTGAGTATCATCCCAAGTAGCTTTAACACCTTTCCACCAATGCTCGGCGGCTCCCACAAGCTTGTAAGCCGCAAAACCGGACCTTGTCCTCATCCGAACACCCAAATACATCATAAATCTTCTCCATAGACTCAATCCATAACTTAGCTTTCCGAACATCGGGTTCCTCATTGAATTCAACCGGTTTCAACTTCAGAAATTGCTCCAATCCATAGCGGGGTGGTGCTTGTTCTACCCTCGGACCTTGATCATGTATGGCCTTCATGGCCGCCTCGAACATGCCTTGAAACATAGCACGTGCTTCTTCCCTTGTGTCATTCTGATTCTGTGCCCCACTAGTACCTCCTCTGTTTCTTCTTCCAGACATTTCGAGTAATTACCTGCATAAGACATCAACCGTTAATCACTCCACACACTACTACCCACCTAGGTCATACTAATCCACCTAGACTTATACATAGAGCTAATGCCATAGCTCTGATACCAACTGTCGCGATCCCGGACCCCGCGGGCCCGAGACCGTGATCTGGACGTCGACTCTAAAACCAAAACTGTGAAATACTGAAGTTAAAAATTCCATTTGACACCAAAAGGTGATGATCCAAATTTTGACAAAACCAAGTTTGATAAAAATCAATTACAGCTATCATAAACTTCCACAAGTTTATGCCCAACAAAATTGGTACAACTACCCCAAAATGGTTACACATTTACATAATGTAAACCAACCTATAACAACCTTCCCCAAAAGAATGGATCCACACTCGACGTCCTCTTTCTCGTGATCAGCGAGACTAATCCTTAGCACCTGGGGGGGGGGGGTTAAGGAAAAACAAAGATAAAAGAAAAGGGGGTGAGATAAATCTCAATAAGTTACTAATGTAACTACATGACATGCTATGATGCAATATACAGTAAGCGATAATGAATATCACATAACACATAGCATTTATCATTTAACAGATAGCAGCGGAAATAAACACATAACAAAGGATATAGCCAAGGTTTTCCAAGCCGGAACATCAAAATAAAGGATCGCTGCGCAGCTTCAATAATCACCAAATCATCATCTTCATAATAGCATGAAAGCCGAAGAGAAAACCCCGGTACCGGAACCAATAACCAAAAGAAGTGTCACAAGGGACGGGAGACATGCCACAAAGTCATGCTCCAAGAAGCTAAAATGCACACAAAGGAGCTAGCTCTTCTCACATCCAAGGCCAATCTGGAGGAGGGTAATAATGGGGCAAATCAATGGTCAACATCACAATGGACTTGGCCGTGCCATCATAATGTTTCGCATCGCCCAAACACACAGAAAATACCAGCTGGACTTTCACGTAAAGGCTAAGTAATGAAATACTAGCACGATAAACAACAAAGGATTCCAAAGTAGGGAATCATGCCAAATAATCACCAAGAAGATGAAATGAACCAACAATACACAATAAAGGTGCTTCAAAGTCCCAATTAACAATTATGAATTTCAAACACAAACTTGATCACACAGGACCCAATTCTATCACTAAAGGGTACTACAATGTTCACTAAGGTTAACTCGAAGGACACCCAAGACTTAGACCAAAACGCGTTCTTCAATCACACAAATTAACAAAATGTAAACTTTCAGAGGACTGTGCTGCCGCCCAAAGGACTGTGCGGTCGCCCAAAAGCACTCAAAACAAGAACAAAAGCTTTCAGATAGATGTGCGGTCGCCCATGCATTTTTGTGCGGCCGCCCAACCTTCTGAATTGCCAGAAATCGGGAAGAACAACATGGGTTCTTCCATTTTCATACCAAAACACATTCAACCCAAAATCCAACCTTCTAACTAGCATACTAATGTACCAACACCACTAATAAGTCTAAAAAGACTCATACAACAACATTTAACAACCAAAATCAAGAATCAAACCCAACATTCATAAATCACCATTTTTAACCCAAAATCCAAATAATTCCCAAATAAATTCCAAATAAATGCACTCTCATCCAAACTTCAAATATAACAACAAAAGCATTATATGAACATGATATGAACATTTTAACATCAAAATGGGGGAAAAGTAACTTACATGGATTTTCTCAAAGTTGATGGATTTCAAATATTTTTGATCCTACGCGATCCTATCGACGATCTAAACACATTTCACGTTTTAAGAAATGAATAATAATGAAAGGAAGATGGAGAAAATGAAGAGAGAAGGAAGGAGAAGAAAAAGCTTACCCAAAATGAGGAGAGAGAGGGAGAGTTGGCTGGAAGATGAAGAATGAGGGAGGTGGAGTGTATGAGGGAGAAGGGAAGGAGTAGGGAGGGAGTAGGGAAATGTTTTAAAAGATTTACGCTTAGGCCCCCTCCACTACACTACACACAAACACTACACTCCCTACTAACAATTAAGACTCAACACTTCCACACTAGCCCAAATGACCCAAATAAAATGCTAAGCATAAATATTATAACACATAAATTGCACACATAAATATTTAAATAAATAATAATTTAAATAAATAAATAAGCAAATAATTAAATAATAATTATTTAATTACTAATAAAATAGAGCCTAAATTTCGGGTCGTGACAGATCGATCGGGATTGGCAGAAGCCTCGGCGTTTCTGTTTGAAAAAGATCCAGCATCTATTATTTTAGTATTTCCTAATATTTGCTTAGAATTCGTATGGTTGTAGAGACTTTGGCGCCTCTATGACATACGCATCCTAGATCGATCGTGATTGGCAGAAGCCTCGGCGTTTCTGTTCGCGAGAGATCCAGCATCTATTATTTTAGCATTTCCTAATATTTGCTTAGGATTCGTATGGTTGTAGAGACTTCGGCGCCTCTATGACATACGCATCCTAGATCGATCGCGAGTGACAGAAGCCTCGGCGTTTCTGTTTGCGAGAGATCCAGCATCTATTATTTTAGCATTTCCTAACATTTGCTTAGGATTCGTATGGCTGTAGAGACTTTGGCGCCTCTATGACATACGCATCCTAGATCGATCGTGATTGGCAGAAAGCCTCGGCGTTTCTGTTCGCGAGAGATCCAGCATCTATTATTTTAGCATTTCCTAATATTTGCTTAGGATTCGTATAGTTGTAGAGACTTTGGCGCCTCTATGACATACGCATCTTGGATCGATCGTGATTGGCAAAAGCCTCGGCGTTTCTGTTTGCGAGAGTCCAGCATCTATTGTTTTAGCATTTCCTAATATTTGTTTAGGATTCGTATGGTTGTAGAGACTTCGGCGCCTCTATGACATACGCATCCTAGATCGATAGCGATTGGCAGAAGCCTCGGAGTTTCTGTTTGCGAGAGATCCAACATCTATATTTTACATTTCCTAATATTTGCTTAGGATTCGTATGGTTGTAGAGACTTTGGCGCCTCTATGACATACGCATCCTAGATCAATCGTGATTGGCAGAAGCCTTGGCGTTTCTGTTCGCGAGAGATCCAGCATCTATTATTTTAGCATTTCCTAGTATTTGCTTAGGATTCGTATAGTTGTAGAGACTTTGGCGCCTCTATGACATACGCATCCTAGATCGATCGCAATTTGCAGAAGCCTCGGCATTTCTGTTTGCGAGAGATCCAGCATCTATTATTTTAGCATTTCCTAATATTTGCTTAGGATTCGTATGGTTGCAGAGACTTCGGCGCCTCTATGACATACGCATCCTAGATCGATCGCGATTGGCAGAAGCCTCGGCGTTTCTGTTTGCGAGAGGTCCAGCATCTATTATTAGGGTTCGTATGATTGTAGAGACTTCGGCGCCTCTATGAAATACGTATCCTTGATTAATCGTGATTGGCAGAAGCCTCGGCGTTTCTGTTTGCGAGAGATCCAACATCTATTAGGGTTCGTATGATTGTAGAGACTTCGGCGCCTCTATGACATACGTATCCTTGATCAATCGTGATTGGCAGAAGCCTCGGCGTTTCTCTTTGCGAGAGATCCAGTACCTATTATTAGGATTCGTATGATTGTAGAGACTTCGGCGCCTCTATGACATACGTATCCTTGATCGCTCGTGGTTGGCAGAAGCCTCGGCGTTTTGTTAGCATAATCGGCAGGAGCCCTGGCGATCCTGATTGCGTTTACCATTCCATCTTGGATTATTTAGACAACGTAGTCTTTATTTTTCCTAAATGACTTCATTTCCTAACGAATGTTCATTCTTCATACAGGATAGTGCCCATAGGTTTATTATCCATAGCAGAAGTCCGATGGCTCGCTTTTCCCTAATCGTTCTGAACTACGACCGGCTTGATTCCTCGGAGGATACGTAGGAAACCTGAAAAGGTTCAGCCACCCGACCGACGCGGTCATCTCTCATCCCCAGCAGGTGCATTTTCCCCAGCAGAAGACGTTGCTCCCCATCAGAGGACAGTCATTCCCAATTTCCATCAGATTTGAACTATTTTTGGCTTGATTCCCCCGCGGATACGTAGGTCGCCTGCCAAGGTTCAGCCGTTCCCTTACCTTTCATCTGTTTTGAAACTCATGTTTCAGACGGATCCTTCTCTTATCGTCGACCCCACATTGCCTTGCAAGAAGCGTCGCCGAGGGGCTACTGTTAGTACCCGACCTGAAAATGAGTTTATTAGGACTTTCCCAAATATACAAGGACTTTATAGGAATTAGAAACCTTGCAAAGACTTGTCCCGGATTCCCAAAAATAGCTCAATGTTCTAGAAAACATTAAATATGGACATTTAGGGTTGCCTTGTATGAACAGTAAAACCCTAGCTTGAATTTCAAGTCAGCGCGCAACGATGGCCACGCGGCCACTTTCGCCGCCGCCCTCCATCTTGGCCACGCGGCCAACCTTGCCACGCCTTAACCATGGCCAGGCGGCCAACCTTGCGCCGGATGATCTGGACCATCAGATCTTCCCCTCAGTTTACTATATAAACCAATCCCATGCTATTGGTTTAGGGGTCCGATTTTGAGAGTTCTAAAGTCCGAATTTTGGAGTTCTTAAACACTATTTTGCTCTCTAATTAGCATTCAAACACTCAAGAAGATCCAAGGTTTATTTCTTGCCAACATAGGTAAGTTTTCTAACTTTTTCTTCATGTTCTTGCATTATTTTTAATGTAGATCTTTTATATTCATGTTCGTACATGTTTATTCATAGTTTCTTCATGTGCTTTGCATGTTCATTCATATGTTCATAATATGTTCTTCGCGTGTTCTTCGTGTTCATAGATTAAAACCTTATTTATGCTATATTTAGGGTTGTGATCTTCATGTTTACATGTTATTTCATAGCCGATGATGATCTAGGGTTCATCAACCCGAGGATGATCTAGGAACTACTTCTAAACCCTAATCTTTAGGTAATTCCCCCCTCATTATGCATGATCCCGATTCTTCTGCCTATTCTAATTCTCTGCGAACTACGCTAACCTGAGCTTCTCACATTGAGAGGAACGTAGGCAATCTTCGGATCCGGTCTCAAACACTAACACACTACTAACACATTCATCATGATAGAAAGACCGATCATTCGGGCAATAGGAGTGATAACGTCCAATATTCTTCTCTTGTTGTAATTTGACCCCCGAACCCATTAAACATGCTTTTTCTCAATGTTTTGGCTATAACTAAAACGGCATGGCGACTCTCATAATTTTAATGTTACTATGAATATTCTCAAATTCAAACACACGTATTCACAGCTGCGTAGCGACTTGATTCGCTTGAACAGAATGCAAGCTTTGCACGATCTGGCGCAGCTTAGCTGAAGAGGAAGGAGGACTCTCAGGGGCTGAAGATGGTTGAACTGGAGAAAGATCACTGCTATCAGTGGCTGCGGAACTAGTGCGGCACTTCTTCAATCCTTTAGCGCTGCTGCGCACCTTCTGCTTGAGACGAGAGGAGATATGTGCGATATCAGCACTGTGGATGGCTTCTTGAGAGGCTTTGTGCATCTGCTCCCCCTCAACTGCAGCATCGTCTGAATCACCACGGAAAGCAGCCTTGCGCTTCATTGTGGTTGGCTTTGAGGGAGCAGGAGCTGGATTGCTGGTAGGATCAGCCTCTTTGAATGAAATTCCTTTGGTGGATTGAACCAAAGGAATATCCTTGAGCTTTTTGCCACTGGGCGGAGCAATGCCCTTCCCCTTACGATTGTACGCTTCTTCTGCGGTCTCCTGCGCAGCATCAGTTGTAGATCTTCCTACATTCTTCTTGGACTTGGCCACAGGAATTGGGCCTATCCAGGGTTCTTTATTGGGAGCGGCATCAGACAGCCAAATTTCATAGTAATCAGCGTTGCCTATCTCACTGCGCAAAATTCTGGAGGTGTACTCTGGAGTAGTACTTTGCGTCGCAAGACTGCTTCTTGATTGACTTCTCTTCAACATAGGTGGCCAGTTCACCATAAGTCAATAAGAGTTTGGTTAGCAGTCTGCAGTGAGTTCGGTATTTGGTCTTCCCTGCGTTCAGCTTCTTCTCATAGCTGGTCATTCCCTTCACAATCTCATTGAAGATTATCTGCGGCCAGTCTAGTTGATCTTTGTTGAAGATGGCTGCGCAGTATTCCCACTGCTTAGAGATGAAATGTCCATTATTTCCATTCTTGCAGTTGAGGGAATCTCCAATTAGGGTGCACAGGTGATACATCACCTCACCAAATTCCTTTTTGTTATACATCGGCCACTTCTTGTTGAGAGAAGGGATGCCAATGAGCTTCTGTGCAAGCGCATTTTGATGAGCCTCATCATAGTTGACTGAAGAACTATCAACGTTGAAGTTTAGGAGGCTGCGAATGTGATTGGGGTGAACCATTATATCACTGCGCTGGACAGTGGCCATAATCATTTCTGTTGGCTTGCCTTCAAGTTGTGCCGGAACAACTCTTGCTGTCTTGAAGAATTCGTCTAACAGCGCAGGCACTATGAAGGATTGCTCAAGAGTGAATAAAGGAAGAATGCCGGAGGAGCTGAGAAGATGAAGCAGACGACGACCAATCGCATCTAAAGAGAGATCTGCCTGAATAAGTTCCCAACCCGGAATGAAGTAAACGTGTCCCTACGTAAAACAATAGATAGAATTAGACAACCTATTGCTTATGGAGCTATGCGCATTTGCAAGTAATGCAGATATACCTTGGCACAGGTTCCATGATAAGCAAAAATGTTTATGCGCAGAAAATAGGAAGAGGGTGCGCATAAAATAAGAATGCATACGCAGAGAGGGATCGTGCGCACAGAAAATAAATACTAGTAAAGAAGTGTGCGCAGAGAAATAGATACAACTATATGCACAGAAATCCATGCGCAGGAAACTACGCGCAGAACACAAAGATGGGGGGGGTGAATAATAAACTAAATAAAATATAAAAAAGAAAATATTTAAGAACATGAACACCAAAGAACACTGAAAAACAAAAGTTGACTAAATACAACAAAAAATACATCGAAATGACGGCATGAACAGGACGAAGTCAACCATGTAAAAAGTATGGTCAACGATATTAAAACAAACCCAGAAATTCAGAAAAACGATTCGTCAGCCAAGGAAGTTACGAAGCTTAGAAATTGATGAAAAACATATGTAACGACCATTGATCATGAAATAAATTACATGAAAGAATAGATCAGGCAAGTACGAACACAACACAACGATCGATTTAAAAAAATGATCAACAAATAAGGGAGAAATTGAAAAAGGGAGTCTTGAGACCTCCAAGAACAACAATGGCGGAAAAAATAAGGAGTTATAGAGAAACATACCATGTATTTGACGGTTGGATGCTTGATTGTCGTTCTACTTCTTCTTCGTGAGAGTTCCCAGGATTGGAGTGCGAAGAAGAGTCGGAGATGATGATTTCTGGTTGAGTTTTGGTTTTCTTAGGCGCCATTGAATTGGTTTGAGAGAAGAAGGTTGAGGTTGAAGATAAAGAACAAATGAGAAATGAAGATTTAGATCAGAGGTTAGAAAGAAAGTGAGAGAGAATTTAGAGGGAAGAGAGAAGTAGAGAGAGAAATGGCTTAAGTAGGGAAGGAGAAGTTAGGCGCACGATAGCTAGGAAATGTTTAAGAAAATGTGCAGTGGCGCAGGATAGCAATACCACGTGTCACAAAAGGGAACGCGCGTGCGCAGGCCTATGCGCGCGTGTGCGTGTGAAGTCCTAAGCCGGTCACTGTCAAGTCGACTTCCTCATAAATGGTGAGTCAGTGAAAGGACGGGCGCACGTTAGCAGGGTGACGTGGCCGAATGGGGAACGCGCGTGCGCAGTGTTTGCGCGCGCGTGTGTCAGCGAAAAGAGGCTGACGGCTGTCGCATCACCTTTCACATTAAATGGTGAGCAGACATTCGTGAGACGCGCTGTCATTAATTGCAGTTTGCATTAAATGACAATGGGACATACGCAAGGGTAAAAAGGTAATTTCCCAAGAAAATTCAAAAAATAAAAGCGCGGGAAAATTTAATTTACACAAGTACCCTTGTGACTCAGCGTTGACTTTTCAGTCAAGGAAATATGTGCAAAATCTAATGAATAGAACACGTACATGCGATCCACGATGATTTGCGCATAGATAGTCATGCGCAGCGCATTGATAGCGCAGAGATTCTCTAAATCTCAGAAATGTTGTTTTATGCGCAGACAGTTGTTTGCGCAGGTGTTGCGCAGGGCGCATGAAACTTAACCTATTTTGCACACTTATCAAGCAAATACATTAGTGTTAATAAATCATATGGACAAGTTAGCTAAGGTTAAGCATACCCATTTCTCCTTTCAAGAGATCACTTGTTAATTCTTGAGGAGATGATATTAGATGTTGATGACCTTGGTAATAGTGCTTGGCAGGATTGAAAACTGCCATGGTGGGCATATCATCGCAGAGATTTTGATAATTCTCTTCATGAATCCCATAGTTCACAGGTTGTTGCTTTATCAATAAGATTTGGCAGCAACAGCTTTCAGCAGCGATATATTCTGCTTCAGTAGTGGAGATGGACACAGCAGCTTGTCTCTTGCTTGCCCATGCTACAAGTCGATTTCCAAGGAAATGATATGTTCCACTTGTGCTCTTCCTGTCAATGGTGCACGCTGCGTAGTCCGCATCTGAATAACCTACAGGTTTAAAGTTCGAATCTTTGGTGTACCAAAGTCCAAGGTTAACAGAGCCAAAAATATATCTAATACATTTTACAGCAGTTATGTGCACTTCAGAAGTTAGAATGATAGTGCGCACAGATCCAGTCAACATAATATCTTGGCCAACTAGCAGAAGATAAAGGAGAGTTAATCATACCTTGATAAAGTCTGATCAACTTTACCTTTTAAGTCTGTTAAATTTGTTGCTGATGGCCTTTGGGGTGTCGTGTGGTTTTAGCACTTAAGTCCAAACTTCATGATTAAGTCCCTTGTGTACTTGGCTTGATGTGATGAAGATGCCATCAATCAATTGCTTGATTTGAAGCCCGAGCAAGAATGTGAGTTCTCCCATCATGCTCATTTCAAACTTGCTTTTCATTTGCTTTTCAAAGCGCTTACAAAGTGACTCATTAGTAGAACCAAATATAATATCATTGACATAAATTTGAACAAGTAAAGAATAATCATTATACTTAGCAATAAAAAGAGTTGTATCGATTTTACCGCGCTTGAAGCCTTTCTCTAGTAGGAATTTTGATAGCGTATCGTACCATGCTATTGGAGCTTGCTTAAGACCATACAAAGCTTTCTTGCTTTGATTCTGTGATGCTTCCATTCTTATCCATCTTGTTTCCGAACACCCATTGAAGCGCTTAATATTGGATGAGCTTTTCTTGCATTACTTGCATAGCATCGATCCAGCTTAAAATATGGAGCACTCTATCAATCTTCTTTGATCCGACATGAGAGATAAACGAATGCTACGCCGTAAAGTTTGATGCTCTTGATGTGCGAACCCCTACATTGAGATGATAGGAATACGAAGATCAATGGGTATTTCATTTGCTTCAGCATCACGATCATTAAAGGTGATTTGTTGAAGTGGAGAAACATCATGCTCAGGAGGAGGTGTTTGCGCATCAGGAGTTGTAACTTCAGGCGCAGATTTTGGAGTATGCGCATGAGATGGACTGATTCTGAATCTGCTTGATCTATATTCTGCGCAGGAATAGAATTACTGCGCACCTGTCTAAAAAAGCTCAGCAGAGGCATCAGAATCATTTGGAGCCAAATGTGGCTCAAGGAGAGAATGCTCATCAAAAAGTAACATGTACAGATACAAAAATAACTAGAGATTTATCTTATTATGATCATGAAAAGCTTATAGAATGATTGGCATACCCAACGAGAATACTTTCATCTGCTTTGGCATCGAATTTACCTCTATAGTGTTTGCAGCCAAAGAGCATGAAGAAAGCAATGTTGGGCGCTTTCTCTCTCTCCATAGATCGTATGGAGTATTGATGTAGGCTTTGTTGATGAGGGATCTTTATTCTGAGTAGAACATGCACCGATGACAGCTTTTTCCCAGAAATACATTTAGAAGTACTGCTTCTACTGTTATTGTCTATCCATCCTCAATCAACGAGCGATTCTTTCCATAACGCCATTTTGTTGCGGAACTCCAGCAGCAGAGAAATTGTGAAGAATACCATTTGTTGGTTCTTGTTGGTTCTCACAATATTGAGCGACATCGTTGTTCATAAATTCTGTTCCATTGAAGTATCGAACTCTATTGATGTCTTCTATGTTTGGAGATTTAGAAGGAGAGCAGTCAGGATATCATTGAGATACCACATGTTGGTCCAAAGCTTCGTGGTAGTGAGCGGTCCAAACATATGAGGTGAAGCGGATGTAAGCGTTTTGACATTGGAGCAATCTTGCTGGAGGAAAACTGCTCAGGCTGCTTACTAAGCTGGCATGGTACATACACCATTGCTAGCTGCATTCACTTAGGTTCATTGCTACAAAACAAGGATTAGTAAATAGAAATTACAGCGGTAAGATCAAAAAAAAATTGGTCTTACGAGTCCTTGTGAGTAAAGTTAGTCTAGAAACGCCATTCTTGATGTAACAGTACGTTGAAGTGATACGGCATTCCAGATCTTTATCGCATAATTGTGATATGGAGAGCAGGTTGCTTGAGACTGTCTTTTATGATTAGTCCAAATCCAATTATGTGCCCTTTGTTGTTGTCACCATATATTACTGAGCGATCTCTTCCTTTATGCACATCTTTAAGAGTGTTGACATCTCCAGTAGTGTCTAGAATCCACTGTTGATATCAACTGAGCTTGAGAGGGCGTAGTGAAGTAAATCTTTTCTGCTTGTTGAAACATTGACTTGCGCTCTATAGCAAAGTTATCATTTAAGATTGGCACACTTTGAGAGATTCCTTTCACGGTTGCGGAGTTGGTGATGACGCGGCTTCTGTCAGGTTAGCTTTGGCAGATAGGTGCTTGTCATTCTGCCTGCTTGGTGAAGGTATCCCGTTTCTACTAGAGTGAAGGGATCTTTCTTTCATTGTCCTTGGCACATGCTCAGGTTCCATTTCAGAAACGACTTTTGAATCATTGTCAGCATTTGCCACTAAGCAGCGCAGTCCATCCTCAGAGTCAGTATCGTTGTCTTCAGTGTCAAGTCTCCGAGTCCTTAGCTCCTTTTCTGCGCAGTTCTCTTCAGCAACCATTCTGCACTGCTTTGATGCTTTGTGCGCAGGGTTGCTTTTCCTTGTACTCAAATTTTGAAGTAGGCATTGAAGCGAGATGTCCTGGCTTTCTGCAGTAGACCAAGCCATCTTTCTTTGAGTCTCTATAAGAGAGAATAGGAGGTTTGCTTAAGGATCCACCAAGTTTGGAGAACTTTCTGAATTTGATCTGAGATTTGAGCAGGCGCAGGAACATGTGAAAAGTTAGACATTGCCCTAGATTTTGAAGCCATCTTGAATCGGCACCCAAGCTGTTAAGCTTGAAAAACAAAACAAGTTTTATGAAGGTGTTTGCTTTGATACCACTTGTTGGTCCCAAAGGGCAACAAGGGTGTGAAAATCGCTAGAGGGGGGGGGGTGAATAGCGTTTTAAAATTCTTTTCAAACCCTTTTGCAATTCAATGGCAGATGCGCACAACTTTTATTTTGGCTAAGTATAGCGCGCAGTAAGAGTGTGAAATGCACAGCGGAAATTTAAAGCATATCTGCGCAGGGTATACTGCGCAGAGATAAAAGCGTACGCGCTAAGTATGAGGCTAAAGAGTGGCGTAAAAAGGGATTCTAAGGCAAATGAGCATTAACAATTACAACATCAAAGAGTAGCAATCCGAAACATCAAACAAAGCAGTTCATAAATAGTTAAGCAGGAAATATGCAGTAAATATAATGAACACGCTATTTGGAGAGGTTCGATCGATGAAAGATCTACATCCTCTACCAAGATGGTTAGTCTTGGATTTCTAATGGAGATCTTATTAAATGAGAGAGTATTACAAATTACAACATTTGAGCTCAATACTAACTCAAGATATATTATCTATGAAGAGCAAATCCTAGACTAAACCGGTGTATCTCAAGAAGTTAGATTAAAAAGATCAAAGCTTCCAGAGGTGTGTGTGTGACAGAAATTCTGGGCTCTATGAATATGAAAGATGAAGAGCACCAAGAATTCTGGTGATATAGGCTTTGTGATATGAGCAGGAGTTTTGAAGGTTTGAAGATCTTGAAGGCTGTTCTAAAGAATCTGGAAATACTAAGCAGCAGTCTTCAGATCTTCAAGGTTTCTCAGTGAAGCATGAAACTCGAGCTCTGAAGCATAATGGCCAACAAGAGGGGCTTGATCAAAGGACTGATCAAGGGCCGATGAATGGGCAATCAGTTGGCCGATCAAGGGGCTATCAAAAAGCAGCTTGGAAATGAAGATGAGCAGGCTATTTATAGCTGAGAGTTTGAATATAGCCGTTGGAGCTCTGAGCAAGGACAATGAGCTGGCACAAAGAGATTGGCGCGCAGCTGTCCTTTAGCCGTTGGGGCTCTGATCAAAGATGATGACCTGGCACAATATGATTGGTGTGCAGGTGATTTAGAGCCGTTGGAGACTGAGCATGAAGACCAAATTCAAATGCTTCTTCTAGAAGGTTGACAGCTGTCTTCTCTTGAGATATTTCTTTGAAGCGTTTCTCCACCAATGGTTTTGCTGAGTGTGCTTATTTTGTTGTTTGTGCACACCTCAGCATTTTAATAAGCGTGCATCTTCTAAGCGTTTTCCAAGCTTTCTAGAATATGAGATCAGAAGATGAGGAACTTGACCAAGGTTGTGTCCGCACACAAAGGCATGCGCATTGCCGGCGCGCATGGATTCAGCGCATAAGCAGCATGCGCACCATGCTTGGTCACAAAAAGATCTCTTCAGAGTTTAGGAATAAGTCCTTGAAAAACTGAGCAGGGTCAAATGTTTGCGCAAGATGTCTATGCGCAGTAGCGACCTGCGCAGAGAACATCCTGCGCAGTGAAATGAATCCTGCTTAGGAAATCTTCGATACTTCAAAGCTTCAAGTCCTATCATCTAAGCCTATACTATACAAAGGACTTAGCTAAAAAATTGAAGTTATAAACTTCTTTACATGAGGTCCTAAAGTCCATAAAAATACTCATAGGTGATGGTATCAATCAATTCTAACAAATGTAGGAGGGTTAAGTGATAAGCATAACCAACAATATCCCACGAAAATACATTTATCAGATTTGTGTGCAAGTTTGTCTGAGACAAGTCTTTTGACAAAATCTTCACAACCCCAAATCTTCATGAAAGACAGACAAGGCTTCTTTCCGCTCCACATCTCATATGGAGTCTTTTGAACCGATTTAGTTGGAACACGATTTAGTGTGAATCAGCGGTTTCTAGAGCGTAATCCCAAAAGGATATTGGAAGATCAACTTGACTCATCATTGATCGAACCATGTCTAACAAAGTCCGATTTCTCCTCTCGGACACACCATTCCATTGTGGTGTTCCGGGTGGTGTCAATTGTGAAACTATTCCACAATTCTTTAGATGATCATCAAATTCATGACTCAAGTATTCTCCACCTCGATCTGATCGAAGTGCCTTAATACTTTTGCCAAGTTGTTTTTCTACTTCATTTTCAAATATTCTAAATATCTCAAATGCTTCACTTTTATGTTTCATTAGGTAAGCATACCCAAATCTACTATAATCATCAGTGAAGGTTATGAAGTATTGAAATCCTCCCCTAGAATTGCTACTTAATGGTCCGCATACATCGGAATGTATCAACCCCAATAAGTCGCTTGCCCTTTCACCCAGCTTGGTAAAAGGTGTCTTAGTCATTTTTCCAAGAAGACACGACTCACAAGTGTCATATGACCCAAGGTCACATGAACCTAAGAGACTGTCCCCATGGAGTTTTGAGATACGCTTCTCATTGATATGACCAAGACGGCAATGCCACAAATAAGAATGATTTACATCATTAGGTTTAGATTTCTTATTTATATGATAGACATATTCATTATTTTCATTCTTGACATCCAAGATATAAAGGCCATTAAATGAATTTGCAATACCATAAAGCACATCATTTAAATAAATAGAAAATTTCTTATTATCAATAAGAAACTTAAAACCTTCATACCCAAACAAGAAATTGAAATAATATTTCTACTTAAATCTGGTACATAATAGCAATTGTTCAAAACAAGTATTAAATCGGAAGGTAAAGTGACTTCATAAGTCCCTACGGCTAATGCAGCAACTCTTGCTCCATTCCCCACGCGTAGGTCTACCTCACCCTCTTTAAGTAGTGTAACGCCCCGAGCCCGAAACCGGGTCGAAACGCTATCAAATTTGATTGACTGTCCTCACAAACCACCACGAGTCTTTCCAGCACGTTTTTGTCCTCACTCACGTGCTCACTGAGAAACTTCCCAGTGGGTCACCCATCCCAGAATTGCTCCAAGTCAAGCACGCTTAACCTTGAAGTTCTTATGAGATGAGCTTCCGAAAAGAAGATGCATCTTGGTGGTATAAGTCGTACCAATCAAATTATATCAAACATATCAGGCACACACATTTTTTGGGTCGGGGTATTACAAGTAGTCTCCTATTCTTTAGTCCTTTCACATTTAAACAAATGTGAGAACCACATCCGGTATCCAATACCCAAGATTCAGTGGTAGAAAGGAGAATATCTATCATATAAATACCTGAAGTCGACGCAGCCTTGCTGCCCTTCTTCTTCTTTTTCTCTTCCAAGAAAGCCTTGCAATTACATTTCCAATGACCAATTTCTTGACAATGGAAACAGATTGCATCCTTTTGTGAATCGGGTTTTGCCTTATAAGCCTTGGCAACCTTTGCCTTGCTTATCTTGGGTTTGACAACTTTTGCCTTACCCTTTCCTTTGGCACCAGCCTTGTCAATCATATCTCATATGACTCTCAGTTCTTTTCATGAGATTCTTTAAGAAATCCAATTTCAAAAATCATGTTAAATCTCATCTTTGCCTTAAGCCCAAAACTGTTTTGACGCTTAATTAAGTCCAACCATTTTAAACGCATAGGAAACTCTTATTTACTCATCTTGCTCATACATGAATAAAATCAATGCACCTAGCTTTGGCGAGCCCACACAAAATTACCCATGTATAAACAAGTGTTTTAATCATGGCATTGCAGAAGGACTTAAAACTTTCTTTGAAGGTCCATCACATATAGCATATAACACATTTATGAGCACATAATATAAACATGTTATGCATCAAGTTTAGCCACTAAATTAATCTCCATTAATTTAAGCATAATATTTATGTGTCTTTAGTTTCTCTATAATTATGAGGATGAGACTATTTCAACTTTGGTTATTATCTCCAAATCAAGACAACAAGAAGTGCGGCCGAAGCTAAGCCATAAAGCATCCACAATTCCGCACTAATTCAAGAAACCAAAAAAGTAGTCCATGTGGCCGAAACTAAGCAATAGATGGTCTCGATGAACGTAGGCCAATTGCATCCACAATTCCACATGGATCTCCAATCTTTGAAGCAAGAACTTTGTTTCCAATTTTAGCAATTATGAACTCTTCATAACTTCGTTTTATCTTTGAAACTTTGATTGCGATCAAGTTTGAGAAACATAATCTCGATGAACATAGATTAGCCATCCAAACCTTGAACCAATCTTAGAATCACAAGACTAAAACAAATAGGAAAATAAAACCCCAAGATCCACACCCAAACCAACTGCCTAAAACCCACTCCAGATCAGCAGGTCTGGCCGGTCTTGTCACAGGTCTGGTCGGACCCCATCAAAATTCCAGATTCTGACTCTGACCAAAAATCAAAAACCAGAATCCTGATAACTGTGCGGCCGCCCAAGAAAAAACTGTGCGGTCGCTCAAACTTGTGCGGTCGCCCAAGATTTTCTGTGCGGTCGTACAGTAGCATCAGACAGAATTTTTAAAGTTCGAAAATTTGTCTCAAAATTGTTTTTCTCCGATTATCAAAACTTTGATCCAATCAAAATTTATAATCAAACAATTCAGAATCCATCATAATTTTTAGTGCGATTGAATAGTGCGATTAAAGTTGTAAAACAATAAACCACATAAAATCTTATAACACATAAACATCATATAATCCAATATTCATATCATGCTAGGCACATAAACAATTTATATACACACAACATGATCTAGGTATTGAAATAATCAACATGAACGGGGCTCTGATACCACTGTTGGGTTTCGTAATAACATGCGCAGCGGAAAATAGCATTTAAAATTTTATGAAACCCAAAGCCCATAGATCCATTCATATGATTAAATCAAATGCTTGCAATATGAATACTAGAAAAACTAACCCTTGATGACTTTGAATTTGGTCTTTGATCTTGGTGGAGAAATTGAAGCTTTAATCACAAACAAGAACACGAACTTTGAAGATGATGAACTTCATCCTCTAGCGGTATCCGCACCTTGAACGAATATCAAGAACACTTGATCTTGGTTGCTAGACCAAAATTGTGAAACACGTTTTCACAATTAATATGAACTATATGGAATATTATTTTGTGTATTATTTTGTTCTTCAATCTAGGATGTCTTAGAACAAAATAAAACTCTCTCAAACTCTTTGGAGACTTGCACAAAAGCTAGGGTTGAGTTCTGACCGAATTGGGATGTTTATATACAAGTTAGACCTATTCCAAATAGGAAACTTGTGTCAAAACCCGTCCAAAAACGTTTTCCTAATTAAATCAGGAAATCTGTCCCGACTCACTGTGCGGCCGCCCAAAATCAGGTGTGCGGTTGCCCAAACATGTGCGGCCGCCCAGCCTGGTTTGTGCGGTCGCACACCAGGATCAGAGAGCTTTAATTTTCCAATATAGTCATTTTAGGATTCGTTCTATTGTGTGTGACCCTCTAGGATTATACTAAGTTGGCAATGGGTTCAAACATGAATCCATAAGATATGATTAGGTTCTAGCAAACTGTCATACCTACCCAAATAGTATAACTAGATACAAGTTCGCATTCCTTTAGAATATGTCACAATCCCTTTGTCCACGATCTCATTGAACACAAGTCATGGTCAAACGGTCAACTTGTTTTTGTTCAATACTTTCTCGATTCCGAATATGTTGATAATCCAAATGACATTAATCTAATCAATTCATTTGAGTCCGGCCGAACATTTTCATCAACATCATTCCTACGAGAGGCCTAAGCTTGAGATCTCTCCGAAGAGGGACAAATCCATTTAACTTATTATTCTTCCCTACGCGAATCCGATTATGCCAATCATATACTTTATAACTACCCGGTTAAGGTAGCGTTTGAATATGTCAAACATAATGTTCATCAAGTGGAAGACTATAATAACTTCATGTCTATGGATTCAAATGACATAACTAATATGAGATATATGTACGACATAGACCGTGACATAAATCTCATAGAGCGGGTCATGTCCAGTACCTTGTTCCAAACAAGTACCCATAAATCTAACATGATCATCTCATGATCATTTAGCCTTTATACTAGTGCTTAACAAGTACTAGGGACGGAGATTATTATAAGTAAACATGAACAAAAATAATAATCAAAACATCTCTTTATTGATATGAAATAAATGATAACAATTACAACGTTTATTAAACGTGCCTAGGGCACCTACACCAACAGGGACTGCTTGAGGGTTGAACTTGTGTTTCTGTTCATAATTCACTTTTCTGGGCATTCTGGAAATTGATATGGGAAGCGCGCGCCTCGGACCTTCATTGTTCAAAGCGCGCGCGTCCCACATCAAATTCCAGAATCGCCTACCTTCCATGTGTTCTTCCTATTCTTCCTATTATTTCATGCAAACAAACATTGCAGGGGTTTCATCACACAATTAGGACCAGGGCAATCCCTTGAGTCCATAAGTTTCTGACAATCTGACAGGTCAGCCCAGAAGCGGGCGCCTTGCATATACAATGTGCCAGGCGCGCGCTTTCCACAACACCAGCCTGAGGCGCGCGCTTTTGGGCCAATTTCCAGGACAAGAACAGGTTTCAGGGACTAAACAGAACAGTAGGGTGTGGGCACAGTTGCCTGCATCAGAACAGAATTGGACCCTTGAACTGTTTTAATTTTGTGTTTATTTACCGGTCACACGGGTGATTCGGGAGTTGTAATTTACGTGCTTATGTGTTTTTTATCTTTTCTTTTCAAAAAAATAAAAAATAAAAAAAAATAAATTTTTTTTTGTCACGTGATAGACCTCACACTACATGCACATTACTCCTATGAATTGCTCACTATCGAGTCGCACAAGTCCAACCCCAAACCCGTCGAGGCCCATCCTAGAAAGTTTCAAGCTCCACTCGACCTTGACTCTTTCAAAGCAGTAAACCTCAGCCCGTGGCGTAGTTCATGACTACATGCCGGGGGTGACCTTTAAGCCTCTCTTTAGCCGAACACAAACCACACAATTCTAGTTAGGGTCTAACACTCCGTGACCAAGTCGGTTTTCATGTATCGAGATTTCCCTAAACTAATGTTTTCAAATCATACATGCCAACTTGTTGAAACGGACGCAATAAAAATCCATCCCCAAAAGTTGTTATCTTGGACGAAAATAAAATTCCGTCCCCGCATGTATGCTTTACTACATTAATTTAGTTTAATCCCGATACATGTAGGATTCACAAACACGATGGAATCCGATGAGTATATGGGACCGCGAGATGGTCTATATACTAGTGCGACGATTCCATTATCTTCTTAGAAACCCAAAAGGGACCCGTTCCCTCCGACTTATAAAAAAAAAAAAAAGAAAAAATAGTCTTTTTCTTATGTGGTTCGAGTCGTGTGCCCAACTGTGTGTTCTCAACCTCTTCATGGACCGAAATTGTGAACCGAGACTGACAAGGGATACTTCTCCAATTATAGGTCCGATTGGTACTCTCCGCATCTACAGGGATTCATCCAACAGGCTTGTCCGTGAACCGATCACTCCAACAGCTTCTGCATCATCAATGGCCAGCGACTCCAGCACCAACAACACCATGACTCTCGAGCAACTCTCTGTCATGGTCCAAAATCTTCAACAACAAGTCACCACTCTCAACAACGAGGCTCAAACCAAAGAATCCTTGTGGCAAGCTCATGTCGACAATCAAAGGGAGGCCCACGAGGCCGAAGTCGACCGATTGAAAGCCAAGCTTCTCAAGCTCTCCAAGAACAAGGGGGTTAATGACAATGAGGAATCCGAGTGGACCCAAGGCTTGTTTGAAAGCCCATATGTTAGTACCCGTACCAAAAAAAGTGGAGGAACCAAGCACTGACAACAACGACCACAAAATGGTCGATTCCATTATGGCCTACATTGATCAGAAATTTGACGGCCTCAACATGGGAAAAGGCTCCAACACAAGCCTTTATCAGTCATCCATTCTTATGAGCACGATGGCCTCTCTCCCCGACAAGTTTAAGATGCCCGACATTAGCAAGTTTAAAGGCAACTCATGCCCGATGGCTCATATCGAGACTTACATTTGGGCTATAGTTCCGAAGAGGGTCTCCCTAAAAGTTATGGCTCAATGCTTTCCTCTCACCCTCGAGGGGGCGGCAAAGATTGGTATGCAACTCTCCCGCTCACTGTCCGTCTTGATTATGATGCCGCTATGCTTGCCTTCAAAAATCAATATCAAGGCAACACCACTCACTGGCCCACAAGGAAAGAGCTCGAGAACACCACTCAAAGAGACAACGAGTCCTTCATTGACTTCACAAGGAGATGGAATGACAAGCTCTCTGAAATTGTTGAGAGGCCAAACACAAAGGAGCAAATGGACATTTTCCTCAAGTGTCTCAAGATTGATCTCCGCACCCACCTAAGTGAGGCTTGCTACTCCGACTTCTCCCAAATGTATGAGGCGGGGTACGCATGGATGACTTGCACAAGGAGATTAAGAAGGCCACTCCTACTTACCGTTACAAGGCCGCCTCTAATTCAAAGAAAGAGGCTTCTGTCAATGCCGTTACTACCGACAAGGGGAATTACAAGAAGGTCCCTCCACAACAAGGCAAGCGGTTCCAAAACGACCGCGTCTACACTCCTCTCAATAGCATGACCATCACTGAGGCCTATGAAGCTCTAAAGGCCACGGGACAAATCACTCCTCTTCAAGGGTACAAGCAACCACAACCGCTTCGTCCCAACCATGCCCACCATAAGTGGTGTGACTACCATCAATGCACCGGCCACCTCACCGAGGATTGCTTCTCCATCCGCAACACCATCCAAGACCTTATAGACAAGAAGGAATTCATAATCCCTAATGAGGGTGGTGTCAATGTAATAGAGGTACGAGAGTTTGAAGGAACCACTCATTCGATCCCAATTGTGAATGAGGGCTTCGATGGCATGAATAAACTTGATAATTCTTGTTATGTTGCGACTTATGATGAGATTATGAGGGAAGTCTTAGAGAATAGGAAGAAGAAGATACAAGGGTCCGTGAATGTGCTCACCCGCAGTGGCCGGGTAATAGCGAGCGCCTCGGTTCCCACAAATACAGCAACCAACACCTCTTCTCCAAGATCGCAAGCACGTGACATACCCGAAGATCCTTTGTTAACACAACTCAAGAAGACACAAGACAACATATCCATTTGGGACCTTATTGCATCCTCAAAGAAGCACAGAGACCTCGTTATCAAGAACTTGGATGACACATCAGTCTCTCCCGACACAACTCCCGAAGACCTCACAGCAATGATAGGTCACATTCACTTCGGCAATGTCATTACTTTTGCGGACATGGACCTCCCGCCATTTGGGTCCGATCACAATGAATCCATCTACCTCAAAGTAAAGGCAAGGGGGAGACCCATTTCAAGAGTTTTAGTAGACGGTGGTTCCGCACTCAACTTAATGCCTAGCCGAGTCATGGGCATACTGGGGTTCAAAAGCTCCGATTTACAACCTTCTACCCAAGTCATTAGAAGGTACGACAGCACTGCCCGTACAGTCATGGGAATGCTAGAAGTCCATATCGAATTTGGAAGCATGATCATGTCCGTCCCATTCCAAGTACTTGATATCCCAGCTTCGTTCAACTTACTTTTGGGCCGACCATGGATCCACAGTTCCAATGCTGTCCCTTGCACTCTCCATCAGTGTGTGAAGATCAGAAATAGGGACGAGATAGTCACCGTCATGGCCGAGAATGTCACCATCCACAGAAATGGGGGACAACCCGTTCACCAAGTTCAACACGGGATAGAAGATTCCACTCTCTCCGACGTCAACGCCATCGACAAAGAAAGGGGAAACGGGCAATGGACCCTCGGTAATCCTAAAATCCTCCGTATGATGAGGAACATGAATCACTTTCCCGGTCTAGGCCTAGGGAAGAATCAACAAGGGATATTGCACCCCGTAGAGATTCCTTTTATCAGGAACTTGGGATACGAGCCTACCGAAGATGACTTAAAGTACGAGCAAGCAATCAAGAATCAAAAGACCCGAGCTCGCAAAGAAGGTCGACAATATGAAATCCCCAACTTGAGGCCTTACCGCAACACACTGAACGATTATTTTGTTCGCCAAGGGGAAGATGTTCCATACATGATCTTTCCCGAGCCATGGGTTAACGACAAAGCCCGGCCTCGAGATCTTCACTGATTGCGAAATTCTGACACGAGAAAGGGAGCCTATTCCGATGTCACCCCGAGGGTGGTGGGGCAAGAAAGTGACTATGGAATCCGAGGTAGAGATTACCGTGGGGGAAGAACTATCCGATCGAGCCTCCATGTTCAAAGAATTTGTCATCATGGACGATTCTCAAGTCAACGCCATCTCCGATAACACAGAAATAGAGAGTCCATCTATCAGCGAGATCCAGCCAAGCTCTGAGCCAATCAACAACTGGTATTCTACGAAGGGGCCCATGGTATCCGAGGAATTTTTAGTCCGAGAAATGGGTTGCATACCCCGCACAGCAATAAAGGAAGAGCGGATCACACTTACCTTCTTGTCCGAGAGTGTTTCTAATACCCTCACCCAAGAGGATATGGAGGCCATAGCCGAGCGTGTGTTTCCTTTCTTTGCTAATGAAAAATTCGATATTTCTGAGTACCCCGAGATTGCAAACATCATAAATGATGAATTAACTAATAACGAACTTAATGAGCAAGTTAATAACGATTAAAATTATGATGAAATAGACCACGAAAACATAACATACCTAAATGAACTAGCTCAACAGGTTCGTTGTCGTGGTGAAAATGGTCCAGGGGCTGATGAGGAATTGCATGTTGTTAATCTGGGTACCGACGAAGAGCCGAAAGAAACGAAGATAGGCAGCTTCTTCAAGGGGGAAGACAGAGACAGATTGACTGCACTGCTCAAAGAATTTGTGGATGTATTCACATGGTCGTACAGAGACATGCTGGGTTTGGACAGAAAGGTCGCAGAGCACAGAATTCCGATCAGAGAGGACGCCAAGCCAGTAAAGCAGAAACTCAGAAAGATCAAGCCAGAATGGTCCCTACAAGTCAAAGAAGAGATTGAAAAGCTCCTCAGTGTGGGTTTCATCAAAGTCAGTGAGTATCCGACTTGGTTAGCCAACATTGTGACAGTCAGAAAGGCAAACGGCAAGGTTCGAGTTTGTGTGGACTTCCGGGATTTGAACAAAGCTTCCCCGAAAGAAGATTTTCCACTACCAAACATCGACATGCTCGTCGATTCGACTGCCAACTATGAAGTCCGCTCGTTTGTGGACGGTTTTGCCGGTTACAATCAGATTCTCATGTCCGAGGAGGACTAACACAAGACAACTTTCACAACACCATGGAGCACTTTCTGCTACACAGTCATCATGGCGTTCGGGCTAAGGAACGCTGGGGCTACATACCAAAGGGCTGTTATGGATCTATTCCATGACATAATTCACAAAGAGATCGAGATCTATGTAGATGACATGATCATCCATTCGAAGGGAACCAACGGTCAACATTTGATCGATCTTCGCAAGTTCTTTGAACGACTCCGACAGCACAACATGAGACTCAACCCCGCAAAGTGCACTTTTGAGGTCATCAGAGGAAAGGTTCTCGATTACATGGTCACTGAGAGGGGAATTGAAGCCGATCCCTCCAAGATCAAGGCAATCATTGACATGCCTCCTCCAAATACGCATAAAGAAATCAAAGGTTTCCTGGGCAGACTTCAATACATCAGTCGGTTTGTGCACCAACTCACTTCCATATGTGAACCGATTTTCAAGCTACTCAAGAAGAATGTGGCTCTAGAATGGACCGATGCTTGCCAAGAAGCCTTCGACCAAGTGAAGTATTACTTAACATGCCCTCCAGTTTTGGTTCCACCGCACAAGGAGAAGCCTCTCTTGCTCTATCTCACTGTCAATGATGAAGCCCTAGGGGCTATGTTAGCACAAGAACAGTGAGACTCCACAAAAGAAAATGCTATCTACTTTGTCAGCCGCCGGTTTCAAGGAGCTGAGAAGAACTACTCTATCTTAGAAAAGTCTTATGCGGCATTGGTTTGGGTTACCCAAATACTCAAGCACTACATGGAGGCCTTCCCAATCAAGTTGGTAGCAAAAATGGACCCGCTCCGCTACATCTTCGAAAAACCTTTCATGTGAACAAGAATAGCCAAATGGTATTTCATGCTCGCCGGCTACGATATCACTTACGTCACACTTAAATCCATCAGGGGGAAAGTGTTCAGTGATCAGCTTGCTGAATTTCCGTGTGACGAAGTGAAGGGGGAAGACGTACAGTTCCCCGACGAGCATTTAATTTGCGCTACAACAGAGGAATATAAGTGGCAACTTTTTTTCGATGGCGCGGCCAATAAGCATGGATATGGCATAGGGATGTTACTTGTCGATCCAAAGGACATGTATACTCCAATCGCTATCCGCCTCGAATTTGAGGCCACCAACAACATCGCCGAGTACGAAGCATGCATAGCGGGGCTCAAAGCGGCCCTCGAGAGAAATGTCACGAGCTTAGAAGTATTTAGTGATTCCTTACTCATCATCAATCAGACATCTAGAAAGTGAAAGATTCAAGACTCGACTCTGCAACGGTATGGTCAACATCTCGAGGAGTTGGTTGAACAGTTTCATTAAATCACCTTCAACTACCTGCCAAGGGACAAGAACCGTTTTGCTGATGCACTAGCCACCATCGCTTCACTGGTCGAAATTCCCGAGGGTAAAATGGTGAAACCCTTTAAAATTTCCCGAAGAAACAGTCCGGCATACTGCATGAGTATCGAGGTCAACGAGGTCCAGGCAAATTCCCCGTGGTATTCAGATATCATGAATTTCCTCAAGAATGGCACTTATCCCGAGGATAGCAATAAGAAGTCTCAAATGGCGTTGCAAAGACTAGCCTCTCGATATGTACTAATCGGAGACCGAGTCTACAAAAAGCACCACGAAGGGATCAATCTCCTATGTGAAAATGAGACCGAAGCTCAAGAAATAATGCATGAGATCCACGAAGGTGAATGTGGGCCCCACATGAACGGGTTTATGTTGACCAAGAAGATACTCCGCATGGGTTATTATTGGAGCACCATGGAAAGAGACTGCATCGAGAAAGTCAAAACGTGCGCCAAATGCCAATTCCATGCCAACCTACAGCACGCTCCGCCCTCACAGCTTTACAATATGACCACGCCATGGCCTTTATCTTGTTGGGGCATAGACATCATCGGCAAAGTTCACCCTACTGGCAGCAACGGACAATCTTTCGTCCTAGTAGCCGTGGACTATTTTACAAAATGGGTCGAAGCACAGGCTTACCGGGTTCTCAACGCCAACAAAGTGGCCGAATTCGTGAAGACCCACATCATGTGCCGGTACGGCGTTCCTCATGAAATCATCTCAGACAACGGTTCTCACTTTGAGAAAGAGATGGACGCGCTCCTGGTAGAATACAAGATTACCAAGTACAAGTCATCTCTATACCGCCCTCAAACAAACGGCGCGGTCGAAGCAGCCAATAAGACAATCGAGACCATTGTAAAGAAAATGGCCTCCACCGGAAGGGATTGGCCCGAAAAGCTACCTCTAGCATTGTGGGGCTACCGCACATCTATACGGACAGCAACTGGAGAAACTCCTTATGCATTGGTGTATGGTTCCGAAGCTGTACTCCCAATAGAGATCGAAGTCCCACCCCTACGGGTCCTCCTCGAGAACCAAGTCAATAAAATCGATTGGATGCAAAGTCGATATGAACAGCTAGCTCTACTCAACGAGAAAAGGCTAAGGGCACTCGAACGTACGAGAGCCTATCAACAAAGAATGGCAAGGGCTTTCAACAAAAAGGTAAAGCCTCGAAACATCAATGTGGGAGATTTGGTACTAAGACAACACCCTCCTAATGCCATGAACCCCCTTGGAAAATGGGGACCCCGATGGATCGGTTCGTACGTGGTTAAGAAGATACTAAGCGGCGGTGCAGTCCGACTCACAGATTTAGATGGAGACCAGCTGCCAAAAGAAGTCAACCTCGACAAGTTGAAGAGATTCTACGCTTAATAAACGAAGACCATAAAAAAAAGGGGCTCGCTAGGTTGAAAACCCGCAAGGGCAGCCTAGGCAAAAATTAGAGCACGTGCAATTCCTCGCTAGGTTGACTAGCATATTTATATGCTATTTTATTTGAGTTAATTATTTAACTACTTTAGAAAATTAAGGTGGTTAAATGTCAAATTTGAAAGTTTAGGGGCCTTTTTGTCAAAGTTAGAACTTGAGGGACTTAATTGCAATTCCTCGAAACTTGTAAGTATATCAAGTTGGGTTTGCCTTCTTGCTCAGCACTTTCTCAAGTTCTTTCTCGTACATTCTCTCTGTTTCATAAAAAGGAGTTCAGTTTTACCTCATTCTCGACTCCTCGCGATTAATTATTCCTCTGTTCGTGATTCTGATCCCGGATAAATATTTGTGGCGTTGAATAGAGCGTTCCAGACCGATCAGAAATTAATTTGGGTCAACTTGATTTCGGACTAGGTAAGCTATTGACTCCCCCTTACTTGTAATAACATGCATATATTTTATTCCCGATACTTGTTCTTGTTAAAATTGTGTTTTGAGCAATTTTCGTGATACTTGTAAAATTGGGACGAAGGGAGTATTCGTATGATAAATAGGAATGAATGGCCTTGCTCCTGGGAAGAAACTTGAAAAAGTATTGAAAAATTATACTCCTATTCGTGAGACGGTAAAATAGTAACTTGATTTAAATATTATTAGAAAAATTGTACCATTATTTGTGGTACGTGAAAATGAATGGAAGTATCCCTAAATGGGTATATTAGTATATTATAAAATTGTACTTATACTTTTGGGGACGGTGAAATATTTAATTGGAATAAAAGGAAATTATCCTATTATTTATGGGACGGTAAAAGAAATGAATTGAGCTTGAAATAGTGTCTTGGGTATTGCCAAGGGTTAGTAAAAGTATACTCCTACGCTTGGGACGGAGAATTCTAAGCCTGGGAAAGAAATTGGGTTTTTGCTGATTTTTGGCCTTGGGCGACCGCCCAGAGTGGTTATGGGCGACCGCCCATATCAAAAGACTTGGGTTTCAGAAAAGTGTGATCTTGGGCGAGCGCCCAGGCTGGGGTTGGGCGACCGCCCAGAACCCCTGTTTCACAAAAGTGTTTTAAACTAAATAGAGATGAAAGTTTATCCCTCCTAAGGCATAGAGCCTTAGTATAAGATGTCCTAGCAAGTGTTGTGACACCTTAGGGGCATCAGAAGTGAGTCTTGAACATGATTACTCATTAAATTAAAATGAGAACTTGAGTATAAAAGGAAGAACTCTTCTTTATGTCTTGAAAGTGCTATGAACAAGCACTTATGTGCTATGCTTGCCTTGGAACCTATGCTTGTGCACCTAGAGGGCACCAAATTAGTGTCTTGAGCTTGAATATCCTATGTAGGGGATTATGAACTTGTAAGTATGAGTTGTATAGCTCATTTACTTAATTTGAACTCGAAGTATTCTTGGTCTAGGTTTAGGGAACTACCCTAGATGGCCTAGATGAGTGTTGTAGAACACTCTAGTACTGAAAAATAGTCCCTTTATGAACAAATGAAATGTGTACCTAAATCATAATTAAATGATAACTTGAGTATAAGAGTAGTAACTCTTTTATGTGTCTTGAAGTTAATGTTTCTGTACCTTAGGGGAACCAACTAATGTCTTGAGTTTGAATGTCCTAAGAAAAGGATGGGAAAATAATTCGTGAAAGATGTATAATTCAACTTCCTAGCTTGAACTTGAAGTATAAGATAATTAACTCTTGTACATGTTTAAACATCCACAGAAATGGATTGAGAACTTGGATATAAGGTGATAAAATCTTGTATATGTATTGAATGTCTTGAATGTCTTGAATGTCCTGAATGTCTTGAATGTCTTGAATGTCTTGAATGTCTTAAGTTGAGACGGTAACTTGAAGTATAAGACAATAAAATCTTGTACATGACTTGAACATCCAAAGAATTGGATTAAGACTTGAATATAAGATTATAAAATCTTGTACGTGCCTTGACACCAATATATGTGTATGGTAATAAACTTGAAAGATCCTTGATGTGTATATGCAAATCTTGCATATAGTTACTTGATAGAATGTGGCTTCTTGATTACTTGATACATGGTATGAATAACCCAAAAGAGTTGGGATATGGGATTAGATAGAGAATAATTAACTCTGCTACACATTTAAATTTGATACGTGTATATTGGAAGTGCTATGAATAAGCACTAAAGTGCTAGTGATTGGTTTTAATCGTAGTATTCACGACGTTAATACTACGATTTAAGTTAATAAGAATAACTACAGAACACAATATGTGTTGGAAAATGTATTCGATTATTAACGATACATATACGTGAGATATGACTGTGACTAGGTAATATGTGACCTATTCTACTGCGTATTTAGAGTCTAAGGTATTGGGCTCTATTTGATAGTAAGGGTATCGTGATAGACACTTTAATGTGTTAAACGTGATATGAATATGTACGTGAAAACTTGGCATGTGACAAAGTGATATAGAATGATATACCCTACTACTTGTTTGAGGTCTGTTATTAATAGACTCTAACTTGAATTGACCGTGTTATATGGACACTCTACGTGCCATTGTTAGATTGATTTGTCTTCGCAATGATTGCGTACGTGTACTTATATTCTCGTGAGCACATGATACATGACTACATGGTGCATATTCTCATGAGCACATGATACATGATTACATGGTGCATAAAGACTGGTCCACTAATATGGGACTTAGTTCTATTCTCGTAGTTCAAGTAAACATCTACTTGTGCATTCTCGTGTGAGTCCAGCTGGCTTATTTGGTTCAGAGGGGTGTATAGGTTCACGCTTATTGCGAGGGCTGGGGCATAAGTCATAATCGTGGGTCTATGCATTCGGTCTGTTTTTCCCTTACTACCGGCCATAGTAAGGGCTTAGCATCCTATATTGGAGCAATACGCCTGATATAAGTTGAATGCTAATCTCGTGAACACCTCGTGAATCTTGTTCTTGTGAATGACACTGGTTACCGGGTCTTCTTATATACTGCAATAGTAGTCTCTTGATCTTGATCGTGGTTGTCCTCAGCTATACAAGCATCGACAATAATGGTATTCTTGGGAGGAATAAGGAAGGATTCAGGTAATGATACGTGATAGGCCTATGTGCATCTTGGTGAGTTGGTCTAGCATCTCACACTACTTGACTACTTGTTACCTGATCATATCTTGAGCTTGATTACTTGTTGAGTTGGCTTAGCCTCTCCTATACTTGTTACTTGATGATACTTGATATATGATTACTTGAGTATCTACTGGAATTGCGTGATAACATGTCATGTAGTTGCATGTTAATAGCTTACTGAGATTTATCTCACCCTTTATTTGTTTCCCCCCCCCCAGGAAAGCAGGGGATAGTACGCAGTGAGGCTCGACATAGGTGGGAACTTACTCAGCACGATGTTCTTGTTTGAAGCTAGTGTCCTTTTAATACATTGGTAAGGACGAGGTTGTATGAGTTATTAAACTCTGTGCTTGTTTTGGGGTAGACTCGTGTAGTACTTGTTGTCTCTAGTCAGTTCTTGATGCCAGCTTATTTGCTAGGCATGTCTTTCGCTGTATGTAACCATTTTGGTTTTAATTTTCTTGGTCTAGAACTCGTTGTGAGATATCTTAGCTCCTTACTCTTGAGTATATATATCATGTCAGTTTGTTTCTAACAGGTATTGTTCCTGTTTCCCGTTAGTTTCTTGTTTCTTGTTAGTTACGCGCACCAGGTTCGAGATTCTATTAGGGAATCCCGGGACTTGGGGCGTGTCAGTTTAGTATCAGAGCTATGGTTAGCTCTAAGCCTGGATAGGGTCTACGGCATTCGTGGGTTGGCTTATGGGTGTGCTTCTGACGTTGAGTGTTCCTTTACTTGTTGTTATACCAGGCATAGGACTGGTGTTGATAGTGTTGATCCAATTAGATTAGATGGTTTGAGAATCGAGAGCGCGAGTCTTTAAAGACTTAGGCGTATCTATCTTGTCTAGTGGACATTGTTTCGTGCTATATATGCATGCTTGTCCTTATCTCGTGAATTACGTGGAAGTGTATTCTCTAGTAAGAGACTACATGCTTGATATCGTTATGTATAAGAGCTTGATAGAAGTGTGGGTGATAACACCCTATACGTTCTATGTTAACTTGGTCATGTTACCTAGATGGGACATTGATGTGATACGTGTTATGGCTTGGCTCTTACATGTTATGATTTGGCTTTCTATAAGTTATGCCATTCTTGTTTGCCACAATATTTGGTGAATAGTTCTATGCTAGTATGCTTGACCATTTTTATGAGCATGATATAGTTATGTATAATATTCATGTTTTGCATTGAAAGTTCGAACAGTGTTATCGAGATTGTACTGGGTATTTAACCTATGTGATTGACAGTGGAATTTCTACACCAAACCAGATGGATGTATCCATTCTTGATGAGATCTCAGCTATAATTTCTACTGAGTAAAACATGTTACTTGATGAGAAACTTGGATTATCTTGAGTTGTTACAGTGCGAATACAGTGCTGACATCTGGATTAATGTTCTTGACCTCGATTGAGTTAAAAGAGTTGAAGATTCAACTTGAGAAATTTCTTGATAGAGGATATATCTATTTTGAAATGGATGCCTGAAGTAACTATCTTTATTGACCTATAAGTGGAAACAACCAAGGTACGCGTGTTCTTGAGATTTTCTTGATCTTGTTAGAGATTCATTAATGAATTTCGAAGGCAGCTCTATCGTTAATTATTTGACACCGAGAGCTATACCTTTTCGATGGATTGATAAACGTGAAGTCAATTTTTAAATATTGAAATGATGGATGACCACGACTTCAGTATTTGAGATTGCCTAGTGGATTTGACTAGTATTACAGTGATCTGGAGGATATGACCAGTTCTATGATTTCTAGTGGATATGTCAAGTTTCACCAATATAGTGGATTGACTAATCGAGTCTGCTTGACTTTATGTGTTTCGATGTTATAATTGATACATCTTGATTGCATAGAATATTCGTGAGTATATGTGTATAGTCTTGATGCTCTTGAGTTCTACTTGTTGATTATATATGTTATAATCTTGATCAGTAAAATTCGAGGACGAATTTTCTTTAAGGTGGGGAGGATGTAACGCCCATCCTTAATCTCGTTAAATATTTGACTTGCTTGTTAAATTCTTGACTAGCATATTTATATGCTATTTTATTTGAGTTAATTATTTAACTACTTTAGAAAATTAAGGTGGTTAAATGTCAAAGTTGAAAGTTTAGGGGCCTTTTTGTCAAAGTTAGAACTTGAGGGGCTTAATTGCAATTCCTCGAAACTTGTAAGTATATCAAGTTGGGTTTGCCTTCTTCCTCAGCACTTTCTCAAGTTCTTTCTCGTACTTTCTCTCTGTTTCATAAAAAGGAGTTCAGTTTTACCTTATTCTCGACTCCTCGCGATTAATTATTCCTCTGTTCGTGATTCTGATCCCGGATAAATATTCGTGGCGTTGAATAGAGCGTTCCAGACCGATTAGAAATTAATTTGGGTCAACTTGATTTCGGACTAGGTAAGCTATTGACTCCCCCTTACTTGTAATAACATGCATATATGTTATTCCCGATACTTGTTCTTGTTAAAATTGTGTTTTGAGCAATTTTCGTGATACTTGTAAAATTGGGACGAAGGGAGTATTCGTATGATAAATAGGAATGAATGGCCTTGCTCCTGGGAAGAAACTTGAAAAAGTATTGAAAAATTATACTCCTATTCGTGAGACGGTAAAATATTAACTTGATTTAAATATTATTAGAAAAATTGTACCATTATTTGTGGTACGGGAAAATGAATGGAAGTATCCCTAAATGGGTATATTAGTATATTATAAAATTGTACTTATACTTTTGGGGACGGTGAAATATTTAATTGGAATAAAAGGAAATTATCTTATTATTTATGGGACGGTAAAAGAAATGAATTGAGCTTGAAATAGTGTCTTGGGTATTGCCTAAGGGTTAGTAAAAGTATACTCCTACGCTTGGGACGGAGAATTCTAAGCCTGGGAAAGAAATTGGGTTTTTGCTGATTTTTGGCCTTGGGCGACCGCCCAGAGTGGTTATGGGCGACCGCCCATATCATCAGACTTGGGTTTCAGAAAAGTGTGATCTTGGGCGACCGCCCAGGCTGGGGTTGGGCGACTGCCCAGAACCCCTGTTTCACAAAAGTGTTTTAAACTAAATAGAGATGAAAGTTTATCCCTCCTAAGGCATAGAGCCTTAGTATAAGATGTCCTAGGAAGTGTTGTGACACCTTAGGGGCATCAGAAGTGAGTCTTGAACATGATTACTCATTAAATTAAAATGATAACTTGAGTATAAAAGGAAGAACTCTTCTTTATGTCTTGAAAGTGCTATGAACAAGCACTTATGTGCTATGCTTGCCTTGGAACCTATGCTTGTGCACCTAGAGGGCACCAAATTAGTGTCTTGAGCTTGAATATCCTATGTAGGGGATTATGAACTTGTAAGTATGAGTTGTATAGCTCATTTACTTAATTTGAACTCGAAGTATTCTTGGTCTAGGTTTAGGGTACTACCCTAGATGGCCTAGATGAGTGTTGTAGAACACTCTAGTACTGAAAAATAGTCCCTTTGTGAACAAATGAAATGTGGACTTAAATCATAATTAAATGATAACTTGAGTATAAGAGTAGTAACTCTTTTATGTGTCTTGAAGTTAATGTTTGTGTACCTTAGGGGCACCAACTAATGTCTTGAGCTCGAATGTCCTAAGAAAAGGATGGGAAAATAATTCGTGAAAGATGTATAATTCATCTTCCTAGCTTGAACTTGAAGTATAAGATAATTAACTCTTGTACATGTTTAAACATCCAAAGAAATAGATTGAGAACTTGGATATAAGGTGATAAAATCCTGTATATGTATTGAATGTCTTGAATGTCTTAAGTTGAGACGGTAACTTGAAGTATAAGACAATAAAATCTTGTACATGACTTGAACATCCAAAGAATTGGATTAAGACTTGAATATAAGATTATAAAATCTTGTACGTGCCTTGACACCAATATATGTGTATGGTAATAAACTTGAAAGATCCTTGATGTGTATATGCAAATCTTGCATATAGTTACTTGATAGAATGTGGCTTCTTGATTACTTGATACATGGTATGAATAACCCAAAAGAGTTGGGATATGGGATTAGATAGAGAATAATTAACTCTACTACACATTTGAATTTGATACGTGTATATTGGAAGTGCTATGAATAAGAACTAAAGTGCTAGTGATTGGTTTTAATCGTGTATATACTCAATGAAGTATATAAAGAATAAAGAAGATATCTTGTCTTGAAATGGGAAAATCCTAATGAAAATAGGGACTAGTGTAATATGAAGATAATTCATATAATCGTGAATACTACGATTTAAGTTAATAAGAATAACTACAGAACACAATATGTGTTGGAAAATGTATTCGATTATTAACGATACATATACGTGAGATATGACTGTGACTAGGTATGATGTGACCTATTCTACTGCGTATTTAGAGTCTAAGGTATTGGGCTCTATTTGATAGTAAGGGTATTGTGATAGACACTTTAATGTGTTAAACATGATATGAATATGTACGTGCAAACTTGGCATGTGACAAAGTGATATAGAATGATATACCCTACTACTTGTTTGAGGTCTGTTATTAATAGACTCTAACTTGGATTGACCGTGTTATATGGACACTCTACGTGCCATTGTTAGATTGATTTGTCTTCACAATGATTGCGTACGTGTACTTATATTCTCGTGAGCACATGACTACATGGTGCATATTCTCGTGAGCACATGATACATGATTACATGGTTCATAAAGACTGGTCCACTAATATGGGACTTAGTTCTATTCTCGTAGTTCAAGTAAACATCTACTTGTGCATTCTCTTGTGAGTCCAGCTGGCTTATTTGGTTCAGAGGGGTGTATAGGTTCACGCTTATTGCGAGGGCTGGGGCATAAGTCATAATCGTGGGTCTATGCATTCGGTCTGTTTTTCCCTTACTACCGGCCATAGTAAGGGCTTAGCATCCTATATTGGAGCAATACGCTTGATATAAGTTGAATGCTAATCTCGTGAACACCTCGTGAATCTTGTTCTTGTGAATGACACTGGTTATCGGGTCTTCTTATATACTGCAATAGTAGTCTCTTGATCTTGATCGTGGTTGTCCTCAGCTATACAAGCATCGACAACAATGGTATTCTTGGGAGGAATAAGGAAGGATTCAGGTAATGATACGTGATAGGCCTATGTGCATCTTGGTGAGTTGGTCTAGCCTCTCACACTACTTGACTACTTGTTACCTGATCATATCTTGAGCTTGATTACTTGTTGAGTTGGCTTAGCCTCTCCTATACTTGTTACTTGATGATACTTGATATATGATTACTTGAGTATCTACTGGAATTGCGTGATAACATGTCATGTAGTTGCATGTTAATAGCTTACTGAGATTTATCTCACCCTTTATTCGTTCTTGTTTGAAGCTAGTGTCCTTTTAATACATTGGTAAGGACGAGGTTGTATGAGTTATTAAACTCTGGGCTTGTTTTGGGGTAGACTCGTGTAGTACTTGTTGTCTCTAGTCAGTTCTTGATGCCAGCTTATTTGCTAGGCATGTCTTCCGCTGTATGTAACCATTTTGGTTTTAATTTTCTTGGTCTAGAACTCGTTGTGAGCTATCTTAGCTCCTTACTCTTGAGTATATATATCATGTCAGTTTGTTTCTAACAGGTATTGTTCCTGTTTCCCGTTAGTTTCTTGTTTCTTGTTAGTTACGCGCACCAGGTTCGAGATTCTATTAGGGAATCCCGGGACTTGGGGCGTGTCAGATATGGACCGAAACCTTCTGCGCAACAGAGCGCCTCCGGGCATAAAAGTCATCTAAAGGGGTACTGAAAGGGTCGGTCAGAATGTTGTTAACATCAGCAGCAGCCTCCTTGTACCTCAAAGCACTGCTAGGCTCAAAGTCCTTCCCTAGCAATTCAGCCCAAAGAGCATCTACCCAAGTAATGCCGCGGTAGACGGTACCAAGAAAGTGATCCAAGTAACTCTCGGGAAAAAAGATACTACCCCGATGCAAAGGAGCGGAAGCCCACCAGTTACGATCATCTCCCCAAGCCGACCGAAGCTCACCCGAGAAGTCCAGACCCATGTAAGAAACTGGACGAAGTATCCCGTTCCTCGGAAAAGGAATTATTTGCTGACGACCGAACTGTATCAAAACCCGTTCGGGTTGGTAAAACAAAGAATCTCTCAACCAGGGTAAAACCACATGATGAAAACCGAAGGTACATTCCACAAAAGGGCGAAGCCCCCAAGGGCACCACTCAATGTCAGCTGTAAGACGAGAAGCAAAGAATCTCCTCCAACCCTCTTCAGTCAAATCTCTAATCAGCAAACACCGCCTATGAACAGCAAAAGGAGAGAGGTCACCGTCTGACGCATAAAACCTGAAATGCTCCCGAAGCCATATGGTCAAAAGAAAGGGGCTTCCTCGTCGCATCTCGCCTGTACGATGTAATTCGTCCAAATAATGCAAGGTCTCTCCTACAATGAGCGGAATTATGCTAAATCGTTGTCCTTTCACCTGCAACACAATTTCAGCCAACTGCGCATCCACAGTACCCAGAGGAGTGACAAACAAAACCTCGCTGAAAAGACAGACAGCCATGGCATTTCTCTTAAAAGACTGAACCGCGACATCTTCCGAATGCAAGCTGAAAAACATCGGAAGCTCAGTTATGTCAACAACAGTCCCGTGCATCATCTTCTTCACCTCTCCAACATGGAGATTCAGAAGGTCAACCCAAGAGTCAACAACACCGCGGTGATACTTAGGGACGGAAATCCGACTGGCCAAAGGCATACCTAGAATGGCCCCAAAATCATCGACGGTCGGCACCATTTCATTAGCTAAAAAGTTGAATGTATGGCTATCACAATCCCAAAGGGCTGTAGCAGCCTTCAACAAGTCCCAATCCGGCTTCAATGTCCGCAAAGAGAAAAGAATTTGAAACCCGAAATCTTTGATGAAAGCGTTTTTGGGATGGGTCTTGAAAGAATACACGAATGTCGACAAATCATTCTCATAACTCTTGACAACCTCGGCATCAAGACTAAAAGGGTTAGAAGCCATGGGAAAGAAGATCACAAGCAAAATTGAGCAATAAAATGGTGTTCAAAAATGGCAAAAGAGAGCTATTGGAATCAAATTGTTGACCAGAAGTTGATATTATAGCTGTTGGGGGGATCTTTTAGTCAGCAAATGTTAGGCCCTGAATTTTGCCTCCCAGAGGCACGCGCCTCCCAACACCGGTCTACAAGGTGCGCACGTCCCATAGCCGACAGAGGAAGTGCCCGTGTCCCAGATGAAAAATGCTTCAGAAATGGCCCTTGTCAAGTTCATAAAGCAACCCAGGAGCCTTCAAACAGCAACAAGTTCAGGATTCCAGCAATGAGAAAGAGTTCAAATGACAACAAACACTCAGCTGGGCACACATTAATTTGGTCTGCCCTTAAAGCATGTCTAAAAACTGCAATAAGATAGAAACTCCCACTCAAAGTAGGGTGTCTTTTATTTTCTCAAAAAATCGGTTTTTACAATACATCCCTAGCAGAAAGCACTCCAAAGTCAACTGTGCCCGCACTCCATCGAAAGTCAAAGTCAAACAGTCAACCTCAAAGTGCGACTCACGGCAACAACTTGGTTCTGGGTGAGCCACAAAAATCACCACCTTCTCATCAAGTAAAATCTACATCCATTCAAGCAAACGGTCCTCCGGGTCCCGCATCCAAGCAAACTGTCCTCCGGGTCCCGCACTTCTAGGAAACGGTCCTCCGGGTCCCACATTCGAGCAAACGGTCCTCTGGGTCCCGCACTTTAGTAGACGGTCCTCCGGTTCCCGCACTTCAGCAGACGGTACTCCGGGTCACACAATTTAGCAAACGGTCTTTCGGGTCCCGCATTCAAAGCAAACGGTCCTCTGGGTCCCACACTTCAGCAAACGATCGTTCGGGTCCCGCATTCAAGTCAAACGGCCCTCTGAGTCCCGCACTTTAGTAAATGGTCTTTCGGGTCTTGCACTTCAGCAAACGGTCCTCCGGGTCCCGCATCCCAGCAAACGGATCTCGCTATCAGCAAACAAGTCCCGCTTCCAGCAAACGGATCTCGCTATCAGCCAGACAGGTCCCGCTGTCGGCCACGGTGGGCCACTTCATCCACCAAACCTTTTATTATCAACCAAAGCCGTTCACACAGGGAGCGCACCTCTATCCCTTGCAATTTCAAATTCCTGCTTTTATCGAGTCTTTTCTATTTTCTTGGTGATGTCCTAGGCGGATGTCTGTCTTTCGTCGGCGCATTTGCTTCGCAATCCATGCTGCCGAGGGGCTCTGTAGACACCCCTCCTTGGACCGCTCACCCCGATTGCACACTTGATTTTGTGTTTCTCCCTCTTTTAAGTGTTTTCTGTTAGTTTTTGTTACTTTGGCTAAGTTCCAGACGGGCTCCGTTAAGTCTAAGGACTAAACTGAATAACAGTTCTAAATTTCTAGCCCATTCTGTCAGATTTTGCCTTTCAGAGTCGCGCGCCTCCGCCCCTTGCGGCCAGATGCGCGCGCCTTCCGCCGCCTAGGTGGGATGCGCGCGCTTCTGGGGTGCGTCAGTTACAAATTCTGCCCAAGAATCTCTCCCTTGCTCATTATACATGATTTTGCCGGGAAAGATTTCTTGGAGACTCCGTTTGGCGCCAAAAACTCCCCTCTTTCAACTATAAAAACCCCTCCAATCCATCATTGGATGGAGGACTTTTAGACACTTTTTTGACCTCTTTTGGCACCTTAAGAATTTCCCACCTTAAACCTTACTCTAGGCAATTTACTAAAGATATTCTCTCCAAGTATTCAACCTCTTCTTCAAGACTTTTCAAGAGGTTCTCTTTGAAGGATATTATAGGTAAAATGTCTTCTTCTTCTTCTTCTTCTTCTTCTTCTTCTTCTTCTTCTTCTTCTTCTTCTTCTTCTTCTTCTTCTTCTTCTAATTCTTCTTCTTCTTCAATTAAAATGTGCAATCACCCCAAACCATTTGGGACATGACACCAATGGCCCTTTCATTACATTGAATTGGCCTAGGAGTTATCTCCCTACATTTTAAACAATAAAACCCTTTTTTTTTATCACTATTCAAATAGGAAGAACACATTTATCTTTAAAGTGAATTATGAACAAACAAGACCGACTTTGCTCGGGTGAAATGGGTGTTTAAGTACTTCCCATTTCGTAACCTAACCCCCGAACCCTTCTCTCCCGAATCTCTGGTTTTCGTACAAAAATTGGATTTCTTTAGGGTTTCTTACGTTCCTCAAAAACGTGGGTGGCGACTCTTAAAACCAAGTGGACATCCTAGGGTGACCCGCGCGCTCTATCCAAGCCGCGGCTCCCCCAGGGTATCTACAGCTGGTTGAAGGCTACTTCATGTTCTTCAGTCCATTGGAACAACTTGTTCTTTCTGAGCACATCATAGAACAACCTGCACCGGTCAGACGACTTGGAGATGAACCTATTTAGAGGAGCAACCTTGCCAGTAAGTCTTTGCATATCTTTGATGGTTTTATGTGACTCCAAGTTGATGATAGCTCTAATCTGCTCCGGACTTGCTTCAATGCCCCTCTTAGTCACCATATAGTCGAGAAACTTTCCAGCCCTTACACCAAAGTTACACTTTGAGGGATTCAGTTTCCTATTGAATGCCTCCAAGATGTCAAAGCCTTCCTTAAGGTCTCGAGCATGATCTTCAATACACTTAGACTTTACCACCATGTCGTTAATGTACACTTCCATCGTCTCTCCAATCTGGTCTTTGAACATCTTGTTTACTAATCTTTGATAAGTTGCCCCTGCATTCCGCAACCTAAACGGCATCACAATGAAGCAGTAGATACCATCCGGGGTAATGAAGGCGGTATCTTCTTGATCTGAAGGCTCCATCTGGATTTGCTGAAAACTTGAAGATGCATCCATGAAGGTCATGATCTCATGGCCGGCTGTTGCATTAACTAGTGAGTCAATATGGGGTAAAAGGAATGGATCCTTAGGGCACACCTTGTTCAATTCAGTAAAGTCCACACAGACTCGCCATTTTCCATTCTTCTTCTCAACAACTACCACGTTGGCCAACCATCTAGGATAGTCAACATCCCTAATCATCTTGGACTTTAACAACCTCTCCACTTCTTCTCTGATAATATGGTTGCGCTCATGAGCGAACTTCCTTGTTTTCTAGTGGATAGGCTTAGCATTAGGGTCAATATTCAACTTGTGGGTGATTACGTCTTTACTGATCCCCGCCATATCTTCATGCTTCCAAGCGAAGCACTGTAACCTATTCCTCAAAAATTCAATGGTCTCCTCGTCTATGTCAGGAGGTAAGTCTATCCCAATCAAAACCTTGACATCGGGATTAGAAAGATCAAGTTGCACCTCCTTAATATCAAATTCTACAGCTTCAAGAACATCTCGTGCCTTATGCTGTAATTGCTATGCCTGACTAGGACTACTTACTGCCTTCATTGATACCTTGTAACATTCCTTAACAGTTTGTTGCTCACCAGACACCTTAACAACTCCCCAAGACCTCGGTAACTTGAGACACTGGTGGTAGGTTGACGGAACTGCCGTCACGTTGTGGAGCCAAGTATTGGGTTTCGGAGTAACATGCGCAGCGGAAAATAGGATTTAAAATTTTAATAGAAACCCAAAGCCATAGATCCGTTCATATGATTATATCAAATACATATAATATGAATACTAGAATACTAACCCTTGATGACTTTGATTTCTAGCCTTTGATCTTGGTGGAGATTTAAAAACTTGATCACGAACACAAAGCTTGAACACGAACTTTGAAGACGATGAGATTCACCCTCTAGCGGTATCCACACCACGAACGAATATCAAGGAGCTTCTTGATCTTGGTTGCTAGACCAAAATTGAGGAACACGTTTTCTCAATTGTATTTTGACTATATGGAATATAATTGTGTTTGATCTTGTTCTTCAATCTAGTTCTTAGAACAATAAATAACTCTCAAAAACTCTTTGGAGGCTTGCAAAAACACATAGATTGATTAAGGACGAATTAGGGCTGTTTATATATGTCGCGGCCCCGAACCCCGTGGGCCCGAGATCGCGAGCTGGATGTCGACTTAAAACCAAAACTGTGAAATACCGAAGTTAAAAATTCCATTTGATACCAAAAGGTGATGATCCAAAGTTTTACAAATCCAAGTTTGATAATAACCAAATACAACTATCATAAACTTCCACAAGTTTATGCCCAACAGAATATAAATGTACAATTCTTAATGACGTCATTGTTTGGTACAACTATCCCAAAAAGGTTACACATATATATAATGTAAACCAACCTATAACAACTTTCCCCAAAAGAATGTATCCACCCTCGAAGTCCTCTTTCTCGTGATCAGCGAGACTAATCCTTAGCACCTGGGGGGGGGGGTTAAGGAAAAACAAAGATAAAAGAAAGGGGGTGAGATAAATCTCAATAAGTCACTAATGCAACTACATGCCAATCATATACTTTATAACTACCCGGTTAAGGTAGCGTTTGAATATGTCAAACATAATGTTCATCAAGTGGAAGACTATAATAACTTCATGTCTATGGATTCAAATGACATAACTAATATGAGATATATGTACGACATAGACCATGACATAAATCTCATACAGCGGGTCATGTCCAGTACCTTGTTCCAAACAAGTACCCATAAATCTAACATGATCATCTCATGATCATTTAGCCTTTATACTAGTGCTTAACAAGTACTAGGGACGGAGATTATTATAAGTAAACATGAACAACAATAATAATCAAAACATCTCTTTATTGATATGAAATAAATGATAACAATTACAACGTTTATTAAACGTGCCTAGGGCACCTACACCAACAGGGACTGCTTGAGGGTTGAACTTGTGTTTCTGTTCATAATTCACTTTTCTGGGCATTCTGGAAATTGATATGGGAAGCGCGCGCCTCGGACCTTCATTGTCCAAAGCGCGCGCGTCCCACATCAAATTCCAGAATCGCCCACCTTCCATGTGTTCTTCCTATTCTTCCTATTATTTCATGCAAACAAACATTGCAGGGGTTTCATCACACAATTAGGACCAGGGCAATCCCTTGAGTCCATAAATTTCTGACAATCTGACAGGTCAGCCCAGAAGCGGGCGCCTTCCATATACAATGTGCCAGGCGCGCTTTCCACAACACCAGCCTGAGGCGCGCGCTTTTGGGCCAATTTCCAGGACAAGAACAGGTTTCAGGGACTAAACAGAACAGTGGGGTGTGGGCACAGTTGCCTGCATCAGAACAGAATTGGACCCTTGAACTGTTTTAATTTTGTGTTTATTTACCGGTCACACGGGTGATTCGGGAGTTGTAATTTACGTGCTTATGTGTTTTTTATCTTTTCTTTTCAAAAGAAAAAAAATAAAAAAAAATAAATTTTTTTTGTCACGTGATAGACCTCACACTACATGCACATTACTCCTATGAATTGCTCACTATCGAGTCGCACAAGTCCAACCCCAAACCCGTCGAGGCCCATCCTAGAAAGTTTCAAGCTCCACTCGACCTTGACTCTTTCGAAGCGGTAAACCTCAGCCCGTGGCGTAGTTCATGACTACATGCCGGGGGTGACCTTTAAGCCTCTCTTTAGCCGAACACAAACCACACAATTCTAGTTAGGGTCTAACACTCCGTGACCAAGTCGGTTTTCATGTATCGAGATTTCCCTAAACTAATGTTTTCAAATCATACATGCCAACTTGTTGAAACGGACGCAATAAAAATCCATCCCCAAAAGTTGTTATCTTGGACGAAAATAAAATTCCGTCCCCGCATGTATGCTTTACTACATTAATTTAGTTTAATCCCGATACATGTAGGATTCACAAACACGATGGAATCCGATGAGTATATGGGACCGCGAGATGGTCTATATACTAGTGCGACGATTCCATTATCTTCTTAGAAACCCCAAAAGGGACCCGTTCCCTCCGACTTATAAAAAAAAAAAAAAAAAAAAAAAGTGTCTTTTTCTTATGTGGTTCGAGTCGTGTTCCCAACTGTGTGTTCTCAACCTCTTCATGGACCGAAATTGTGAACCGAGACTGACAAGGGCTACTTCTCCAATTATAGGTCCGATTGGTACTCTCCGCGTCTACAGGGATTCATTCAACAGGCTTGTCCGTGAACCGATCACTCCAACAGCTTCTGCATCATCAATGGCCAGCGACTCCAGCACCAACAACACCATGACTCTCGAGCAACTCTCTGCCCTGGTCCAAACTCTTCAACAACAAGTCACCACTCTCAACAACGAGGCTCAAACCAAAGAATCCTTGTGACAAGCTCATGTCGACAGTCAAAGGGAGGCCCACGAGGCCGAAGTCGACCGATTGAAAGCCAAGCTTCTCAAGCTCTCCAAGAACAAGGGGGTTAATGACAATGAGGAATCCGAGTGGACCCAAGGCTTGTTTGAAAGCCCATATGTTAGTACCCGTACCAAAAAAAGTGGAGGAACCAAGCACCGACAATAACGACCACAAAATGGTCGATTCCATCATGGCCTACATTGATCAGAAATTTGACGGCCTCAACATGGGAAAAGGCTCCAACACAAGCCTTTATCAGTCATCCATTCTTATGAGCACGATGGCCTCTCTCCCCGACAAGTTCAAGATGCCCGACATTAGCAAGTTTAAAGGCAACTCATGCCCGATGGCTCACATCGAGACTGACATTTGGACTATAGTTCCGAAGAGGGTCTCCCTAAAAGTTATGGCTCAATGCTTTCCTCTCACCCTCGAGGGGGCGGCAAAGATTGGTATGCAACTCTCCTGCTCACTGTCCGTCTTGATTATGATGCCGCTATGCTTGCCTTCAAAAATCAATATCAAGGCAACACCACTCACTGGCCCACAAGGAAAGAGCTCGAGAACACCACTCAAAGATACAACGAGTCCTTCATTGACTTCACAAGGAGACGGAATGACAAGCTCTCTGAAATTGTTGAGAGGCCAAACACAAAGGAGCAAATGGACATTTTCCTCAAGTGTCTCAAGATTGATCTCCGCACCCACCTAAGTGAGGCTTGCTACTCCGACTTCTCCCAAATGTATGAGGCGGGGTACGCATGGATGACTTGCTCAAGGAGATTAAGAAGGCCACTCCTACTTACCGTTACAAGGCCGCCTCTAATTCAAACAAAGAGGCTTCTGTCAATGCCGTTACTACCGACAAGGGGAATTACAAGAAGGTCCCTCCACAACAAGGCAAGCGGTTCCAAAACGACCGCGTCTACACTCCTCTCAATGGCATGACCATCACTGAGGCCTATGAAGCTCTAAAGGCCACGGGACAAATCACTCCTCTTCAAGGGTACAAGCAACCACAACCGCTCCGTCCCAACCATGCCCACCACAAGTGGTGTGACTACCATCAATGCACCGGCCACCTCACCGAGGATTGCTTCTCCATCCGCAACACCATCCAAGACCTTATAGACAAGAAGGAATTCATAATCCCTAATGAGGGTGGTGTCAATGTAATAGAGGTACGAGAGTTTGAAGGAACCACTCATTCGATCCCAATTGTGAATGAGGGCTTCGATGGCATGAATAAACTTGATAATTCTTGTTATGGTGTGACTTATGATGAGATTATGAGGGAAGTCTTAGAGAATAGGAAGAAGAAGATACAAGGGTCCGTGAATGTGCTCACCCGCAGTGGCCGGGTAATAGCGAGCGCCTCGGTTCCCACAAATACAGCAACCAACACCTCTTCTCCAAGATCGCAAGCACGCGACATACCCGAAGATCCTTTGTTAACACAAATCAAGAAGACACAAGACAACATATCCATTTGGGACCTTATTGCATCCTCAAAGAAGCACAGAGACCTCGTTATCAAGAACTTGGATGACACATCAGTCTCTCCCGACAGAACTCCCGAAGACCTCACAGCAATGATAGGTCACATTCACTTCGGCAATGTCATCACTTTTGCCGACATGGACCTCCCGCCATTTGGGTCCGATCACAATGAAGCCATCTACCTCAAAGTAAAGGCAAGGGGGAGACCCATTTCAAGAGTTTTAGTAGACGGTGGTTCCGCACTCAACTTAATGCCTAGCCGAGTCATGGGCATACTGGGGTTCAAAAGCTCCGATTTACAACCTTCTACCCAAGTCATTAGAAGGTACGACAGCACTGCCCGTACAGTCATGGGAATGCTAGAAGTCGATATTGAATTTGGAAGCATGATCATGTCCGTCCCATTCCAAGTACTTGATATCCCAGCTTCGTTCAACTTACTTTTGGGCCGACCATGGATCCACAGTTCCAATGCTGTCCCTTGCACTCTCCATCAGTGTGTCAAGATCAGAAATAGGGACGAGATAGTCACCGTCATGGCCGAGAATGTCACCATCCACAGAAATGGGGGACAACCCGTTCACCAAGTTCAACACGGGATAGAAGATTCCACTCTCTCCGACGTCAACGCCATCGACAAAGAAAGGGGAAACGGGCAATGGACCCTCGGTAATCCTAAAATCCTCCGTATGATGAGGAACATGAATCACTTTCCCGGTCTAGGCATAGGGAAGAATCAACAAGGGATATTGCACCCTGTAGAGATTCCTTTTATCAGGAACAAGTTTGGTTTGGGATACGAGCCTACCGAAGATGACTTAAAGTACGAGCAAGCAGTCAAGAATCAAAAGACCCGAGCTCGCAAAGAAGGTCGACAATATGAAATCCCCAACTTGAGGCCTTACCGCAACACACTGAACGATTATTTTGTTCGCCAAGGGGAAGATGTTCCATACATGATCTTTCCCGAGCCATGGGTTAACGACAAAGCCCGGCCTCGAGATCTTCACTAATTGCGAAATTCTGACACGAGAAAGGGAGCCTATTCCGATGTCACCCCGAGGGTGGTGGGGCAAGAAAGTGACTATGGAATCCGAGGTAGAGATTACCGTGGGGGAAGAACTATCCGATCTAGCCTCCATGTTCGAAGAATTTGTCATCATGGACGATTGTCAAGTCAACGCCATCTCCGATAACACAGAAATAGAGAGTCCATCTATCAGCGAGATCCAGCCAAGCTCTGAGCCAATCAACAACTGGTATTCTACGAAGGGGCCCATGGTATCCGAGGAATTTTTAGTCCGAGAAATGGGTTGCATACCCCGCACAGCAACAAAGGAAGAGCGGATCACACTTACCTTCTTGTCCGAGAGTGTTTCTAATACCCTCACCCAAGAGGATATGGAGGCCATAGCCGAGCGTGTGTTTCCTTTCTTTGCTAATGAAAAATTCGATATTTCTGAGTACCCCGAGATTGCAAACATCATAAATGATGAATTAACTAATAACGAACTTAATGAGCAAGTTAATAACGATTAAAATTATGATGAAATAGACCACGAAAACATAACATACCTAAATGAACTAGCTCAACAGGTTCGTTGTCGTGGTGAAAATGGTCCAGGGGCTGATGAGGAATTGCATGTTGTTAATCTGGGTACCGACGAAGAGCCGAAAGAAACGAAGATAGGCAGCTTCTTCAAGGGGGAAGACAGAGACAGATTGACTGCACTGCTCAAAGAATTTGTGGATGTATTCACATGGTCGTACAGAGACATGCTGGGTTTGGACAGAAAGGTCGCAGAGCACAGAATTCCGATCAGAGAGGACGCCAAGCCAGTAAAGCAGAAACTCAGAAAGATCAAGCTAGAATGGTCCCTACAAGTCAAAGAAGAGATTGAAAAGCTCCTCAGTGTGGGTTTCATCAAAGTCAGTGAGTATCCGACTTGGTTAGCCAACATTGTGACAGTCAGAAAGGCAAACGGCAAGGTTCGAGTTTGTGTGGACTTCCGGGATTTTAACAAAGCTTCCCCGAAAGAAGATTTTCCACTACCAAACATCGACATGCTCATCGATTCGACTGCCAACTATGAAGTCCGCTCGTTTGTGGACGGTTTTGCCGGTTACAATCAGATTCTCATGTCCGAGGAGGACTAACACAAGACAACTTTCACAACACCATGGGGCACTTTCTGCTACACAGTCATACCGTTCGGGCTAAGGAACGCTGGGGCTACGTACCATAGGGCTGTTACGGATCTATTCCATGACATAATTCACAAAGAGATCGAGATCTATGTAGATGACATGATCATCCATTCGAAGGGAACCAACGGTCAACATTTGATCGATCTTCGGAAGTTCTTTGAACGACTCCGACAACACAACATGAGACTCAACCCCGCAAAGTGCACTTTTGAGGTCATCAGAGGAAAGGTTCTCGATTACATGGTCACTGAGAGGGGAATTGAAGCCGATCCCTCCAAGATCAAGGCAATCATTGACATGCCTCCTCCAAATACGCATAAAGAAATCAAAGGTTTCCTGGGCAGACTTCAATACATCAGTCGGTTTGTGCACCAACTCACTTCCATGTGTGAACCGATTTTCAAGCTACTCAAGAAGAATGTGGCTCTAGAATGGACCGATGCTTGCCAAGAAGCCTTCGACCAAGTGAAGCATTACTTAACATGCCCTCCAGTTTTGGTTCCACCGCACAAGGAGAAGCCTCTCTTGCTCTATCTCACTGTCAATGATGAAGCCCTAGGGGCTATGTTAGCACAAGAACAGTGAGACTCCACAAAAGAAAATGCTATCTACTTTGTCAGCCGCCGGTTTCAAGGAGCTGAGAAGAACTACTCTATCTTAGAAAAGTCTTGTGCGGCATTGGTTTGGGTTACCCAAATACTCAAGCACTACATAGAGGCCTTCCCAATCAAGTTGGTAGCAAAAATGGTCCCGCTCCGCTACATCTTCGAAAAACCTTTCATGTGAACAAGAATAGCCAAATGGTATTTCATGCTCGCCGGCTACGATATCACTTACGTCACACTCAAATCCATCAGGGGGAAAGTGTTCAGTGATCAGCTTGCTGAATTTCCATGTGACGAAGTGAAGGGGGAAGACGTACAGTTCCCCCACAAGCATTTAATTTGCGCTACAACAGAGGAATATAAGTGGCAACTTTTTTTCGATGGCGCGGCCAATAAGCATGGATATGGCATAGGGATGTTACTTGTCGATCCAAAGGACATGTATACTCCAATCGCTATCCGCCTCGAATTTGAGGCCACCAACAACATCGCCGAGTACGAAGCATGCATAGCGGGGCTCGAAGCGGCCCTCGAGAGAAATGTCACGAGCTTAGAGATATTTGGTGATTCCTTACTCATCATCAATCAGACATCTAGAAAGTGAAAGATTCAAGACTCGACTCTGCAACGGTATGGTCAACATCTCGAGGAGTTGGTTGAACAGTTTCATTAAATCACCTTCAACTACTTGCCAAGGGACAAGAACCGTTTTGCTGATGCACTAGCCACCATCGCTTCACTGGTCGAAATTCTCGAGGGTAAAATGGTGAAACCCTTTAAAATTTCCCGAAGAAACAGTCCGGCATACTGCATGAGTATCGAGGTCAACGAGGTCCAGGCAAATTCCCCGTGGTATTCAGATATCATGAATTTCCTCAAGAATGGCACTTATCCCGAGGATAGCAATAAGAAGTCTCAAATGGCGTTGCAAAGACTAGCCTCTCGATATGTACTAATCGGAGACTGAGTCTACAAAAAGCACCACGAAGGGATCAATCTCCTATGTGAAAATGAGACCGAAGCTCAAGAAATAATGCATGAGATCCACGAAGGTGAATGTGGGCCCCACATGAACGGGTTTATGTTGACCAAGAAGATACTCCGCATGGGTTATTATTGGAGCACCATGGAAAGAGACTGCATCGAGAAAGTAAAAACGTGCGCCAAATGCCAATTCCATGCCAACCTACAGCACGCTCCTCCCTCAAAGCTTTACAATATGACCACGCCATGGCCTTTATCTTGTTGGGGCATAGACATCATTGGCAAAGTTCACCCTACTGGCAGCAACGGACAATCTTTCGTCCTAGTAGCTGTGGACTATTTTACAAAATGGTTCGAAGCACAGGCTTACCGGGTTCTCAACGCCAACAAAGTGGCCGAATTCGTGAAGACCCACATCATGTGCCGGTACGGTGTTCCTCATGAAATCATCTCAGACAACGGTTCTCACTTTGAGAAAGAGATGGACGCGCTCCTGGTAGAATACAAGATTACCAAGCACAAGTCATCTCTATACCACCCTCAAACAAACGGCGCGGTCGAAGCAGCCAATAAGACAATCGAGACCATTGTAAAGAAAATGGCCTCCACTGGAAGGGATTGGCCCGAAAAGCTACCTCTAGCATTGTGGGGCTACCGCACATCTATACGGACAGCAACTGGAGAAACTCCTTATGCATTGGTGTATGGTTCCGAAGCTGTACTCCCAATAGAGATCGAAGTCCCACCCCTACGGGTCCTCCTCGAGAACCAAGTCAATGAAATCGATTGGATGCAAAGTCGATATGAACAGCTACCTCTACTCAACGAGAAAAGGCTAAGGGCACTCGAACGTACGAGAGCCTATCAACAAAGAATGGCAAGGGCTTTCAACAAAAAGGTGAAGCCTCGAAACATCAATGTAGGAGATTTGGTCCTAAGACAACACCCTCCTAATGCCATGAACCCCCTTGGAAAATGGGGACCCCGATGGATCGGTCCGTACGTGGTCAAGAAGATACTAAGCGGCGGTGCAGTCCGACTCACAGATTTAGACGGAGACCAGCTGCCAAAAGAAGTCACCTCGACAAGTTGAAGAGATTCTACGCTTAATAAACGAAGACCATAAAAAAAAGGGGCTCGCTAGGTTGAAAACCCGCAAGGGCAGCTTAGGCAAAAATTAGAGCACGTGCAAAAAAGAAGCCCGCTAGATTAAAAACCCGAAAGGGCGGTCTAGGCAAAAAATAGGGTGCACACACAAAAAAAAAGGTCTTCGTTTGTTTCAACTACGGAGACCTGAGCCTCTACACTGGAGGAATGTAGGCAACCTTCGGGTGCGGTCTAAAACATAAACAAATACCCAAATCATTCCAAATTAACAAGATGCAATTTTATTCAAATCTCAAATCATTCAAGCCATTACAACGGATTTTGTTGAGCTACTAAAAAACTTAAGACATTAAATCCTAAAACAAGTGGTCTATTTTACTTGCAATCTCTTGGGGGTACTAGGAAAAATCTAATTTTCTCTTGGCATTTGAAGGACCACCCGAATGACCATCAATCCTACTCTTCTTGGGAGGTCTAGGAACACTGATATTGTAACGCCCATCCTTAATCTCGTTAAATATTTGACTTATTTGTTAAATTCTTGACTTGCTTGTTAAATTCTTGACTAGCATATTTATATGCTATTTTATTTGAGTTAATTATTTAACTACTTTAGAAAATTAAGGTGGTTAAATGTCAAAGTTGAAAGTTTAGGGGCCTTTTTGTCAAAGTTAGAACTTGAGGGGCTTAATTGCAATTCCTCGAAACTTGTAAGTATATCAAGTTGGGTTTGCCTTCTTCCTCAGCACTTTCTCAAGTTCTTTCTCGTACTTTCTCTCTGTTTCATAAAAAGGAGTTCAGTTTTACCTTATTCTCGACTCCTCGCGATTAATTATTCCTCTGTTCGTGATTCTGATCCCGGATAAATATTTGTGGCGTTGAATAGAGCGTTCCAGACCGATTAGAAATTAATTTGGGTCAACTTGATTTCGGACAAGGTAAGCTATTGACTCCCCCTTACTTGTAATAACATGCATATATGTTATTCCCAATACTTGTTCTTGTTAAAATTGTGTTTTGAGCAATTTTCGTGATACTTGTAAAATTGGGACGAAGGAGTATTCGTATGATAAATAGGAATGAATGGCCTTGCTCCTGGGAAGAAACTTGAAAAAGTATTGAAAAATTATACTCCTATTCGTGAGACGGTAAAATAGTAACTTGATTTAAATATTATTAGAAAAATTGTACCATTATTTGTGGTACGGGAAAATGAATGGAAGTATCCCTAAATGGGTATATTAGTATATTATAAAATTGTACTTATACTTTTGGGGACGGTGAAATATTTAATTGGAATAAAAGGAAATTATCCTATTATTTATGGGACGGTAAAAGAAATGAATTGAGCTTGAAATAGTGTCTTGGGTATTGCCTAAGGGTTAGTAAAAGTATACTCCTACGCTTGGGACGGAGAATTCTAAGCCTGGGAAAGAAATTGGGTTTTTGCTGATTTTTGGCCTTAGGCGACCGCCCAGAGTGGTTATGGGCGACCGCCCATATCATCAGACTTGGGTTTCAGAAAAGTGTGATCTTGGGCGACCGCCCAGGCTGGGGTTGGGCGACCGCCCAGAACCCCTGTTTCACAAAAGTGTTTTAAACTAAATAGAGATGAAAGTTTATCCCTCCTAAGGCATAGAGCCTTAGTATAAGATTTCCTAGCAAGTGTTGTGACACCTTAGGGGCATCAGAAGTGAGTCTTGAACATGATTACTCATTAAATTAAAATGAGAACTTGAGTATAAAAGGAAGAATTCTTCTTTATGTCTTGAAAGTGCTATGAACAAGCACTTATGTGCTATGCTTGCCTTGGAACCTATGCTTGTGCACCTAGAGGGCACCAAATTAGTGTCTTGAGCTTGAATATCCTATGTAGGGGATTATGAACTTGTAAGTATGAGTTGTATAGCTCATTTACTTAATTTGAACTCTAAGTATTCTTGTTCTAGGTTTAGGGTACTACCCTAGATGGCCTAGATGAGTGTTGTAGAACACTCTAGTACTGAAAAATAGTCCCTTTGTGAACAAATGAAATGTGGACTTAAATCATAATTAAATGATAACTTGAGTATAAGAGTAGTAACTCTTTTATGTGTCTTGAAGTTAATGTTTGTGTACCTTAGGGGCACCAACTAATGTCTTGAGCTTGAATGTCCTAAGAAAATGATGGGAAAATAATTCGTGAAAGATGTATAATTCATATTCCTAGCTTGAACTTGAAGTATAAGATAATTAACTCTTGTACATGTTTAAACATCCAAAGAAATGGATTGAGAACTTGGATATAAGGTGATAAAATCCTGTATATGTATTGAATGTCTTGAATGTCTTGAATGTCTTAAGTTGAGACGGTAACTTGAAGTATAAGACAATAAAATCTTGTACATGACTTGAACATCCAAAGAATTGGATTAAGACTTGAATATAAGATTATAAAATCTTGTACGTGCCTTGACACCAATATATGTGTATGGTAATAAACTTGAAAGATCCTTGATGTGTATATGCAAATATTGCATATAGTTACTTGATAGAATGTGGCTTCTTGATTACTTGATACATGGTATGAATAACCCAAAAGAGTTGGGATATGGGATTAGATAGAGAATAATTAACTCTACTACACATTTGAATTTGATACGTGTATATTGGAAGTGCTATGAATAAGCACTAAAGTGCTAGTGATTGGTTTTAATCGTGTATATACTCAATGAAGTATATAAAGAATAAAGAAGATATCTTGTCTTGAAATGGGAAAATCCTAAAGAAAATAGGGACTAGTGTAATATGAAGATAATTCATATAATCGTGAATACTACGATTTAAGTTAATAAGAATAACTACAGAACACAATATGTGTTGGAAAATGTATTCGATTATTAACGATACATATACGTGAGATATGACTGTGACTAGGTATGATGTGACCTATTCTACTGTGTATTTAGAGTCTAAGGTATTGGGCTCTATTTGATAGTAAGGGTATCGTGATAGACACTTTAATGTGTTAAACGTGATATGAATATGTACGTGCAAACTTGGCATGTGACAAAGTGATATAGAATGATATACCCTACTACTTGTTTGAGGTCTGTTATTAATAGACTCTAACTTGGATTGACCGTGTTATATTGTAGATACCCCGGGGAACCACGGCTTGGCTAGAGCGGTGAATTATCCTAGGATGTCTAACTTGTTTTAGATGTGTTTAGAGTCGCCACCTATGTTTTTAAAGGAACATAAGAAAAACCTAGAAATAGCCTAATTTATGTACAAAACCAGAGATTCGGGAGAGAAGGGTTTGGGGGTTAGGTGACGGAGTGGGAAGTACTTAAACACCCACTCCGCCCCGCTTACGCGGGTCTTGCTACTATTGGTGTTCTAATATTTACATGTCCTTCAATTAATTAAATAGAAACGTGCTAACAATTTTGATGAGAAGAAAAGGGGAAATAAAGGGAAAATAAAATAGAATTGTTTTATTTATTTAATGATAAAGATTACATGTAACAAGTAATGTTAAAGAATTACATTAAGAGATGAAGAGAAATTAACATGGTGAATTAAAGTTAAAATTAAAATATAGGGAGATAACCTTAACTAACTTCAATATGTGAAGTAGTCATGTTGGTCATGTCCCATTAATGGGGATTGCATACTAGTAAGACTAGACAAATAAAATAAGAGAAGAAAAGAGATGTTGTACCTTAGGAAAGAGGACTTCAAACTTGGACTTGAAAATGGTGTTGTTGTAGAGAAAATGTTGTGCAAACACTTTGTGTAGTGTTTTGTAGAGAAAGATTGTTGAGATGATTTGTGTAGAGTTTTTGTTCAAGTCTCAAAAATTGGGTCCCTTTCCAAGGTAGAAGATGATGGTTTTTATAGGTAAAAAAGAGAGGGAAAGGTTGGAGGGAAAAGATGATCATCCATGTGAAATGGAATTGACCAATCAAAAATAAGATAAATAAAATAATAAATAAAAGAAATAAAAGAAAATAAAATAAAATAAAAAGGAAATATTTTGTTTTAATGAAAAGGCTAGAAGTGTGGGATTGGGAGTTAATGAGAAAAGGGGGGATGAATGTGGATGTAAAAAGATGTTTTTTTGTGATCAAGAAAAGATGTTTGTAAATAAGAAAAAGGAGGGAAATAAGGTGCAATCCGTTACTGCCAAAGTGGGAAGCGCGCGGTACGGCTTTTGGGGCGGGACGCGCGCGGCGGCTCACTGGCAGTGCCGGAAGCGCCCGCGGGTAAAAATGACAGAATGACAGAAATGACTCTAAAATTAATTCTGTTATGCAGTTTAGTCTAAAACTAACGGAATCAGTTAGGAACTTAACCGAAGTAACAGAAATTAATAAAAATAAGTTAAATAAAAATACTATGTATGCAATCGGGTGAGAGGTCCAAGGCGGGGTGTCTACAGAGCCCCTCGGCGACGTGGATTGCGAGGCAAAACGCGTCGACGAAAGAAAGACAACCGCCGAGGACATCGACAAGAGAAAACAAAGACTCGATAAAGCAGGAATTTGAAATTACAAAGGATAGAAATGCGCTCCCTGTGTGAGCGACTTTTGCTGATAGAAGAGGTATGGTGATTTGAGCGGTCCACCATGGACCAAAATTGATGCGCGGTGCGGCATATTCTGATGCGCTGTGCGGCAGTATGGTGATTTGAGCGGTCCACCATAGACCAAAATTGGTGCGCGGTGCGGCATATTCTGATGCGCTGTGCGGCGGTATGGTGATTTGAGCGGTCCACCATAGACCAAAATTGGTGCGCGGTGCGGCATATTCTGATGCGCTGTGCGGCGGTATGGTGATTTGAGCGGTCCACCATAGACCAAAATTGGTGCGCGGTGCGGCATATTCTGATGCGCTGTGCGGCGGTATGGTGATTTGAGCGGTCCACCATAGACCAAAAATTGGTGCGCGGTGCGGCATATTCTGATGTGCTGTGCGGCGGTATGGTGATTTGAGCGTCCACCATAGACCAAAAATTGGTGCGCGGTGCGGCATATTCTGATGCGCTGTGCGGCACTTGTTGATTCTGGTACTCTGTGCGGCACCTGGTGCTCTGTGCGGCACCTGGTGCTCTGTGCGGCACCTGGTGCTCTGTGCGGCACCTGTTATGTGTATGCTTTGCAGATATATGTGCTTGTGCAAGAAGATGCATGAAGAGAGAAATTGTGCTCGTGGTGTGATGAGATTTTGGAACACCCTTGCAATGAGAGAGAAGTAAGAATGTAAAGAGTGATCTTGTGTGCGGTGTGATTTTGAGGAAAGCGTCGGATGTATTCATACCTTCACTTACCATTGCCGCTTGAGTGGAGATGGATTCCTGATGTCTGCGGAGGATGCTTTGATGGAGAATGTCCATTCTTTAGATGTTGATGAGAGAATGCCCTTGATGTTGGGTTGGCGAGATGGTACTCTGGATGATGGGTTGGTCGTGCCAAAAGGCTGCCTACGTATCCCTTGAAGAGAATCAGACCAGCGTAGTTCAAGATGATGGGGAACGCTGGAGGAGAGGCTAGGAGCAAAGCAAAGTAAAGCGCATAATTTTGCACATAGAAGGAGAAAAAGAAAGAAAAAATCTTTTTTTTTTTTTTTTTTTTTTTTTTTTTAAGTTCGTGGGTGAACCATTTTAACCATTGTGTGCTTGTGAAGCAAACCAAGATCAAGTCATGTTCAGTCGAAGTCCGGATTGCCTCGCTTGAATTCTGTTGTCGCTGGTGTGCCCAACGAAGATTAATGTCTAGCCCCAAGAGATTTGTCGGTTATGGGGCTTCAAAAAGGCTTTTGATGCCGAGATGAGGGGTTGCTGATTGTAAAGCCCCTAGAATGCCTTTGATGCCAAATTTTGAGGGACTTGCATAGCTCCAAGATAAATCAGTTCTTGGCCCATTCGAGTAAATCGCCCTTTGTTGTTGTAGTGAGCAAGCCCCAAGAGGAGATCGTTGATGCAAGCTTCGAGAGATTGCAAATCCCCAAGTGTCGTGGGCTTGTAGATGGTGAGATGTGAAGACCTTTCATTGTAAAGCCCCAAATTACCTCGCGATTGGCCCGGCATTGAGAACGGATGTACCGTTTGGTAGAATTCTTGATAGAGATCTCCTTCTTGCTCTTTCTGGGAGATGAATGGCCTCATTGTGGTCGATACCCGAATGGCTGAGGGCTTATGTCAAAGGATGCAGTAATGTCTTGCGGTGCCGTCGAGGTCGCAGAGGATAAGGTCTTGGCGTGATAAAGTCTCAAATGAGTATGCTTGCTTGACTCTTCTTGAGTTGAACTAATGACGGATCTTCAGATGCAACTAGTGCTGTGGCCCAACTTTATCTGAGCTGCACCTTGTGATTTTGATCTTGGAGAAGGGGGTGCTGAATTGCAGAAACATTGGGATTGGCCGTGGCATTTCCCGCTATAACCCTGTTTTGATTAGAGTTTAGCATATTGAATCTTTTTCCTTTTCTCTAAGACTTCCTTCAAAATCTCGCTTGAAAGTTCTAACAAAAATCATCAACTTCATTCATAACATCGGAGTCTTCATTTAAAACCAAGAGGCCTTTGACTTGAAGTGTTGAGAGACCTTTGAAGCTTGATCTCTTTCATGGAGCTATAAGACTACTCCACATTGCATTGCTTGAGCATTGCTGTCCCCAAAAGACTGTCGGTTGCAAAGCCCTAATACTGCCCTTTGCTTGAATTACTGTAATGCCGTAGCCCAAAAGATTGTAGATTGCGAAGCCCGTTGAGACCTTCGGTGCCGAATTGAGGAAGCTTCCAATGTTGCACATGACTTGGCTCGGGATACTGCTGGGGAGTTAATTGCTCTTTGCCGAGGGAGCCTTTAAGACTTGACCGTAGCCCCTAGAGTGCCATCATTGATTGCGAGAAAGGTCCACCCTTGATTGGGGAAACGAGCACGGGCACACATGACCAGAGGGCTTTTTGACATCCCTTTTGAGGGACTTTGAGGATAGTCTCACACATCTTTCTCGAGCATAGTCCCTAGGGCGTATTGATTGTCAAGTGAAGCAAAAGAAGTCCTTGTTCTTGAGTCACATAGCCCCTAGGGCGTCACCATTTGTTGAGTAAAGCAAGAGTGTGAGGGAATAAACACGAGAAGATATGGCAAGAGCTACTCCATTTCTCGGAGCCTTTCGGCGTACTTTAGAAGCACATACTTGAAGAAGCCTTGAAAACTGAGACACATGTTGTTGCTATTTGCCGCCCAAGCCAATTGACTAGCTAGGGATTATTTGTGCAACCTCGTGCCCTTTTATGATGGGCTCGTTCTCGGATGGGTCTTGGCTACCACGGGCCTTCTTTTTATGAACCCAAAAATGCACACTGCTGGAGAATGATGCCGATAACCCAAGACAACCTTTGATGGTGCTATATCTTGTCGAGCCTTTTGCAATCCCAAAGTTGACTCGGTGGGGAATTGACTTGCTGAGGAGATTCAATGTAGAACTCGTGCAGTTGTCTTCTTTAGAGGCCGGAGATCTCCATTTCTCTTTCCCTTCTCTCTCTCACTCTCTCATTTTTTTTTATGACGCACCCTGTTTTTTGCCTAGACCGCCCTTTCGGGTTTTCAATCTAGCGGGCATCTCTTTTGCGTCTTCATTTTTGACTCGATTAATGAGGAAGTGTGCATTGACTCTAGCTGAGGATGAGAGACATGTGATTTTGCGGTGAAAACCTTTTGTCACTAAAGATGAGTGACATTGACTTGACTAGGGAAGTGTCCCTAGTATTGACATGTATTTTTTATTGAATTGAAAGACTCGCGAAGGCAAGTAAGTCATTAAGAGAGAAGAGAAGGAAAGCCCCAATTTGATTGCAAGAAATTGGGAGTATGCAGAAAGAATAGAAGTCCCTAGACTCGACAAGGAACGCGAAATGATTCCAAATCTAAGAAAGTTGTTCAATCTTTTTGGTGATTAATTCATTGGGAAATGAATCGTACAAAGATGTCTTGACAAGTTCGAGATGAAGGTCGATCACCATAACGCACTAGGGCTAAACATATCTTCTTTCTTGCATGAGACCGGACCCGCAGGTTGCCTACGTTCCTCCAGTGTAGAGGCTCAGGTCACCGTAGTTCTTGTGAATTCTCCATTCTTCGGGATGGAATTGTTGCTTCGTCGTGTAGCTTCGTCCTCCTTTGGTGGATGGAATGATGTTGATCTTGATGTGAACTTCTTTGATTGAGGGAAATTTTTTTTTTTTTTTTTTTTGTGCTCTAACTTTTGCCTAGGTTGATTTGATGGTTTCAACCTAGCGAGCTCTCTTTTTTTTTTTTTTTTTTTTTTAATCCCCCTTTGAAAACTTTGCTTGACTTCTTTATGATTGTTGCTCCACCTTGTTTGTCTTGGCTTCGTCGTTGATGTTGGCGTCGATGTTTAGCCCCTAGGCGTTCAAGTGATGGCCTTGTTCTAAAACTTGTTTAGACATTTTTTTCATCATTTTGCCAAGAATTAGATCGAACAACTTGGAAGAGTGTATAAGGACAAGAACGACTTTTATTTGATAAGAAGACTCGACACTTAACATGGGACGAGAGAAAACATTAATGCACACAAAAGAGGACTTTTGACTCTTTTTTTTTTTTTTTTTTTTTATTCCTACTACTAGGTAGAGAAAGAGAAACGGAGATTGTTGTTGTAGTCCCCATTGTCGTTGTAGTCTCCTTGTGGCATGATTTTCTTGTAGAAGCCCCATTTCGAAACCAAATCATTCTTCTTTGATGAGTTCTTGCATGTTGGCGCTCTCTAAAGGTTGCTCTTCACCCACAGTAAATTCGCCGTTGTCGAACAAATCTTGGATGATGTTTCGGAGAAGGAAGCACCCTTCGGTAGTATGGCCACTATGCTCGTGGTAGCCGCACCATTCACCATGTGCATGATTCTTCGGTATCGTCTTCGGCTTGTACCCCTCTAAAGGCTTGACCTTTCCACTTGCCACCAAAGTTTCAAATGGTTCGGCTTGGGTTACTCCTAGGAGAGGAGTGAAAACTCGGTTGTTGGCGGTACCTTTGTAGCTTTTGAGGGACGGGCCACTTGAGCATGCTTTACCCTTAAACTTTGCTTTGCCGTCGGTGAGCTCTTGCAAACGGGCTTTGAGTTCGGAAACCTCTTCCTCGTGAATTCTTCTTTCATAATCAAGACGAGCCTTGAGTTCGGAAACCTCTTCTTTGTGAATCCTCTTCTCGATATCGAAACGGGCTTGCCACAAATTGTCTTTACGGCGGGCATCCTCGACAATCCTATCCATTTGTTCCCCCATTGATTTCATTATGTTGAGTAACCCTTCGTTGGACACGAAATCATTTCCACCGTTGTTGTTGTTGCCGTGGAAGCCATTGGACCTATTGGAAGAGCACGGTTGATCTTAGATTGGCCCCACAAACACCTTTTGGATAAAATGAATTAACCCACAAACAAAGAAAAAGACTCAACCACATAAGGAAAAACGATTTTTTTTTTTTTTTATTTTTATTTACAAAGTCGGAAGGACGTGGTCCTTTTTGGGGTTTCTAGAAAAATAGTGGAATCGTCACACTAGTATATAGACCTTCTCGCGGTCCCATATACTCATCGGATTCCACCACGCTTGTGATACCTACATGTGACGGGATTAAACTAAATTAATGTAGTAAATCATACATGCGGGGACGGATTTTTATTTTCGTCCAAAATGCCCACTTTTGGGGACGGAGTTTTATTTCGTCCATTGCAACAAGTTGGCATGTATGATTTGAAGACATTAGTTTAGGGAAATCTCGATACATGAAAAACCGACTTGAGTCACGGAGTGTTAGACCCTAGACTAGAATTGTGTGGTTTGTGCTCGGCTTGAATATGAGGCTTAAAGGTCACCCCCGGCATGTAGTCTTGAACTACGCCACGGGCTCAGGTTGACCGCTTCGGAAGAGTCAAGGTCGGGTGGAGCTTGAAACTTCCTAGGACGGGCCTCGACGGGTTGGGGTTGGACTTGTGCGACTCGATAGTGAGCATTTGATAAGAATATGTGCATGTAGTGTGGGGTCTAACATGTGACAAAACATTTTTTTTTTTTCAAACGAAATAAAAAAAAACAAATAAGCACGTAATTTACAACTTTCGAATCACCCGTGTGACCGATAAAAATAAACAGAAAGTAAAACAAGTTCTGTGCAGGCCCGGTGCCCACACACTGTCAAAACCACTCTGTTCTGTTTCTGTGCACTGTTCTGTTCCGGGAATGCGCCCAGAAGCGCGCGCCTCAGGTAAGTGATGTGGGAAGCGCGCGCATTTCAAAATGAATATGGGAGGCGCGCGCATCTGGGATACCTGTCAGAATGTTAGAAGAAACTGCGGACTCAGGGGATTGCCCTGGTCCCAAATTATATAACTTTCTCCTGCAGAAACTTGTTAGCACAGAAATATGGAATTGAAGGACAAGAAAGGAGGCGGGCGATTCTGGTAATAAGGGTCGGACGCGCGCGCTTTAGGCCAAGAAGGCCGGAGGCGCGCGCTTCCTACCCTTTTTACCAGAATGCCCAGAAAATAGAAATTAGAACACCAAAAGTTAAGAACGCAAGTTTAACCCTCTAATAAATCCCCAGCGGAATCGCCACTGTAGATACCCCGGGGAACCACGGCTTGGCTAGAGCGGTGAATTATCCTAGGATGTCTAACTTGTTTTAGATGTGTTTAGAGTCACCACCTATGTTTTTAAAGGAACATAAGAAAAACCTAGAAATAGCCTAACTTATGTACAAAACCAGAGATTCGGGAGAGAAGGGTTCGGGGGTTAGGTGACGGAGTGGGAAGTACTTAAACACCCACTCCGCCCCGCTTACGCGGGTCTTGCTACTATTGGTGTTCTAATATTTACATGTCCTTAAATTAATTAAATAGAAACGTGCTAACAATTGTGATGAGAAGAAAAGGGGAAATAAAGGGAAAATAAAATAGAATTGTTTTATTTATTTAATGATAAAGATTACATGTAACAAGTAATGTTAAAGAATTACATTAAGAGATGAAGAGAAATTAATATGGTGAATTAAAGTTAAAATTAAAATATAGGGAGATAACCTTAACTAACTTCAATATGTGAAGTAGTCATGTTGGTCATGTCCCATTAATGGGGATTGCATACTAGTAAGACTAGACAAATAAAATAAGAGAAGAAAAGAGATGTTGTACCTTAGGAAAGAGGACTTCAAACTTGGACTTGAAAATGGTGTTGTTGTAGAGAAAATGTTGTGCAAACACTTTGTGTAGTGTTTTGTAGAGAAAGATTGTTGAGATGATTTGTGTAGAGTTTTTGTTCAAGTCTCAAAAATTGGGTCCCTTTCCAAGGTAGAAGTTGATGGTTTTTATAGGTAAAAAAGAGAGGGAAAGGTTGGAGGGAAAAGATGATCATCCATGTGAAATGGAATTGACCAATCAAAAATAAGATAAATAAAATAATAAATAAAAGAAATAAAAGAAAATCAAATAAAATAAAAAGGAAATATTTTGTTTTAATGAAAAGGCTAGAAGTGTGGGATTGGGAGTTAATGAGGAAAAGGGGGGATGAATGTGGATGTAAAAAAATATTTTTTGTGATCAAGAAAAGATGTTTGTAAATAAGAAAAGGGAGGGAAATAAGGTGCAATCCGTTACTGCCAAAGTGGGAAGCGCGCGGGTCCGGCTTTTGGGACGGGACGCGCGCGCGGCTCACTGGTAGTGCCGGAAGCGCCCGCGGGTAAAAATGACAGAATGACAGAAATGACTCTAAAATTAATTCTGTTATGCAGTTTAGTCTAAAACTAACGGAATCAGTTAGGAACTTAACCGAAGTAACAGAAATTAATAAAAATAAGTTAAATAAAAATACTATGTATGCAATCGGGGTGAGAGGTCCAAGGCGGGGTGTCTACAGAGCCCCTCGGTGACGTGGATTGCGAGGCAAAACGCGTCGACGAAAGAAAGACAACCGCCGAGGACATCGACAAGAGAAAACAAAGACTCGATAAAGCAGGAATTTGAAATACAAAGGATAGAAATGCGCTCCCTGTGTGAGCGACTTTTGCTGATAGAAGAGGTATGGTGATTTGAGCGGTCCACCATGGACCAAAATTGATGCGCGGTGCGGCATATTCTGATGCGCTGTGCGGCGGTATGGTGATTTGAGCGGTCCACCATAGACCAAAAATTGGTGCGCGGTGCGGCATATTCTGATGCGCTGTGCGGCGGTATGGTGATTTGAGCGGTCCACCATAGACCAAAATTGGTGCGCGGTGCGGCATATTCTGATGCGCTGTGCGGCGGTATGGTGATTTGAGCGGTCCACCATAGACCAAAATTGGTGCGCGGTGCGGCATATTCTGATGCGCTGTGCGGCGGTATGGTGATTTGAGCGGTCCACCAAAGACCAAAAATTGGTGCGCGGTGCGGCATATTCTGATGCGCTGTGCGGCGGTATGGTGATTTGAGCGGTCCACCATAGACCAAAAATTGGTGCGCGGTGCGGCATATTCTGATGCGCTGTGCGGCACTTGTTGATTCTGGTACTCTGTGCGGCACCTGGTGCTCTGTGCGGCACCTGGTGCTCTGTGCGGCACCTGTTATGTGTATGCTTTGCAGATATATGTGCTTGTGCAAGAAGATGCATGAAGAGAGAAATTGTGCTCGTGGTGTGATGAGATTTTGGAACACCCTTGCAATGAGAGAGAAGTAAGAATGTAAAGAGTGATCTTGTGTGCGGTGTGATTTTGAGGAAAGCGTCGGATGTATTCATACCTTCACTTACCATTGCCGCTTGAGTGGAGATGGATTCCTGATGTCTGCGGAGGATGCTTTGATGGAGAATGTCCATTCTTTAGATGTTGATGAGAGAATGCCCTTGATGTTGGGTTGGCGAGATGGTACTCTGGATGATGGGTTGGTCGTGCCAAAAGGCTGCCTACGTATCCCTTGAAGAGAATCAGACCAGCGTAGTTCAAGGATGATGGGGAACGCTGGAGGAGAGGCTAGGAGCAAAGCAAAGTAAAGCGCATAATTTTGCACATAGAAGGAGAAAAAGAAAGAAAAAATCTTTTTTTTTTTTTTTTTTTTTTTTTTTTTTTAAGTTCGTGGGTGAACCATTTTAACCATTGTGTGCTTGTGAAGCAAACCCAAGATCAAGTCATGTTCAGTCGAAGTCCGGATTGCCTCGCTTGAATTTTGTTGTCGCTGGTGTGCCCAACGAATATTAATGTCTAGCCCCAAGAGATTTGTCGGTTATGGGGCTTCAAAAAGGCTTTTGATGCCGAGATGAGGGGTTGCTGATTGTAAAGCCCCTAGAATGCCTTTGATGCCAAATTTTGAGGGACTTGCATAGCTCCAAGATAAATCAGTTCTTGGCCCATTCGAGTAAATCGCCCTTTGTTGTTGTAGTGAGCAAGCCCCAAGAGGAGATCGTTGATGCCAAGCTTCGAGAGATTGCAAATCCCCAAGTGTCGTGGGCTTGTAGATGGTGAGATGTGAAGACCTTTCATTGTAAAGCCCCAAATTACCTCGCGATTGGCCCGGCATGAGAACGGATGTACCGTTTGGTAGAATTCTTGATAGAGATCTCCTTCTTGCTCTTTATGGGGAGATGAATGGCCTCATTGTGGTCGATACCCGAATGGCTGAGGGCTTATGTCAAAGGATGCAGTAATGTCTTGCGGTGCCGTCGAGGTCGCAGAGGATAAGGTCTTGGCGTGATAAAGTCTCAAATGAGTATGCTTGCTTGACTCTTCTTGAGTTGAACTAATGACGGATCTTCAGATGCAACTAGTGCTGTGGCCCAACTTTATCTGAGCTGCACCTTGTGATTTTGATCTTGGAGAAGGGGGTGCTGAATTGCAGAAACATTGGGATTGGCCGTGGCATTTCCCGCTATAACCCTGTTTTGATTAGAGTTTAGCATATTGAATCTTTTTCCTTTTCTCTAAGACTTCCTTCAAAATCTCGCTTGAAAGTTCTAACAAAAATCATCAACTTCATTCATAACATCGGAGTCTTCATTTAAAACCAAGAGGCCTTTGACTTGAAGTGTTGAGAGACCTTTGAAGCTTCATCTCTTTCATGGAGCTATAAGACTACTCCACATTGCATTGCTTGAGCATTGCTGTCCCCAAAAGACTGTCGGTTGCGAAGCCCTAATACTGCCCTTTGCTTGAATTACTGTAATGCCGTAGCCCAAAAGATTGTAGATTGCGAAGCCCGTTGAGACCTTCGGTGCCGAATTGAGGAAGCTTCCAATGTTTCACATGACTTGGCTCGGGATACTGCTGGGGAGTTAATTGCTCTTTGCCGAGGGAGCCTTTAAGACTTGACCGTAGCCCCTAGAGTGCCATCATTGATTGCGAGAAAGGTCCACCCTTGATTGGGGAAACGAGCACGGGCACACATGACCAGAGGGCTTTTTGACATCCCTTTTGAGGGACTTTGAGGATAGTCTCACACATCTTTCTCGAGCATAGTCCCTAGGGCGTATTGATTGTCAAGTGAAGCAAAAGAAGTCCTTGTTCTTGAGTCACATAGCCCCTAGGGCGTCACCATTTGTTGAGTAAAGCAAGAGTGTGAGGGAATAAACACGAGAAGATATGGCAAGAGCTACTCCATTTCTCGGGAGCCTTTCGGCGTACTTTAGAAGCACATACTTGAAGAAGCCTTGAAAACTGAGACACATGTTGTTGCTATTTGCCGCCCAAGCCAATTGACTAGCTAGGGATTATTTGTGCAACCTCGTGCCCTTTTATGATGGGCTCGTTCTCGGATGGGTCTTGGCTACCACAGGCCTTCTTTTTATGAACCCAAAAATGCACACTGCTGGAGAATGATGCCGATAACCCAAGACAACCTTTGATGGTGCTATATCTTGTCGAGCCTTTTGCAATCCCAAAGTTGACTCGGTGGGGAATTGACTTGCTGAGGAGATTCAATGTAGAACTCGTGCAGTTGTCTTCTTTAGAGGCCGGAGATCTCCATTTCTCTTTCCCTTCTCTCTCTCACTCTCTCATTTTTTTTTTATGACGCACCCTGTTTTTTGCCTAGACCGCCCTTTCGGGTTTTCAATCTAGCGGGCATCTCTTTTGCGTCTTCATTTTTGACTCGATTAATGAGGAAGTGTGCATTGACTCTAGCTGAGGATGAGAGACATGTGATTTTGCGGTGAAAACCTTTTGTCACTAAAGATGAGTGACATTGACTTGACTAGGGAAGTGTCCCTAGTATTGACATGTATTTTTTATTGAATTGAAAGACTCGCGAAGGCAAGTAAGTCATTAAGAGAGAAGAGAAGGAAAGCCCCAATTTGATTGCAAGAAATTGGGAGTATGCAGAAAGAATAGAAGTCCCTAGACTCGACAAGGAACGCGAAATGATTCCAAATCTAAGAAAGTTGTTCAATCTTTTTTGTGATTAATTCATTGGCAAATGAATCGTACAAAGATGTCTTGACAAGTTCGAGATGAAGGCCGATCACCATAACGCGCTAGGGCTAAACATATCTTCTTTCTTGCATGAGACCGGACCCGCAGGTTGCCTACGTTCCTCCAGTGTAGAGGCTCAGGTCACCGTAGTTCTTGTGAATTCTCCATTCTTCGGGATGGAATTGTTGCTTCGTCGTGTAGCTTCGTCCTCCTTTGGTGGATGGAGTGATGTTGATCTTGATGTGAACTTCTTTGATTGAGGGGAATTTTTTTTTTTTTTTTTTTGTGCTCTAACTTTTGCCTAGGTTGATTTGATGGTTTCAACCTAGCGAGCTCTCTTTTTTTTTTTTTTTTTTTTTTTTAATCCCCCTTTGAAAACTTTGCTTGACTTCTTTATGATTGTTGCTCCACCTTGTTTGTCTTGGCTTCGTCGTTGATGTTGGCGTCGATGTTTAGCCCCTAGGCGTTCAAGTGATGGCCTTGTTCTAAAACTTGTTTAGACATTTTTTTCATCATTTTGCCAAGAATTAGATCGAACAACTTGGAAGAGTGTATAAGGACAAGAACGACTTTTATTTGATAAGAAGACTCGACACTTAACATGGGACGAGAGAAAACATTAATGCACACAAAAGAGGACTTTTGACTCTTTTTTTTTTTTTTTTTTTTTTATTCCTACTACTAGGTAGAGAAAGAGAAACGGAGATTGTTGTTGTAGTCCCCATTGTCGTTGTAGTCTCCTTGTGGCATGATTTCTTGTAGAAGCCCCATTTCGAAACCAAATCATTCTTCTTTGATGAGTTCTTGCATGTTGGCACTCTCTAAAGGTTGCTCTTCACCCACAGGTAAAAATGACATAATGACAGAAATGACTCTAAAATTAATTATGTTATGCAGTTTAGTCTAAAACTAACGGAATCAATTAGGAACTTAACCGAAGTAACAGAAATTAATAAAAATAAGTTAAATAAAAATACTATGTATGCAATCGGGGTGAGAGGTCCAAGGCGGGGTGTCTACATATAGGGACACTCTACGTGCCATTGTTAGATTGATTTGTCTTCGCAATGATTGCGTACGTGTACTTATATTCTCGTGAGCACATGATTCATGACTACATGGTGCATATTCTCGTGAGCACATGATACATGATTACATGGTTCATAAAGACTGGTCCACTAATATGGGACTTAGTTCTATTCTCGTAGTTCAAGTAAACATCTACTTGTGCATTCTCGTGTGAGTCCAGCTGGCTTATTTGGTTCAGTGGGGTGTATAGGTTCACGCTTATTGCGAGGGCTGGGGCATAAGTCATAATCGTGGGTCTATGCATTCGGTCTGTTTTTCCCTTACTACCGGCCATAGTAAGGGCTTAGCATCCTATATTGGAGCAATACACTTGATATAAGTTGAATGCTAATCTCGTGAACACCTCGTGAATCTTGTTCTTGTGAATGACACTGGTTACTGGGTCTTCTTATATACTGCAATAGTAGTCTCTTGATCTTGATCGTGGTTGTCCTCAGCTATACAAGCATCGACAACAATGGTATTCTTGGGAGGAATAAGGAAGGATTCAGGTAATGATACGTGATAGGCCTATGTGCATCTTGGTGAGTTGGTCTAGCCTCTCACACTACTTGACTACTTGTTACCTGATCATATCTTGAGCTTGATTACTTGTTGAGTTGGCTTAGCCTCTCCTATACTTGTTACTTGATGATACTTGATATATGATTACTTGAGTATCTACTGGAATTGCGTGATAACATGTCATGTAGTTGCATGTTAATAGCTTACTGAGATTTATCTCACCCTTTATTTGTTCTTGTTTGAAGCTAGTGTCCTTTTAATACATTGGTAAGGACGAGGTTGTATGAGTTATTAAACTCTGGGCTTGTTTTGGGGTAGACTCGTTTAGTACTTGTTGTCTCTAGTCATTTCTTGATGCCAGCTTATTTGCTAGGCATGTCTTCCGCTGTATGTAACCATTTTGGTTTTAATTTTCTTGGTCTAGAACTCGTTGTGAGCTATCTTAGCTCCTTACTCTTGAGTATATATATCATGTCAGTTTGTTTCTAATAGGTATTGTTCCTGTTTCCCGTTAGTTTCTTGTTTCTTGTTAGTTACGCGCACCAGGTTCGAGATTCTATTAGGGAATCCCGGGACTTGGGGCATGTCAAATATGGACCGAAACCTTCTGCGCAACAGAGCGCCTCCGGGCATAAAAGTCATCTATAGGGGTACTGAAAGGGTCGGTCAGAATGTTGTTGACATCAGCAGCAGCCTCCTTGTACCTCAAAGCACTGCTAGGCTCAAAGTCCTTCCCTAGCAATTCAGCCCAAAGAGCATCTACCCAAGTAATGCCGCGGTAGACGGTACCAAGAAAGTGATCCAAGTAACTCTCGGGAAAAAAGATACTACCCCGATGCAAAGGAGCGGAAGCCCACCAGTTACGATCATCTCCCCAAGCCGACCGAAGCTCACCCGAGAAGTCCGGACCCATGTAAGAAACTGGACGAAGTATCCCGTTCCTCGGAAAAGGAATTATTTGCTGACGACCGAACTGTATCAAAACCCGTTCGGGTTGGTAAAACGAAGAATCTCTCAACCAGGGTAAAACCACATGATGAAAACCGAAGGTACATTCCACAAAAGGGCGAAGCCCCCAAGGGCACCACTCAATGTCAGCTGTAAGACGAGAAGCAAAGAATCTCCTCCAACCCTCTTCAGTCAAATCTCTAATCAGCAACCGCCGCCTATGAACAGCAAAAGGAGAGAGGTCACCGTCTGACGCATAAAACCTGAAATGCTCCCGAAGCCATATGGTCAAAAGAAAGGGGCTTCCTCGTCGCATCTCGCCTGTACGATGCAATTCGTCCAAATAATGCAAGGTCTCTCCTACAATGAGCGGAATTATGCTAAATCGTTGTCCTTTCACCTGCAACACAATTTCAGCCAACTGCGCATCCACAGTACCCAGAGGAGTGACAAACAAAACCTCGCTGAAAATACAAACAGCCATGGCATTTCTCTTAAAAGACTGAACCGCGACATCTTCCGAATGCAAGCTGAAAAACATCGGAAGCTCAGTTATGTCAACAACGGTCCCGTGCATCATCTTCTTCACCTCTCCAACAGGGAGATTCAGAAGGTCTACCCAAGAGTCAACAACACCGCGGTGATACTTAGGGAAGGCAATCCGACTGGCCAAAGGCATACCTAGAATGGCCCCAAAATCATCGACGGTCGGCACCATTTCATTAGCCAAAAAGTTGAATGTATGGCTATCACAATCCCAAAAGGCTGTAGCAGCCTTCAACAAGTCCCAATCCGGCTTCAATGTCCGCAAAGAGAAAAGAATTCGAAACCCAAAATCTTTGATGAAAGCGTTTTTGGGATGGGTCTTGAAAAGAATACACGAATGTCGACAAATCCTTCTCGTAACTCTTGACAACCTCGGCATCAAGACTAAAAGGGTTAGAAGCCATGGGAAAGAAGATCACAAGAAAAATTGAGCAATAAAATGGTGTTCAAAAAGGGCAAAAGAGAGCTATTGGAATCAAATTGTCGACCAGAAGCTGATATTATAGCTGTTGGGGGGGATCTTTTAGTCAGCAAATGTTAGGCCCTGAATTTCGCCTCCCAGAGGCACGCGCCTCCCGACACCGGTCTACAAGGTGCGCACGTCCCATAGCCGACAGAGGAAGTGCCCGCGTCCCAGATGAAAAATGCTTCAGAAATGGCCCTTGTCAAGTTCATAAAGCAACCCAGGAGCCTTCAAACAGCAACAAGTTCAGGATCCCAGCAATGAGAAAAAGTTCAAATGACAACAAACACTCAGCTGGGCACACATTAATTTGGTCTGCCCTTAAAGCATGTCTAAAAACTGCAATAAGATAGAAACTCCCACTCAAAGTAGGGTGTCTTTTATTTTCTCAAAAAATCGGTTTTTACAATTCATCCCTAGCAGAAAGCACTCCAAAGTCAACTGTGCCCGCACTCCATCGAAAGTCAAAGTCAAACAGTCAACCTCAAAGTGCGACTCATGGCAACAACTTGGTTCTGGGTGAGCCACAAAAATCACCACCTTCTCATCAAGTAAAATCTACATCCATTCAAGCAAACGGTCCTCCGGGTCCCGCATCCAAGCAAACTGTCCTCCGGGTCCCGCACTTCCAGCAAACGGTCCTCCGGGTCCCACATTCGAGCAAACGGTCCTCTGGGTCCCACACTTTAGTAGACGGTCCTCCGGTTCCCGCACTTCAGCAGACGGTACTCCGGGTCACACAATTTAGCAAACGGTCTTTCGGGTCCCGCATTCAAAGCAAACGGTCCTCTGGGTCCCGCACTTCAGCAAACGGTCCTCCGGGTCCCGCATTCAAGTCAAACGGTCCTCCGAGTCCCGCACTTTAGTAAACGGTCTTTCGGATCCTGCACTTCAGCAAACGGTCCTCCGGGTCCCGCATCCCAGCAAACGGATCTCGCTATCAGCAAACAAGTCCCGCTTCCAGCAAACGGATCTCGCTATCAGCCAGACAGGTCCCGCTGTCGGCCACGGTGGGCCGCTTCATCCCACCAAACCTTTTATTATCAACCAAAGCCGCTCACACAGGGAGCGCACCTCTATCCCTTGAAATTTCAAATTCCTGCTTTTATCGAGTCTTTTCTATTTTCTTGGTGATGTCGTAGGCGGATGTCTGTCTTTCGTCGGCGCATTTGCTTCGCAATCCATGCTGCCGAGGGGCTCTGTAGACACCCCGCCTTGGACCGCTCACCCCGATTGCACACTTGATTTTGTGTTTCTCCCTCTTTTAAGTGTTTTCTGTTAGTTTTTGTTACTTTGGCTAAGTTCCAGACGGGCTCCGTTAAGTCTAAGGACTAAACTGAATAACAGTTCTAAATTTCTAGTCCATTCTGTCAGATTTTGCCTTTCAGAGTCGCGCGCCTCCGCCCCTTGCGGCCAGATGCGCGCGCCTTCCGCCGTCTAGGTGGGATGCGCGCGCTTCTGGGGTGCTTCAGTTACAGATTCTGCCCAAGAATCTCTCCCTTGCTCATTATACATGATTTTGCCCGGGAAAGATTTCTTGGAGACTCCGTTTGGAGCCAAAAACTCTCCTCTTTCAAGTATAAAAACCCCTCCAATCCATCATTGGGTGGAGGACTTTTAGACACTTTTTTGACCTCTTTTGGCACCTTAAGAATTTCCCACCTTAAACCTTACTCTAGGCAATTTACTAAAGATATTCTCTCCAAGTATTCAACCTCTTCTTCAAGACTTTTCAAGAGGTTCTCTTTGAAGGATATTATAGGTAAAATGTCTTGACTTTCTTCTTCTTCTTCTTCTTCTTCTTCTTCTTCTTCTTCTTCTTCTTCTTCTTCTTCTTCTTCTTCTTATTCTTCTTCTTCTTCTTCTTCTAATTCTTCTTCTTCTTCAATTAAAATGTGCAATCACCCCAAAACCATTTGGGACATGACACCAATGGCCCTTTCATTACATTGAATTGGCATAGGAGTTATCTCCCTACATTTAAAACAATAAAACCCTTTTTTTTATCACTATTCAAATAGGAAGAACACATTTATCTTTAAAGTGAATTATGAACAAACAAGACCGACTTTGCTCGGGTGAAATGGGTGTTTAAGTACTTCCCATTTCGTAACCTAACCCCCGAACCCTTCTCTCCCGAATCTCTGGTTTTCGTACAAAAATTGGATTTCTTTAGGTTTTCTTACGTTCCTCAAAAACGTGGGTGGCGACTCTTAAAACCAAGTGGACATCCTAGGGTGACCCGCGCGCTCTAGCCAAGCCGCGGCTCCCCCAGGGTATCTACAGCTGGTTGAAGGCTACTTCATGTTCTTCAGTCCATTGGAACAACTTGTTCTTTCTGAGCACATCATAGAACAACCTGCACCGGTCAGACGACTTGGAGATGAACATATTTAGAGCAGCAACCTTTCCAGTAAGTCTTTGCATATCTTTGATGGTTTTATGTGACTCCAAGTTGATGATAGCTCTAATCTGCTCCGGACTTGCTTCAATTCCCCTCTTAGTCACCATATAGTCGAGAAACTTTCCAGCCCTTACACCAAAGTTACACTTTGAGGGATTCAGTTTCATGTTGAATGCCTCCAAGATGTCAAAGGCTTCCTTAAGGTCTCGAGCATGATCTTCAATATACTTAGACTTTACCACCATGTCGTTAATGTACACTTTCATCGTCTCTCCAATCTGGTCTTTGAACATCTTGTTTACTAATCTTTGATAAGTTTCCCCTGCATTCCGCAACCTAAACGGCATCACAATGAAGCAGTAGATACCATCCGGGGTAATGAAGGCGGTATCTTCTTGATCTGAAGGCTCCATCTGGATTTGCTGAAAACTTGAAGATGCGTCCATGAAGGTCATGATCTCATGGCCGGCTGTTGCATTAACTAGTGAGTCAATATGGGGTAAAAGGAATGGATCCTTAGGGCACGCCTTGTTCAATTCAGTAAAGTCCACACAGACTCGCCATTTTCCATTCTTCTTCTCAACAACTACCACGTTGGCCAACCATCTAGGATAGTCAACATCCCTAATCATCTTGGACTTTAACAACCTCTCCACTTCTTCTCTGATAATATGGTTGCGCTCATGAGCGAACTTCCTTGTTTTCTGGTGGATAGGCTTAGCATTAGGGTCAATATTCAACTTGTGGGTGATTACGTCTTTACTGATCCCCGTCATATCTTCATGCTTCCAAGCGAAGCACTGTAACCTATTCCTCAAAAATTCAATGGTCTCCTCGTCTATGTCAGGAGGTAAGTCTGTCCCAATCAAAACCTTGACATCGGGATTAGAAAGATCAAGTTGCACCTCCTTAATATCAAATTCTACAGCTTCAAGAACATCTCGTGCCTTATGCTGTAATTGCTATGCCTGACTAGGACTACTTACTGCCTTCATTGATACCTTGTAACATTCCTTAACAGTTTGTTGCTCACCAGACACCTTAACAACTCCCCAAGACGTCGGTAACTTGAGACACTGGTGGTAGGTTGACGGAACTGCCTTCACGTTGTGGAGCCAAGTATTGGGTTTCGGAGTAACATGCGCAGCGGAAAATAGCATTTAAAATTTTAATGGAAACCCAAAGCCATAGATCCGTTCATATGATTATATCAAATACATATAATATGAATACTAGAATACTAACACTTGATGACTTTGATTTCTAGCCTTTGATCTTGGTGGAGATTTAAAAACTTGATCACGAACACAAAGCTTGAACACGAACTTTGAAGACGATGAGATTCACCCTCTAGCGGTATCCACACCACGAACGAATATCAAGGAGCTTCTTGATCTTGGTTGCTAGACCAAAATTGAGGAACACGTTTTCTCAATTGTATTTTGACTATATGGAATATAATTGTGTTTGATCTTGTTCTTCAATCTAGTTCTTAGAACAATAAATAACTCTCAAAAACTCTTTGGAGGCTTGCAAAAACACATAGATTTATTAAGGACGAATTAGGGCTGTTTATATATGTCGCGGCCCCGAACCCCACGGGCCCGAGATCGCGAGCTAGACGTCGACTTAAAACCAAAACTGTGAAATACCGAAGTTAAAAATTCCATTTGATACCAAAAGGTGATGATCCAAAGTTTTACAAATCCAAGTTTGATAATAACCAAATACAACTATCATAAACTTCCACAAGTTTATGCCCAACAGAATATAAATGTACAATTCTTAATGACGTCATTGTTTGGTACAATTATCCCAAAAAGGTTACACATTTATATAATGTAAACCAACCTATAACAACTTTCCCCAAAAGAATGTATCCACCCTCGAAGTCCTCTTTCTCGTGATCAGCGAGACTAATCCTTAGCACCTGGGGGGGGGGGTTAAGGAAAAACAAAGATAAAAGAAAGGGGGTGAGATAAATCTCAATAAGTCACTAATGCAACTACATGACATGCTATGATGCAATATACAATAATAAATCATAGATTGCACATAGCAGTTATCACATAACAGATAGCAGCGGAAATAAACACATAACAAAGGATATAGCCAAGGTTTTCCCAAACTGATACATCTAAATAAAGGATCGTTGCGCAGCTTCAATAATCAACAAATCACATCTTCGTAATAGCATGAAAGCCGAAGAGAAAACTCCCGGTACCGGAACAATAACCATAAGAGTGTCACAAAGGACAAGAGCCATGCCACAAAGTCATGCTCGGTAGCTAGATACATTCACAAAGGAAGCTAACTTATCTCTTCCAAGGCCAATCTGGAAAAGGGGTATAGTAAGGGCAAACAATGGTCAACATCATAATGGACTTGGCTTTGCCATTATAATCTTTCCCATCGCCCGATGCAACAAATATGCCAGCTGGGCTTCCAAATAAATGCTAAGTAATAATATATTAGCATGAATAAACATCTTACGATTCCAAAGTAGGGAATCATTCCAATTAGTCACCAAGAAGATGAATTAAACAAACGCGCATCATCAAAGTGCTTCACATTCTCAATTAATAATTTAATCAAGTCTCGTACCACCTTTATTCACAAAGGAATCAAATTCAATTAATAAAGTGTTCCACGATGTTAACTTAAGTTAGTTAGAAGAATAAAACCTAAGCTAGATAAGCCCTTAGTCCTAAACCAAGCAAAAAGGATAGAATCCTGGAACAGTGGGCGGGCGGGCGCCTGGCCTGGGGCGAGCGCGCGCTTGAATGACCAGAAGGTCAGGCCGCTGGAAAAAGGGGTGTAGGCGGGCGCCTGGGTACAGGCGGGCGGGCGCCTGGTCAGGTTTCAAGGCCGGGAAAACAGAGCTGGGTTCTCACAATTTTGACCCAAAATCCACCAAAACACAAAATACTCTAAATCAACTCCTTCAACAAGTTCCAAAATGTACCAAAACAACTTATATCTAGGATGGGGATCCAAATAACACCATTTGTCAACCAAAACCAAGAATCAAACCCAACATTCATCAATTAACCAATTTTAACCAAAAACTCAAATAAATTCCAAATCAATTCAAAACTCAACCAAACTTCAAATATAACAATTAAAGCATTGTAGAAACATGTTATGAGCATTTTAGCATAAAAATGGGGGAAAAGCAACTTACTTGAGATTTCCCAAAGATGATGGATTTCAATTATTTTTGTCTTCCTACGATCCTATCGACGATCTAAACAAGATTCATGTTTTAAGAAATGAGATATTATGAGAGGAAGATGAAGAAAATGAAGAGAGAAGTGAGAGAAGCATACTTACCCACAAACATGGAGAGAGAGAGAGGGATTTGCTGGGAAATGGGGTGGAGTGTGAGTGAGGGTGATAGGGTGAGGGAGGTGAGGGAGGGAGTAGGGAGAAGATGATGAATTATTTGAAATGTTACACTAAGGCCCCTCCCCCCCCTAATACTACCCTTTCAAATAAACTCCCCACTAACAAATAAGGCTCAACACTTCTAAACTAGCACAAATGACCCAAATAAAATGCTAGGCATAATAATTATGAAACATAAAATGCACACATAAATATTTAAATAAATAATAATTTAAATAAATAAGTAAGCAAATAAATAAATAATAATTATTTATTACCAATAAAATAGAGCCTAGTTTTTGGGTCATGACAATATACAAGTTAGACCAATTCCAAATAGGTAACTTATGTCTAAACCCGCAAGAAAACGGATTAAGGAAGTTTCCTGCCAAAACCGCCTTGGTCCGGCCGGGTACAGCAAAGGGTCCGACCGGACCTGTCATGGTCCTTCCAGGTCTATGGCCTGGTTCGCCTGGATCTCCCTTATTCCACTTTTCTTCCTCTAATTTCCTTAAATCATCAAATGGTCCTTCGACCTTATATTCCAATATAGTCCTTTTAGGATTCGTTCTATTGTGTGTGACCCTCTAGGATTATACTAAGTTGGCAATGGGTTCAAACATGAAACCATAAGATATAATTAGGTTCTAGCAAACCGTCATACCTACCCAAATAGTATAACTAGATACAAGTTCGCATTCCTTTAGAATATGTCATAATCCTTTTGTCCACGATGTCATTGAACACAAGTCATGGTCAACAAGTCAACTTGTCTTTGTTCAATACTTCCTCGATTCCGAATATGTTGATAATCCAAATGACATTAATCCAATCAATTCATTTGAGTCTGGCCAAACATTTTCATCAACATCATTCCTACGAGAGGCCCAAGCTTGACATCTCTCCGTAGAGGGACAAATCCATTTAGCTTATTATTGTTCCCTACATGAATCCGATTATGCCAATCATACCCAATATATAACTATCCGGTTAAAGGTAGCATTTGAATATGTCAAACATAATGTTCATCAAGTGGAAGACCATAATAACTTCATGTCTGAGGTTTCAAATGACACAACTAATATGAGATATATGTATGACATTGACCATGACATAAATCTCATAGAGAGGGTCATGTCCAGTACTAAACAAGTACCCATAAATCTAACGCGATCATCCCATGATCATTTAGCCTTTATACTAATACCAAACAAGGAATAGGGATGGGGATTATTATAAGTAAATATGAACAACAATAATAATCAAAACATCTCTTTATTAATATGAAATAAGTGATAACAATTACAACGTTTATTAAACGTGCCTAGGGCACCAACACCAACAATCTCCCACTTGCCCTAGGCCCAATCTCCCATGTATCTAATACCCATGGACCTAACATGACCATCATGTTCAGCTTGTGGAAGTCCCTTTGTTAGCAGTTCCACGACATTGTCATCAGTAGGTACTCTGTATATATTCACGTCTCCCCTATCAACGATCTCTCGAATGATATGAAAACGCCTAAGTATGTGTTTGGATTTCTGATGTGCTCTTGGTTCCTTTGCTTGAGCAATAGCACCATTATTATCGCAATAAAGGTCTATTGGATTAGCAATACTAGGAACCACTTCTAGTTCAGTGATGAACTTCTTAATCCAAACAACTTCCTTTGAAGCATCCGATGCAGCAATATACTCAGCTTCCGTTGTAGAATCAGCGGTTGTACTTTGCTTGGAACTCTTCCAGCTTACAGCTCCACCATTTAACATAAACACAAAACCCGATTGCGATCGATTGTCGTCTTTGTTGGTTTAGAAGCTTGCATCCGTGTAAGCATTTAAACGAGATCATCTTCCATTCCTCCATAGACCAAAAAACGAATCTTTAGCCCTTCTCAAGTACTTAAGAATCGCTTTTACAGCCATCCAGTGATTTTCACCGGGGTCGGATTGATATCTACTTGTCATGCTCAAAGCATAAGATACATCCGGCCTAGTACATATCATGGCATACATGATGGACCCAATTTCTGAAGCATATGGAACATCATTCATTTTCTCATGCTCATCTTTTGTCTTAGGACATTGAGTCTTGCTTAGAGAAACTCCATGTAATACTGGCAAGGTTCCTCTCTTAGAATTTTCTATGCGGAATCTTCTAATGACCTTGTCAATGTATGTACTTTGGCTTAAACCAATTAGCTTCCTTGATCTATCTCTGTAGATCTTAATGCCAAGTATATATGCGGCTTCACCCATATCTTTCATTGCGAAGCACTTTCCTAACCAAGTCTTTACAGACTAAATGTAGGAATGTCGTTTCCAATGAGTAATATGTCATCCACATATAAAATAAGGAATAGCACTATGCTCCCACTAATCTTCTTGTAAACACAAGGTTCCTCTTCGTTCTTGATGAAACCAAACTCTTTGACCGATTCATCAAAATGAAGATTCTAACTCCTAGAAGCTTGCTTCAATCCATAGATGGATCTTTGCAATTTGCATACCTTAGAATCTTGTTCAAAACCTTCTGGTTGTGTCATATACACATCCTCTTGTAGTTTTCCATTTAGGAAAGCGGTTTTGACATCCATTTTCCATATTTCATAGTCATTATATGCGGCAATGGCAAGCAAAATTCTTATAGACTTGATCATTGCTACGGGTGAAAAGGTTTCATCATAGTCAATACCATGAACTTGCCTATAACCTTTCGCTACAAGTCTAGCTTTGTAAGTATGCACCTTCCCATCCATGTCAGTCTTCTTCTTGAAGACCCATTTGCATCCTATTGGTTTTACACCTTCGGGCGCATCAATCAAGTTCCAAACTTGATTATCTTGCATGGATTGCAATTTGGATTGCATTGCTCCAAGCCACTTATCCGAATCAGGAGAAGACATCGCCTCTTGGTAGGTGGTTGGTTCATCATTATCAATGATCTCCACCTAATTACTATTCATTACGAGAAAACCATATCTCTCGGGCTCGGACCGTAACCTACCAGATCTGCGAGTTACTTGTGTATTTTGAACAGGCTCTACAATTTCTTGTGGGACTTGTCCTTGTTCCACTATTGGTTCAATGTCATTTTCTGGGTCTCGAATTTCTTCAAGATTTATTTTACTCCCACTGATTTCTTTGGAGAGAAACTGTTTCTCTAGAAAGACACCAGTACGGGCAACAAACGCCTTGTTGTCCTATCGGTTGTAAAAGTAATATCCTTTAGTTTCCTTAGGATATCCCACGAAAATACATTTATCAGATTTGTGTGCTAGCTTGTCGGAGACAAGTCTTTTGACAAAAGCTTTGCAACCCTAAATCCTCATGAAAGACAAACTAGGTTTCTTTCCACTCCACATTTCATATGGAGTCTTTTGAACCGATTTAGTTGGAACTTGATTTAGTGTGAGAGCAGCGGTTTCTAGAGCGTAACCCCAAAAGGATAAAGGAAGATCAACTCGACTCATCATTGATCGAACCATGTCCAACAAGGTTCGATTCCTCCTCTCAGACACACCATTCCATTGTGGTGTTCCGGGTGGAGTCAATTGTGAAATTATTCCACAATTCTTTAGATGATCATCGAATTCATGACTCAAGTATTCTCCACCTCGATCCGATCGAAGTGCCTTAATACTTTTGCCAAGTTGTTTTTCTACTTCATTTTGAAATATTCTAAATATCTCAAATGCTTCACTTTTATGTTTCATTAGGTAAACATACCCAAATCTACTATAATCATCAGTGAAGGTTATGAAGTATTGGAACCCTCCCCTAGCATTACTACTTAATGGTCCGCATACATCAGAATGTATCAACCCCAATAAGTCGCTTGCCCTTTCACCTAGCTTGGTAAAAGGTGTCTTAGTCATTTTTCCAAGAAGACACGACTCGCAAGTATTATATGACTCTAGATCACATGAACCCAAAAGGCCGTCCCCATGGAGTTTTGAGATACGCTTCTCATTAATATGACCAAGACGGCAATGCCACAAATAAGTATGATTAACATCATTAGGTTTAGATTTCTTATTTACATGATAGACATTGTCATTATTTTCATTATTGACATTCAAGACATAAAGGCCATTAAATGAATTAGCAATACCATAAAGCACATCATTTAAATAAATAGAAAATCTCTTATTCTCAATAAGAAATTTAAAACCTTCATTATCCAAACAAGAAATTGAAATAATATTTCTACTTAAATCCGGTACATAATAGCAATTGTTCAAAACAAGTATTAAACCGGAAGGTAAAGTGACTTCATAAGTTCCTACAGCTAATGCAGCAACTCTTGCTTCATTTCCCACTCGTAGGTCCACTTCACCCTCTTTAAGTAATCTCCTATTCTTTAGTCCCTGCACATTTAAACAAATGTGAGAACCACATCCGTTATCCAATACCCAAGAATCAGTGGTAGAAAGGAGAATATCTATCATATAGATACCTGAAGTCGACGCAGTCCCACTGCTCTTCTTCTTCTTTTGCTCTTCCTTAAAAGCCTTGCAATTACGTTTCCAATGACCAATTTCTTGACAATGGAAACAGATTGCATCCTTTTGTGAATCGGGTTTTGCCTCAGAAGCCTTGGCAACCTTTGCCTTGCTTATCTTGGGTTTGACAACTTTTTTACCCTTTCTTTAGGCACTAGCCTTCTTCCCATCATGAACCAAGAGCACAGGAGAACCTTTCTCCACAATCTTCATCTCTGCAGTTTTAAGCATACCATGCAACTCGGAGAGATTCTTATCCATTCCATGCATGTTATAATTCATTACAAACTGATTATAACTTTTAGGCAATGAATTAAGAATGAGATCCGTGTCTAGCTCCAATAGGATTGGATAGCCAAGTTTCTCAAGATGCGCTATATAACCTTTCATTTTAAGCATGTGAGGACTCACTTGTTTCCCTTCACTCATTTTACAAGAAGTGAATGCAACAATGGTCTTGTACCTCTCTTGCCTAGCTTGTTCATGAAACATGGCTCTTAACTCCACGCCTATCTGATAGGCTTCCAAATGTTCCAAACTTTGTTGGAGTTTTGAGCACATAGTAGCAAACATGAGACAACTTACATCTCTAGAATCACTACGATGTTTCTTGTAACTGTCTCTTTCTGCCCTAGGGGCAGTAGGTTCTGGTTCAACGGGAAGAGGGCCATCGAGAATGTACAACTTATCTTCTTGCCTAAGAACAATTCTTAGGCTACGGATCCAATCCATAAAGTTCGTACCATTCTCTTGGAGCTTATCCTTTTCAAGGATCGATCGCAACGAAATTGATTGAGTGTTAGTAGTCATTATCTACAATTATGCAAAATTTCCAAAATTTAATAAGTACCAATTTCATTAAAGAAATAAACTACGTAATTTTCAAAATTACTCCCACTAAATTATACAACCTTCTTATACATCCAATGTATAATATAATTTAAATGGGCTAAGTTCCAACTTTAATTTAATTGTAAGTCCGCTAAGGCGGATTACGCAAAATCAAATTAATTAGGTAGACAACCATGTCAATCATATCCCATATGACTCTTAGATCCTTTTTTGAGATTCTTTGAGAAATCCAATTTCAAAAAGAATGTTAAATCTCATCTTTGCCTAGGCCCAAAACTGTTTTGACGCCTAATTAAGTCCAACCATTTTAAACATATAGTTAATGTGCCTCGCTAGGGCGTGCCCACATCATCTATCTTGCTCATACATAAATAAAATTAATGCACCTCGCTAGGGCGAAAACTACATTGAAATCATTCATATACTAACAAGTGTTTTAATCATGGCACGGCAAAAGGGACATAAAACTTTCTTGAAGGTTTATCACATATGGCATATAACACATTTATGAGCACATAATATAAACATGTTACGCATCAAGTTTAGCCACTAAATTAATAGTTATTAATTTAAGCATAATATTTATGTGTCATTAGTTTCTGTATAATTATGAGGATGAGACTATTTCAACCTTGGTTATTATCTCCAAATCAAGACAACAAGAAGTGCGGCCGAAACTAAGCCATAAGGCAACCACAATTCCGCACTAATTCAAAAAAACCAAGAAAGTAGTCCATGTGGCCGAAATTAAGCAATAGATGGTCTCGATGAACGTAGGCCAATTGCATCCACAATTCCACATGGATCTCCAATTTTTGAATCAAAAATTTTGTTTCTTAATTTTAGCAATTATGAACTCTTCATAATTCTAACTTCGTTTTATCTTTGAAACTTTGATTGCGATCAAGTTTGGGAAACACAATCTCGATGAACGTAGATTAGCCATCCAACCTCTGATCCAATCTCAGAATCACAAGATCAAAACAAATAGGAAAAATCAAACCCCGAGATCCGCACCCAAAACCAACTGCCCAATACCCGCTCCAGACCAGTAGGTCCGACCGGGTACTGTCACTGGTCCGGTCGGACCCGTTCAAAAAATTCCAGATTCTGAATCTGACCAAAGAACAGAACCCCGCTCCAGACCAGATGGTCCGGCCCGGTCCTTCCTTTGGTCCGGTCGGACCTACGCCAGAAAACCAAAATTTTTAAAGTTCAAAAATTTATCTCAAGATTGTTTTTCCCCGATTATCAAAACTTTGATCCAATTAGAAATTGATAATCCAAACAATTTTAAATCCAACATAATTTTAATGCGATTGAATAGTGCGATTAAAGTTTATAAAACAATAAACCTCATAAAATCAAATAACACATAAACATCATAATCCAATATTCATATCATGCTAGGCACATAAACAAGCAATTTATATACACATAACATGATCTAGTATTGAAGTAATCAACATGAACGGGGCTCTGATACCACTGTTGGGTTTCAGAGTAACATGCGCAGCGGAAAATAGCATTTAAAATTTTAATAGAAACCCAAAGCCATAGATCCGTTCATATGATTATTTCAAATACATACAATATGAATACTAGAATACTAACCCTTGATGACTTTGATTTCTAGCCTTTGATCTTGGTGGAGATTTAGAAACTTGATCACGAACACAAAGCTTCAACACGAACTTTGAAGATGATGAGTTTCACCCTCTAGCGGTATCCACACCACGAACGAATATCAAGGAGCTTCTTGATCTTGGTTGCTAGACAAAAATTGAGGAACACGTTTTCTCAATTGTATTTTGACTATATGGAATATAATTGTGTTTGATCTTGTTCTTCAATCTAGGGATTTCTTAGAACAAGAAATAACTCTAAAAAACTCTTTGGAGGTTTGCAAAAACACATAGATTGATTAAGGACGAATTAGGGCTGTTTATATACAAGTTAGACCTATTCCAAATATGTAACTTATGTCTAAACCCGCAAGAAAACGGATTAAGGATATTTCCTGCCGAAACCGCCTTGGTCCGGCCGGGTACAACATAGGGTCCGACCGGACCTGTCATGGTCCGCCCGGGTCTATGGCCTGGTCCGCCCGGATCTCCCTTATTCCACTTTTCTTCCTCTAATTTCCTTAAATCCTCAAATGGTCCTTCGACCTTATATTCCAATATAGTCCTTTTAGGATTCGTTCTATTGTGTGTGACCCTCTAGGATTATACTAAGTTGGCAATGGGTTCAAACATGAAACCATAAGATATGATTAGGTTCTTGCAAACCGTCATACCTACCCAAATAGTATAACTAGATACAAGTTCGCATTCCTTTAGAATATGTCATAATCCTTTTGTCCACGATGTCATTGAACACAAGTCATGGTCAACAAGTCAACTTGTCTTTGTTCAATACTTCCTCGATTCCGAATATGTTGATAATCCAAATGACATTAATCCAATCAATTCATTTGAGTCCGGCCGAACATTTTCATCAACATCATTCCTACGAGAGGCCCAAGCTTGACATCTCTCCGTAGAGGGACAAATCCATTTAGCTTATTATTCTTCCCTACATGAATCCGATTATACCAATCATACCCTTTATAACTACCCGGTTAAAGGTAGCGTTTGAATATGTCAAACATAATGTTCATCAAGTGGAAGACCATAATAACTTCATGTCTAAGGATTCAAATGACACAACTAATATGAGATATATGTATGACATTGACCATGACATAAATCTCACAGAGCGGGTCATGTCCAGTACTAAACAAGTACCCATAAATCTAACACGATCATCCCATGATCATTTAGCCTTTATACTAATACCAAAGTGTAATAGGGACGGGGATTATTATAAGTAAACATGAACAACAATAATAATCAAAAATCTCTTTATTAATATGAAGTAAGTGATAACAATTACAACGTTTATTAAACATGCCTAGGGCACCAACACCAACACCAAGGTCTCCCCAGAATGATGTTATAGGATGATTGGAAATCGATCATGCAGAACTTCTCCATGGTATTAATCCCTCCAACATATATTGGGAATATAATCTCCCCATAGGTGTGCTTAGTCTCTCCATTGAACCCAACCAAGACGGAAGAACTCTTGGTAATATCTTCAAGTGGAATCCTCATTCCTTTCAGGCCATATGTCATCACGATGTTGACTGAACTACCATTGTTAATCAGGATGTGCCTCACCAAGCAGTTAGCAACCTGAAGGGTCACAACCAAGGCATCATGGTGAGGCTCCTGGATGTTGCTCCTGTCATCCTCATCAAAGGTGATCTTTTGGCCCTTATCCTTGTCCACATTCCTTGCTAGTGGATACGACTTGTCCTCCTTAGCACTTGCAGCACGACGCTATGCAACAGAGTAAGATGTACCGCAGATATCTGAGCCGCCACTGATTATCTGAACTACTCTGGTTTCTGGTGGAGGAGGTGAAGGATTTTAAGCTTGCTTTTCCTGGTTGTCTGCATGATCCTCAATGCGACCACGCCTTCATCTGAGTAGCTCCTTGAGAATACCTTTAGATAACAGGTGGCTGATCTCCTTCCGGGGTGCAATGCAATTTTCGGTAGCATGGCCAAAATCCTCATGATAAGCGCACCACTTTGACTTGTCCTTCCAGATTGATGGTTTGTCAGACTTCTTGGGCCATCTAGCTTTCTCGCCCAAGTTATCCATAGCATTAATTAGTCCTGCAATATCCACAGAAAAGCAGTAATCATCAATTCTTGGATATAAAGAGTCATCATCCTTATCATTATCATCTACAACATGAATTCTAGAGGAGTCAGGTTTAGAGTAGGGTTTGCCCCTATAAGACTTGGCATGAGATGTTTCCATCTTTCCACTAGAGTGAGATATATCTGTCTTGCCGCCAGGTTGATCAGGATTGGTGCCCTTTTTGTTCACATTGTCCTGGATCCACTTGCCCTTTTCCAACCTGATATGTGGAGCTGCTCTGGTCCTGATCTCATCTAGCCTCTTGTATGGAATCATGACATGCTCATTGTAATAAGGTGAATCTTTCTTGAGCCCCAGCCTGAAAGCTTCAATGGCTATGGATGTGTCTAGGTTGGCTATACCTACAGCTTCCCTGTTGAACCTGCTCAAGAAATCTTTCAAGGACTCATCAGGTTGCTGGACTACTCTGTAAAGATCGCTGGTCAACTTCTCAAACACCCTGTTATATGAAAACTGATTAGTAAACATGTTGATAAGTTGAGCATAAGATCCGATGGAACCCGAAGGCTGGTTGATGTGCCATCTCAAAGCTGGTCCTGTGAGGGTTGATCCAAAGCCTCTGCAAAAGAAGGCCTCCTTGTATTGATGTGGGATATGGACAACATCCATCTTCTCCTGGTATAGTGCAACATGCTCCGCTGGATCTGTTGTGCCATCATATTGCTTCATGTGGGGTGAACTGAATTTCTTTGGAATCACCACATTAGCTATGGATGGAGCGAAGCGGGACTCATTAAAACAGGTTTGTGAAGCCTGTTGGTATGGCAAAGTCACTCCAGGGACATTCATCACCAAGTCCTTCAGTTCCTGCATTTGCCTGCTAAATAAGTTCATCATATCAAAGTTAGCACCAGCAGGATTATATTGATCAAAGTGAAATTGAGGGTTAACACTCCCTTTTGCCATTGTGGTTGGCGTTATAAATGGCATAGTAGATGTAGGGATGGCTTCCTGAGTAGTGATCGTGCTATTCGTGGTCATGTTCGTCACCGGTGTGAATCCGCCAAAACCAGACGTTTGTCCTACATCAGCTTCAAAGGTTAGCCTCATTGGTTGGAAGGGAGAATAGAAGTTGGAACCCAGGTTGTGGTTGGTAGTCTGGAAGATGCTTGGGTAAGAACTCTGACGAGCTACCGATGAACCAGACTGAAGAGCATTCACATCCTGTTGTAACCTGGTAAAGTGATTCAGCAACATGGTTGAAATGTCAGATTGTAGGTGGACCTGTCGCCTCATTTCTCCCATCATGCTGGTCAAGTTTTGTGCTATGTCAATAGGGATTTCATGTGACGCAGCGCCTGAAGAGCCTCCTCCAGCCTGAGTCGTACTTGTTGCATCACCAGCACTTTGGTTCGAGGTCATCATTCCCGAAGTGACAGTGATCGTCTCCACCGTTGAACCAGAACCCATGGAAGCCATAGCTATAGACATGCTGGTAGACATCTTGAATTCTTTTATCAATTAAAACACCAAAGTTCCCAAGACGGCTGTTGTGGGTGAAATTTCAAGTTGTACCCGTCTTCATTTATCTTAAGATTGCAACATCTTAAGCAGCAGGTATATTTAACATGATGCTAATATCCTATTATTATTAATGATATATTTTTGGGTATTAATAAAAGAAAGCAAGCACGTGTGGATAATCAATGGAAACAACCATCAAACGGCATCATTGACCACGTCTCCACTCCTTGAAGATAGGAGCCGAGATTATAGGATAGTTGGTTACCTTTTCTTTTTGTATTAGGTTTCTTATCATGAAGATTGTATAAATTGAGCCTTGGAGGTACACAAACACACCCTCACTATTATTTACTCTGTAAACCTCCATAACTCGACAAGAAAATTAATATAAACGTTTGGGAAGGAAGGTGCTCTTAAATCACCTCCCGAGGTTTTGTGCCGACGAGATCATTGTCTCAAGGGCTTTCCTCGTTACATCCTTTTGCAATCTTGATTATTTCAATTCTTTAGCATTAATTCCATTTGTCCCTCCTTTATTTTGATCATCAATCCAGAATCCATACTTCATTGTTTTTTCTACCAAAACAGTTTGGCGCCCACCGAGGGGCCCTTGGTTTTTTAATCTATTGAATTGTTGTTGATCCAAGATGACTACTCAACCTATGATCTTCGGCATTGGTAAGTCGACTAGTCCTACCAGTGGTGTTAATACTTCATCTGGGGGCATAGGTCCTAAGACATCAACGATTGCCTCTAGTGGATTGCCACAACCTCCACCTTTGGGTGTAGGCAAGAAACAAGCATCTCCCACTCCAGATTCTGAGCTCAAAAGTATGCTTATGCAAATGAAGCACCAGTTGGATCAACAGGGCAAAAGTACATCCTTAATAGCTGAAGCTGTGGTGAAGATGCAGAAGGAGAAGCAGGTCTTATCTGAGAGGATGGATTCAGTATCTCCTATACGTCCTAGGATCCTTGATTTTGGCGGCGCTAGTTCATCAGTTTTCAATGACTGGATCCCAATGAGTTCGGCAGCAAATGTGAAGAGTACGCCTCCGAAGATGACGACATCTCCAATGATGACAACGTCTGCTGCTCCTGCCTTCTGTGATCTGACAACAGAAGGAAACACCTTCACATTACCTACGCTCAATATCTTTGGGACACCTCAAGATGGACCCATCTTTACCAGTAGCACGATCGTAACATCTTCAGCTGACAATACCCATCCGTTTGGTAACTTTAATTTTGCAAATTCTTTAGATAATGTTGCTCGTACGACTAATCCTTTTGCATGTAACTATATAGCAAGTCAACTTAAAGAACTAAGAGATTTGGTGATGAATGTACCTGGTATCACTCCACCTATCCAGCAGGTCTCTCCAACATGTTACAATCAGTCACACTTCATCCCAGTTATTGCTCAAATTGACATCCTCAAAGGCTTCAACATCCTGACTATGAAGTTGTATGATGGAAGCAGCGATCCTGAGGAGCACATTGCCCATTATCAGGAGAAGATGGAGATCGTCAGAGTACCTCTGCAATATAGGGAAGCTTGCCTATGCAAAGGGTTTGGCTCAACATTGGTCGGACCTGCATTAAAGTGGCTGATCCGTCAACCACCAGGATCTATTGGTTCATTTGCCCAACTTGTCAACATGTTCAACAATCAGTTCTCCTGTAGCAGACAGTTTGAGAAGCTCACTAGTGATCTTTACCGCATCGTACAACAACCTAATGAATCTTTGAAAGATTACATCAACTGCTTCAACAAGGAAGTCTTGGAGATACCCAGTCTTGATATGGCCACGGCAACAGAAGCATTTAGAATGGGCCTGAAGAAAGATTTCCTGTTCTATGAGGAGTTGGTGATGAACCCCTGCAAGAAGATGGAAGATGTACGCAACAGAGCTTTAAGATTCATCAGACTATAGGAAGACAAGGTGCAACAATCAAAGACCTCCGGGAAAGCTTCAACATACGATAATCCAGATAGGAAGATCGAGTCATCTCACCATAGGCAGCACAGATCCAGACCCTATCACATAAATGATTCTGATAAGATCAACTCTGTGGAAGATGAAGATCAAGATGACACTCAATGTCCTAAAATAACTGATTATTGCTTTTCTGTTGATGTTGCAGGAATCTTGTGTGCAATGAACAATCTTGGTGACAAACCAAGATGGCCCAGGAAGAATGACAGACCTACAGGTTGGAAAGACAAATAAAAGTGGTGTGCCTATCATAAATATTTCGGACATCTTACTGAAGATTGCATCGCCTTGAGGAAAGAGTTGAGCTACTTGCTTTCTAAGGGCTATCTTAAGGAAATCCTCAGTCACAGGAAGAACAAAGCAGAAAACAAGGAAGCAGTCCCTGAGAAACCACCTTCTCCTCCACCGGTAACTAAGGAAATTAATATGATTAGTGGTGGTTCTGATATTTGTGGTACTTCTTATTCTACATCTAAGCGACATGCAAAGGACTCCAAGGAGGAGAGACCTAGAAATCAAGAGAAGATCGCAAAGTCAACCTCTCAAGATGTCATCATATTTGAAGAAGAAGATCGGGAGAATGTTCTAGATCCTCATCATGATGCATTGGTCATTGCCCTACAGATTGCAAATTGTAAGGTGAGACGAATTCTGGTAGATGGGGGCAGCTCAGTGAATCTTCTCACAGTTGAGGCCTTGAAAGAGATGAACATCCCAATGGAGAATATAGTGAAAAGAACATCAGTTCTTGTGGGATTCAGTGGAGAAACTAAAGATACTCTGGGAGAGATTATGCTTCCAGTTTATATTAAAGGTGTCAACTTTATGGAGCGGTTTTGTGTGATTGACTGTTCGACGAGCTATAATATGATATTGGGTAGACCTTGGATCCATGCAATGAAGGCAGTACCATCAACTTATCATCAGTGTGTGAAAATGCCTACACCTTGGGGAGTTGTTACAATCTTCAGTGATCAGCAGATGGTAAAGAATTGCTATATGACATCCATAAAGGCGTCGACATCTCCGAGGCAAGTATAGCAATTACAGAAGAAAGCACGTCAAGTCTTGGAAGCAAGGGAGCATGATGTGAAATAAGTATTATTGGACCCCTCTAATCCAGATTTAAAGGTGCTAATTGGCCAACATGTACCAGCTGAATTTGAAGAAGAATTGATAAAGCTCTTAAAAGAAAGAACCAAAAGCTTCGCTTTGAAACATGAAGACATCACAGGGATCAGCAAAGATGTTATAACTCATAAGCTCAACATTGACCCATCCTTCAAACCAGTTCATCAGAAAAGAAGAAAGTTCGCTCAAGAGAGGAACCAGATCATCAAAGATAAAGTTGACAAGCTATTAAAAGCAAAGATGATTAGGGAAGCAGAGTATCCGAAGTGGTTATCTAACGTCGTCATTGTGGAAAAAAGGAATGGCAAGTGGAGAGTTTGTGTCGACTTCACGGACCTGAACAAGGCGTGTCATAAAGATCCCTTCCCTCTACCACACATAGACACCTTGGTTGATGTAACTTCAAGACACGAGATCTTGACATTCATGGATACATCTTCAGGATTTTAGCAGATCCAGATGGAACCGTCTGACCAAGAAGACACCGCCTTCATTACACCCTCAGGTATATATTGTTATATTGCTATACAATTTGGACTAAGAAATGCAGGTGCAACATATCAGAAGCTGGTCAACATGATGTTCAAAGATCAAATTGGGCACACTATGGAGGTATACATCGATGATATGGTAGTAAAATCAAAGAAAGCCGAGGACCATGTTTGAGATCTTACTCAAGCATTTGACATCTTGGATGCATTCAATATGAAGCTGAGTCCAACAAAGTGCAATTTTGGTATGAAGTCCGGAAAATTTCTGGGGTATATGGTGACACAGAGAGGCATAGAAGCAAGCCTGGAACAAATCAGAGCAATCATCAACTTGGCCTCGCCACGGAGCGTTAAAGATGTTCAAAGGTTGACCGGAAAGGTGGCAGCACTCAACAGATTTATTTCCATATCTTTTGAAAGATGCAAGTCATTCTACGACATCTTGAAGAAGAATAACAGATTTGAGTGGACACAGCAACATGAAAAAGCTTTCCAAGATCTTAAGCAATACCTTTCAACACCTCCATTATTGACCAAACCTGAAGAGGGCGAGCCACTGTTTGCATACTTAGCTGTTTCAGAAACAGCAGTTAGTGCAGTCTTGGTCAGAGAGAAAGATGGTAATCAGCATCCCATTTATTATGAAAGTAAAACTCTTCTTGATGCGGAAACGAGGTATTCCCATCTTGAAAAGTTAATTTTAGCTTTGATTACTACTTCGATCAAATTAAGGCATTATTTTGAGACTCGTGTTATATATATTCGTACTAACTATCCTATCAAAAATGTTATGAGAAAACCAGAGATGTCAGGTAGGATGGAAAAATGGTCAGTTCAACTTAGCACTTATGATATCAAGTACGAACCAAGGACGGCGATAAAATCACCAGCTCTTGCAGATTTTGTGGCAGACTTCAGTCCAAACATGCAACCAGAAGTGGAAGTAGAAGTCCAACAACTTCAAGATGGTGACACCTTGGCAGAATGGACACTGTACACTGATGGGGCATCAAACATGAGAGGAACAGGTCTTGGAATTGTACTGAAATTGCCACAAGGGGACATTATACCACATGCTATAAGATGTGATTTCAAAGCTACCAATAATGAGGCAGAATATGAAGCTCTTATCGTGGGATTAACTGTGGCACTAGATCTTAGCATCAAAGTTATCCAGGTATATTGTGATTCTTTATTATTAGTCAATAATTTTAATAGATCTTATGAAGCTAAGAATGCCAAGATGACGTCATACTTGGGAGTTGTGAAGATCTTAGCCGGAAAATTTCATGTTTTTAAGATAGAACAGATTCCCCAGGAAGAAAACTCACAAGCAGATGCTCTAGCCAACCTTGGATCCGCCTTCAAAAGTTTGACTCAGACCAACATACCCATTATTCATGTCAACATTCCAGCCATAGAAAGATAGGAATTATTCTGTGTAGATGATGACATCCAAGAAGCACAGGCTATACCATCTTGGACGTCACCTATAATCAAATATTTTCAATATGGCACTATCCCACCGCAGGAAAAGAATGCAAAAGCATACAGGGTAAGAAATCCAATATATTTGTTAATAGATAATGTTTTGTTAAGAAAATCTTTTGCAGGACCATACTTAAGATGTCTCGAAACTGATCAAGCTGCATCAAAATTAAAAGAACTTCATGAATGCTTGTGTGGAAATCATTCTAGGGGCAGGAGTTTATACATAAAAGCCCATAGGATGGGATATTTTTGGCCTACTATGCGCCAAGATGCAGCAGAGTACTCCAAGAAGTGTGATTCTTGCCAGAGACATGGTGAAATCTTGCACCAGCCGGCAGAAATGATGGATCCTATTCTCTCCCCTTAGCCCTTCATGACTTGGGGAATGGACATTGTTGGGAAATTACCTAAAGCTCCTGGAGGAAAGGTGTTCTTACTGGCAATGACAGATTACTTTTCCAAGTGGAACAAAGCCGAGGCCTATGTTCAAGTTCGTGATAAGGAGGTTATATCTTTCATTAAGAAAAACATCTTCAGCAGGTTCAGTATCCCTTCAGAGATAGTATGCGACAACGGTTCCCAGTTTATTAGCAAGAAGACTCAATATTTTCTCACAAGATGGGGAGTTAAGATGGTAACATCTTCACCAGTGCATCCCCAAGAAAATGGACAGGCAGAATCTAGCAACAAAATCATCATTTCCAACTTGAAAAAGAGATTAGATCAGAAGAAGGGAAGATGGGCTGAAGAATTGCCTTTCGTTTTGTGGGCTGATAGAACAACGCCCAAGAATGAAACAGGCCATACTCCTTATTCTCTAGTTTTTGGATCAGAATCGGTCATTCCTACTGAAGTCGTCGTCCCCTCGGCAAGATATGGATAGCTAACTCCGGAGCAAAATAGCATCATCTTGGCACAAGATCTTGATACCATTGATGAATTGAGGGATATGGCAAAAGTCAGGATGGAGGCATACCAGCAAAGGATTGCAAGATCTTACAACAAGAATGTCAGATTAAGAAAGTTCCAGGTTGGTGACTTGGTGCTAAGAAAGGTCCATCAGAACACAAGAGAGCTCAATGCTGGCAAGTTGGCACCAAAATGGGAAGGACCTTACTTAATAGATGCAGACGCAGGAAAGGGGGAATATTGGTTATCAACCTTGGAAGGCGTAAGAATCCCTAGATCATGGAATGCTATCCATCTTAAAGCATACTTCATTTAAGTGTTAATTTATCATTCAAATACAGAAAGACAGGTACGCTTTTAATACAATGTCATCTCAATTATTTACATTTGATTTATATTTATCAAACTGTTACTGACTTAAGTATCGGAAGCTAACACCCAATCCTAACATGTTTCTGTCTTGCAAGGAAACTGAGGACAATCACTCTGAAATACATACCATTTGATGATGATAAACAAAGATGTTAACATCTTGATAAGTTGTTAACATCTAGAGATAATGATTCAGGTATGATTTTTACCCAGTCTTATTTTGTTTCTTTTTATTTTTCAATAAAATTATTTGTGCAAAGTTTATTCTCATTAATTAGAACAACATCATTCGAAGATGTTGGATTGTTAACATATTCTAGTTTTGCAAGAAAATAACACTTGTTTTTGAAGTTTTCAAGGAGACGACATCTTGAGATTGGCCATCTCATCTTAAGTTCAAGGTACTTAACCCCTTCAAAGGTTTAAAGAAATTTACTTTCTTTTGTTTCAAATTAAGGTTGATACACCTTCGCCTGGAGCGCAAGATTTCAATAATAGTTAAGGTGAGGAATGGGCACGTATGTTTATATATACGCACCCCCCATTTCCACTTAATTATATATTGAACACAAGATATTTTTCAAAGGGTTATGACATATTCATGTCATCTAAAGACAAAATGTCTTTGATATTTTCATATCAAACAAAGCACTATAAAGGTTATAAACACCTTACACAAGATTGTTACAACTTGATCTACGGAGCACTGACGTACTTATCAACAAAAGAAAAATACCAAGTTCCAAAAAGCTATCCTATCCAGCCAAAGATTTGTTACCTACCATCTTCCTAAAATTGCATCATGTTGGACCAACCCAACATCTGAAAACCTAAAAACTACTTGTCCTAGACCCTTATGGGCCATTACATCCAAAATACCATAAAAATTCAGAAAAACTAAAATTGTTTTACAACTTCTCAGGACGCAGCCCATCAAAACCAAATGTTTAAAACCAACCATTATTCAAAATAAAACCAACTTACCTTTAGGCATCTACCTTCTCCTGACCATCTTCTTTGCCTTGACCTTCAATCACCGGGACTACAACACTGGAAGAGACCTCACCAACTTTAACTGCCTCACCATTAAGCCTCTTTAGGATGGTTCTTTCTTTCTCCAAGTCCCAAGCCTTGTTCTTGCCTTCCTGGAACTCTTGAATCATTCTTATCTTGATCTCCACCATTCTTTTTGCCGCAGACTTGGTAAGTGCGGTCTTCATCTCCTCCATTTCAAGGACATTTGCATCTTGAATAGATGCGATCCCTTGCTTCAAATCAGTAATCTCCCCAGCCAGGTCAGCAATTTTCTTCTCAGAAACTTCTTTTTCCTTCTCCCAATTAGCCTTATCTTCTTTGGCATTCTTCTTCACACGAGCCATTTCCCTCTTCAATCTCTTATTTGCATCACCTAGAGCTTCGACTTGAGTTTCTACACTCCCAAAAGCCTGTATAAATACAAAAGACTTATTAGATCATTCTAGTAAAAACTTATAACTTAAAAACGAAGGAATGCTGTTACTTACACTTGAGGCTAGAGCCAAGAACTTCTTCTTGAGTCCATCTACAGACAGATTTCTAAAAGCTTCAATTTCTACGATCTCCTTCACTTCATCAACTTCTTTTCTCTTCTTCAATCTTGAGCTGACAGTAGCAACATCATGAAATTCCATTTTTGGAACAACGGGGGGCTTGTCCATTGGATGGGCAGAAAGGTCTCCAACTAGGTTATCCAGGTCATCAAATGAAATCTCCATGGATGGCTTTAAAACTGCTAAACAAAGAAGAAATTTATGAGTTTATGCTAGAAGGAAAATCAGCTAAAGATTTCAAAGTTATACCTGTAGACGTGTTATCTTCTTCGGTAGGGTCAACGGATTCTCTTCTCTTGAAACTCCTTTCCTCCTCGAAAATACGAAAAAACTAAGCAATCTTGGATTCAGAATCAGCCTCTGGAGGAAAAAGTTCTTCCCACTTGATATCTGCAATAAGAGAAAGAAATCAATAAGTATGAAGGTGCAGCAAACTTAAGAGCAAAAATACTTACAAAATTTACCTCCCCTGTTCCACTCTTTGACCAAATTTTCCTCTCCACCCTCTATCATTCACTGATGCTTTGGGGACCATCAACCCCTTTTTTGACCTTTTCTTAAAAACATACCTTTTTGACCCAAAAGATTGTAGGTCATAGCAAATGGCCATCTCATTTAAACCTATATCTAACCCACGCTCTCGGTTCACTCTCAAGATAACATCAAAAACTCTCTAAGTCATGGGCATCATTTGAACATACGCCAATTGCGTTTTTTCAAAGAACTCATAAATCAAAGGGGGAAAGGGAAAACTAAACCCTAGAGCAAAGGGATACTCATAGAAGCAAATCCAAGACTCAGAAACAGAATCGGCCTTTAAAGACATGTCAAAGGGACGAAAAACAGATTGTTTCGAAAAGCATTTTTGGGTTTTCAAAGATAAGATCAAAGCATTGTTGAAAACACAAATCTAGTCATCAAGTTTAGCAAGTAAACCCTCGGAGACAAAGACATTTGGGTCGTTGGAAGGAAAAGCTTTGGAAACACCAGATTTTGACGATTTCGACATCTTCTTCGTAAAAGAATTTTTGCAGAAAAGGAAAAATTGAGAAAAAGAGAGAGAAAGAGAAGAATACCTAAATTCCACCATCTGAAGATTATGAGTAGGAGGGAGGAACTTTGGGGGATTTATGAACCCTATTAGTCTAGACTCCTCTTCTCCCAAGACGCAGTTAATTGATGGATTGGGCAAAAACGTCGGTTACTCTAACCGTCCCATCAGGCCACGTTCAAGAAACTTATCTTCTCCATACATCCTTATCAAATAAGTTTGAGGGCAATTGTTGTGGGTCAAATTCCAAGTTGTACCCATCTTCATTTATCCTCAAGATTGCAACATCTTAAGCAGCAGGTATATTTAACATGATGCTAATATCGTATTATTATTAATGATATATTTGCAGGTATTAATAAAAGAAAGCAAGAACGTGTGGATAATCAATGGAAACAACCATCAAACGGCATCATTGACCACGTCTCCACTCCTTGAAGATAAGAGCCGAGATTATAGGATAGTTGGTTACCTTTTCTTATTGTATTAGGTTTCTTATCATGAAGATTGTATAAATTGAGCCTTGGAGGTACACAAACATACACTCACTATTATATTCTCTGTAAACCTCCATAACTCGACAAGAAAATTAATATAAATGTTTGGGAAGGAAGGTGCTCTTAAATCACCTCCCGAGGTTTTGTGCCGGTGACATCATTGTCTCAATTGCTTTCCTCATTAGATCATTGTGCAATCTTGATTATTTCAATTCTTTAGCATTAATTCCATTCGTCCCTCCTTTATTTTGATCATCAATCCAGAATCCATACTTCATTGTTTTTTCTACCAAAACAACGGCGCCAAATTGTTTTGGTCAGATTTTGCAATCCAACTTCAAGATAATGAATCCGGTACTGTGGAATATAATGCAAAAGATTCAAGAAATTATGGACACAGTATTTAGATGAGGAAAGCCCTTGAACAACGTGTTCGCCAGCATAAAACCTCCAACAATGGTATTTTATTAAGTTTGATGGAAGTACAAGGAGATTGAGTATTTCCAATGTAAAAATGCAGTGTTCGTTGTGTGCGTTACAATGGATGTATAATATATTTATACTAAGAAATTACAACGTTAACTAGCTAAGCAATCCTTGTTTCTCGGGTAGTTGTTGAGGGTTTCGTTATGCTTTTGCCGCTGACGAGAGTCGTACTTTGACTAGGTCTTTGAGTCTTCAAACTAGTCATGTGTAATTACAATCGTGACCCACTCCTTAGCTCGTGTTCCTGAAAAGTAGGATAAAAATATCCCCACAAATAAAATGTGTCAATATATATTTACCTGTAAGTTATGGGGTAGACGCAACAGTGACAACTTGTAGGCTCAGGATTCTTAGTCATGTCGAAGCTTTCAAGATGTAAATGCAGTCTAAATTTTTACCCCAATCAATTAACTGGCTTGTTAGTAATCTCAAGTACCAGTTAGATCCTACACCACCATGAAAGAGGAACATCTAAGCCATTAAGATCAACTTTCTAATATCTTGGCCAATTCTGTTTTATATGCCTCACTCTTGTACTTGTAGCATTATTGTCCCTTGCTGCTATTCCTGGATTCAACCTCCTACTATTTAGAGTCCCTGAGATTTGGCCTTCCCTTCTATTGCGAATCTTGTAGCTTGAATCTGAGTTGTGGAGAAACTTTATGCTGGGCCATGCCCCCTAACTATGAGGCGCATAGTAGGGGCATGAGGCATGAGGGCAGCATGAAGTGGTTTCTTGGAGCAACCTACTGACCAAGCATGCAGGCCAGTAGTGCGCGTGCATAGGAAGGCATGCAGCCAACCTAAGCGGCCGCATAGGCACACGTGCAAGTTTGAGTTTGGCTTTCATGTGCATAGCAGGCTTGTTTGCTTGGTTTTAGGTTTTAGGTTTTGGTTAAAAATTCGTGTTTCCATAAGGATAAGGATCAGGATTAGAGAGTATAAATACTAGCTAACTCTTGGCTAGCCAAAGCTATTATGATACAGCGGATTGGCAAGGGATTGAGAGAGAATTGTTTATTCCTTCAAGAGTGTTTAATCCATGTTTGTTGGTGATCCAAGAACAATCTGAAGCACTTTGAATTCTGAGACAAGTTTGTCAATCTGCATTTGGTTAATCTGGTATGTGAACCTGGTGTTCATTTGGTGATCTTGATAAGTTTCCACGATCACATCTGGAACACGTCTGAATCTAGTCAGATTGATGTAAATCTGTTATTGGTTTTAGATAGGCTTTGGTACACAATCTGAGTCTATAATTTGGTTTATCATAGTAATAAAATTGTTCTCTTTTTGCCCGTGGACGTAGCTAATAGGGTGTTAGTGAACCATGTATATCTACGTGTGTATTATTTTACTTTTGTTGTACATATGTTTGTTCTTTTGCTGCGTTATCAAACTAATATCACGCACTTCCATTATAAGACCTTCTAATTACTTCCCTAAAAGATGAACCCCAAATCCCGGTTTCCCTACTTTTCTGTCCTCTTCCTACTCTGATCATCATGGAACCTGAGAAACGACTCAACCTCATCCATATTCACTGTATTTCTTCCATAACTAACCATCACAATCAAGTGATCAAATGATTCACGAAGCGAGATAAGTAGAAAATGTTTTTGGTTTTTTCCTCAATCTCATTACTAATTTCCTCAAGTTGCTACCAAATGACTTTTGAACACCTTCATTTGTTTAAAGTGATTCCCATCTTCCACCCAAATAATTTCATCTTCGTTATAAACTGTGGTGCTGCACTGCGTAAGATATTATTGTTCTCGCTTTGCTACAATCCTTGTGCATACCACTTAGACAAAGATGCATTGTGAGGATATATTTGGCCTCTACATCCTCCCAATCATCTACTGCAATATCTTCTGGCTTGCCGTCCTTCCTTTCAAATCTAAATCCACGCCCTATTGAACTAAGATATCTTTCACCCTTCGTTGCCATAGGGTAAAGCTCCCTTCCCATCAAACTCTAGGCCATAAATTCGATAAGGAAAATCATGCCATGGCTAATCTTGATCATATCCCCAAGTAGAAAAGGGGATAGGAATCAAGTCTTAGCTTTCATTGCCCAAAATTTTTAACCCTAAAACTCCCCTTTTTAATCTAAGCAAAATCAAGAATGTAGAAGCATAATACTCCCTTGTTGAAATAATACTCTCACATTTTATATAAGAATCTTGGGTAATGTCAACTGGTAGAAGTAATATTACCATGCCAAAATCATGGGTAAAACGCGTTTTACATAACGACCAGGAAAAATGTGTTTTTAAAAAAGCGCGGTGGCATTTTTGTAAATAATCGGAACCTCTCAAACGGTTGTGGATATCAATATAAAGTCTTCTGATGTAATTTTTGAAGCACATTTGAAGAAGGTCATGGCCAACAAACATTCTGGATATCAACATCAAATTGTTCTGAATATATATATATATAAAGTCATCTGGACATGACATTTGAAGAAGGTCATGGCCAACAAACATTCTAGATATCAACATCAAATTGTTCTGGATATATATATAAAGTCATCTGGACATGAGTTTCAAGCACATTTTAAGAAAGTCTTGGCCAAAAAAAAATCTGGATATCAACCTCAAAAGGTTCTGGACATCAATAATAAAGCCCTCTGGATATGATTTTAATGATATTTGAACAAAGTCATGGCAAACAAACCTTCTAGGTATCAAGTTAAGAGGTTCTGCATAGAAAAAAAAATAAAAAATATGATTTTTTTATTGCAAGTGAGAGTGTATTTTTTAGTGTCAGTTCTAGTGTTTTTGATAGCCAGAGAGCATTTTTGAAAGAACCTTTGAATTGGATAGCTAGAACCTTTAAAAGAGATATCCAAATGAGTTTTTTTGAAAAGAAATTAGAAGAGAAACAGAAGTCATGGGCTTTGCCTCCTGATTCCGTGTTTAAAATCGCCAAAAAAACGTCGTTTAGGCCTTTAAATTGTCATTTGAAGTTTTTTCCAACAAATCGCGCCTTTTTGCAAAACTTGTTTTTCCTAATCACTTGGTAAAACGCGTTTTATGAGAGACCAACCCTATTACCATTGTCAAAAAAAGAAAATAATAATATTACTGTTGTGGGCAAATTTCCAAGACCTTTCTATCTCTCCAGGATTGTGACATCGTGATAATCAGGTATAATTTATAATTAATCAAACTTTATCTTATTTATTATATTTGCAGGATATAATTATCAGCACATGCGTATGAAAAGGAGAACAAGCTTCCAACGGCATGATCAACCACGTTTCCTATGGCTTGAAGATAGAGCCTGAGTTTTTAGGATAGTTTGTTACTCTTTTTTAGATAGGATTCCTATTTGTATTTTCTATTTAAACCGAGCTTGGAGGCACACCATCACACATGCTCACACAATCTACTCTGTAATCCTCCATAGCTCAACAACAAAAAGATCAATACTATCGTTTGGGAAGGAAGGTGCTCTCAATCACTTCCCGAGGTTTTATGCCGGCGAGATCATTGTCTCAAGGGCTTTCCTCGTTACATCCTTATGCAATCTTGAATTTTACAATTCTATAGTTTTAGTTCCATATGACCCTCCTTAATTTTGATTTCCAACCCAGAATATACTTCATTGTATTTTTAACCAAAACAGTTTGGCACCCACCAAGAGCCCTTGGTTGTTTAATCTATTGAATTGTTATTGATTCAAGATGACTACTCAACCCATGATCTCAGGCATTGGCAAGTCGATCAGTTCTACCACTGGTGTTAACACTTCGTTTGGGGGCATTAATCCTAAGACATCAACGGGTGGTTCTAGTGGATTGCCACCTCCTCCACCTTTGGGGACAGGCAAGAAACAGGTATCTCCCAGTCCAAATCCAGAGCTCAAAAGCATGCTTATCAAGATGAGCACCAGTTAGATCAACAGGGCAAAAGTACATCTTTAATAGCCGAAGCTGTGGTGAAGATCCAGAAGGAGCAGCAGGTCTTATCTGAGAGGATGGATTCAGTATCCCCCATACGTCCCAGGATCCTTGATTTCGGCTCAGGCGCTGGCTCATCAGTTTTCAATGAGTGGATCCCAATGAGCTCGACAGCAAATGTGAAGACTACTTCTTCGAGGATGACAACATCTCCAATGATGACGACATCCGTTGCTCCCACCATCTATGATCTAAGGCAGAAGGAAATACTTATTCATCACCAATGCTTAATGTTTCTGGGACGTCTTAAGGTGGACCCATCTTTACCAGTAGCACGATCATTACATCTTCGGTGGACAATACCCATCCGTTCGGTAACCTTAATTTTGCAAATTCTTTTGATAATACTGCTCGTACCACTAATCCTTTTACAGGTAATTATATAGCGAATTAGCTTCAGGAATTGAGGGACTTGGTTATGAATGTACCTGGTGTCACTCCACCCATCCAACAGGTCTCTCCAATATGGTTCAATCATTCATGCTTTGTACCGTCTATTGCGCAGATTGACATCCCTAAAGGCTTCAACATCCCGAGCATGAAGTTTTATGATGGAGGCAACGATCCTAAGGAGCACGTCGATCAGGAAAAAATGGAGATTGTCAGAGTACGTCTTTAGTACAGAGAAGCTTGCTTGTGCAAATGGTTTGGCTCAACATTGGTAGGACCTGCATTGAAATGGTTGATCCGTCAACCACCAGGATCTATCGGTTTATTTGCTCAGCTTGTCAGTATGTTAAACAATCAATTCTCCTGTAGCAGACAATTCGAGAAGCTCACTAGCGATCTTTACCGCATTATACAACAACCTAATGAGGCTTTGAAGGACTACGTCAATAGGTTCAATAAGAAAGCCTTGGAGATACCCAGTCTTGATATGGCCACGACAACAGAAGCATTTAGAATGGGCCTGAAGAAGGATTCCCCATTCTATGAAGAGTAGGTGATGAACCCTTGTAAAAACATGGAAGATATACGCAATAGGACATTAAGATTCATCAGACTTGAGGAAGACAAGGTGCAACAACAAAGACTTCTGGGAAAGCTTCAACATATGACAATCCAGATAGGAAGATCGAGACATCTTATTTGAGCGCGAGGTTTTTGCTTCGATGGCACGCTTTCAACCTTCGATTCATCTTCTTGTTGATTTGAGAGTCGCCACCATGTTATTGTCGGAACACGGACCGAGATGTCTAGATTCGGGGGTTAAGTTATGAATTGGAAGGTCAAAGAGCACCCAATTCACCAAATCTAGGATTGGTCTTGCTAAGAAATCATCATCATCGTTTCAAAATCATGCATTCGTGTACCAAAAGATAAAAACAAACAAATAAATAATGACTTATTTATTTGGGATGTCGGATCATGTGCTTCGAGACCATGTCCATCGGTTGGAGAGGCTCTAGGCTGACCCTTTAATGGAATCACACTACTTCAAACATAAAGAAGGAGATGAGAAGATAGAAAAGCAAATATTTACCTAAGCGTTTTCTTCAAGAATCCTATGGATGGCCTTGACTAAAGGTCTTGATCCTCCAAATTTCGTGGGTATCAGAGAGGGGTTGATTAGAAAAACTTCTTTGGTCAGATTTTGAGTGGTTGTTTTGTGAATATAGAGTCTACCCTTTTTCTGGTTCAAGAACCTTATATTTATAGGAGATTTTGACCAAGGGTTTTGGCCAAGAAGGTAAGTTGAGGTGGGAATCAATGAGTTGATCTCCACATAGGTATTTTTGAACTCTAGGATCGGCCATTAGGTTTTCCCGAATTTCATGAGTGTTTGCCAAGAAAAGGGGTTAAGATCAACAAGGAAACTGACCAAAAACTCGACTGTCGAGGGGGATACCTCGTACAAGACATCAATGTCTCGTACGAGGCATCTAAGTGCTGGAATCACTTATTTGCCCTCTGCGATAGTTTTAATGTTCAGTTTGGCCCCTAACTAACGGAGTCAGTCAGAAACTTAACAAAACATGTCCAACTTAACGAGTTTTGACCCAAATCAAAGGCGAGACACAGAAGTAGTGTGATTATAAATGAATGTCTAAAATGGGGTGTGTACAGAGCCCCTCAGCGACGATACTTATGAATGAAGTACCGTCGTCGATAGAAAAAGACACCATTTTGAACTAGGGGTATGGTCGTGCTAAAAAGAGGCCTACGTATTCCTTGGAAGGAAATCAGACCAAACGTAGTTCGACTCCGAAAATACGCAAAAACTGAGGTTTAAGGTATTTTGAAAATCATTTTTTGAAAGCAAAACTTGCGATAAGTAAAGCTCAGAGTTTAGAGAGTACCCATACTGAGGAATCAATAGCCTTGACCCAATTCTGATTATACTCCCTTTTTGCCGATGACAAAACATCTCCAGTTGCAATCTATACTGAGGAAATCAATCTCTTTGACTCCAATTCTGAACATGCCCTGTTGTTGATGACGAACCGCCTTCGATTTTGGAGACGCCAGTTGCCTGGACCTTACTTCTCCTTCCCAACGAGTTTGTCCCTTACGTTGGAAAATGTGAATCCTATGTTATTAACGTACGTCTTGATAACAATTATCGGACTCTGGGTTTGGAGACGCCAATTACTCGGACCTCGCTTCTCCTTTCAACGCGACTGCCTTTCCGTTGAAAATGTGAATCCTATGCCATTAACTTACGTCTTGATGACAATTATGGGACTCTAAATGGTGGGATCCTGTGTTGTTAACTTACGTCTTGACAACAGTCGTGAGATACTCGTATGTGGAGACACCAATTACTCGGACCTTGCTTCTCCTTCTGACGTGACTGCCTTTCCACCAGAAAAGTGAATCCTATGCCATTAACTTACGTCTTGATGACAATTATGGGACTCCAAATGGTGGGATCCTGTGTTGTTAACTTACGACTTGACAACAATCGTGGGATACCCGGTTGTAAATCCTGTGCCATTAGCTTACACCTTGATAACAGTCGTGGGATAACTGATTGCAAATCATGTGCCATTAGTTTACACCTTGATGACAGTCGTGGGATTCAGAGTTTGCTGATGCAGATTCTTGTTGCTCACCCATGATCTTGGATGCGCGGTGAGGATAAATTCGTACTGAGAAACAACTTTGCTTGTTCCAATTCTGAAAATATCCATTTGTTGACGACTCAATGTTCCATCTTGAACCGGGTTCAGATTCGACCTCTTGGTCTAAAGCAGGGCTTTTTCTGACCTTTCTGTTTAAAGCAGGGCTTTTCTGGAATTTCTCAAGAAAACATGGTTTTCTGAGACTTTTCTGGAGATCTCTCGTACGAGGGAATGATGTCTCGTATAAGACTTTTCTATTTTTGCGCAGAACAGAGGCATTTCAGGCTCTGTAAGTGATTTTCAAATCAATTTTCCTATTCCCTTATCGGGAGGTACAATACTCATCTTCTTCTGTATTCCTCCTTTATTTCAGCCCCAGTTTATTTAGATAGAATTCCTTATTTGAGCTATCGTGTATTGACCTCTTTTATGTTTCTCCAATTTTGCAGGATTGGGGATACGCCATGTTCCCCGATACTTTGAGGTGGCGCCGGGATAACAAGGATACCCATGATGAGCAGGCCTAGGGGGCTGATATGACGGTGGAGCGCATGAGGCTATATTTTGACAGGTGGGAGGCCGTCCCAGAGTCCGTTGTTGCCTTCTTCCCATGGCGGAGCTTGGGCATTGACCATGTTTATGGGTTTGCCAGTATGAGGCTGTTGATGATTGGCCTTGGCAGTGGATGCTTCTATTTAGGAGAGAGAGTCTCTCGCCAACAGGGTGGTGGCAGACTCGACGTCATCGTCCCTCTGGATCCGCCGGTCCATATGCTTAATTCTTATGCCATTGCGGAGGACGAGAGAGGGGACCTCATTATTGGTCAGGATGCCTTTGACCTTATGTCCTTAGAGGCTGATTGTCAGGACTTCCTTGCTCGTCTCATGCCCCGACTGATTATAGAGGGTGATCAGGCTCAGGCCCAGGGAGTTGTCCACGTCCTTTTTCGTCCATAGCTTGGACCAGCTTCTTTTACCTACATCGTGGCTGAGAGAGTAGAGAGTACCGAGGATCTTCCCGCGCAGTATGATATGCCAGAGGAACTTGTACCTCCTGCCGACGTGACCATGGTATGATTTTTATGACCCTCCTTCTGTCATTTCCATCATTTTACCAATTCATATCTCTGTTTATCATTTATTTGAGGATTTTGATACCTTTATTTGTTTCTTCCCAACAGGTGCCCATTGCTGAGTATAGAGAGGTCGCGGGATGGCTTGCCCAGTTCATGGCCTATGCCAAAAGGATGAAGAGAGAGACAGCAGGGCTGCTCGGACGGTTGGCTCAGCAGACAGCGGAGCTAGCTTCTTGGTGCATTTTGTGAAATTGGTACCATTATGATGGAATTGGGATTGTTAAGATTGTGGGTATGTGTTCGTTTTCTCAATGGGTCATGCCTAGCTATACTTTCCGAAGTCAAAGTATGTTACCCGTAATTTGTGCATAAAGGACTTGTACCTTAGGTGCGACTAGACATTTTGACATATTTGTGTTCATGCTAGCACTTCCTAAGGTGGTTTCTTGCATTTTCGGGGGAATTGACCTTAATGGCGGGGAGGGGCCTCATTATTTTTAAATCCTAAAAACAACCACTTTTGTAAAATGACTATGCAATTTTAAAAAAGGGGGTGGGAAAAATTTCTTCTTTCGAAACACGACCCTTCAAATGCACTTGCAATTTGAAAAGGGGACGGAAAAACTTTCTTTTCAAAACAACCTTTCAAATGTATTTACAATTTAAAAAAGGGGCGGTACATCATAATGACTTTATGGTTGGCATTTATCATATGTGCATTGGTATTTTAAAACTGTGTTATTCATACCTTTGCTGTGTTTACCTGCAGGATGATGAGCCAAAATCCCGAGGGTCTCCAGACATTTGCTTTTCTGTGTGGGAGGCTATGCCCGCTGCTGTGGGTGATGGGCCCGGTCCGCGAGAGTGGGTGGAGCGTACTGGCCTGGTGCCATTCATCGAGGCGGTGGGTTGTTTGGTTAAGACCAACAGGAGCTCTGGGCTTATTACTGCCTTGGGCGAATACTGGTGGGATACGACCCACACCTTTCATCTGAGCTGGGGAGAGGTGACCGTGACTCCCGCAGACTTCTCTGCCATCACTGGGCTTTCTTTTGATGGGCGGGCAGTCCTTTGGTCCGACAGGCTTACTACTGCGGACATCGAGGCGCTCATTGGTTTTTCGGGCCCCGCTAAGGGCTTGGGCATCCTGGTTCAGGAGGTGGATCGGGCCATTCGGGGTATGATCTCGGGGTATATAGCAGGTCAGTTTTCTGCTAAGCAGCTCGGACGAGCTTATGTATGGCATCTCTTGGGTAACACCATCTTTGCCAATGCCGACACCACATGCATGTTCCCCCTATTGGGTTCTTTGACCACTCCTGAGACCATTCGGAACATTGCTTGGGGAGATGCTGGGTTGGCCGAACTATATATGGAGCTCGACAAATTCAGCCGGAAGGCGAGCCGGTCCCTGGCCTGCTTCCAATTTGTTTTGGAGGTATATTTCCTTTCTTTTTCCCATTTTCTGCTTTCTCCTTCTCATTCTTCTTTTCTATCTTTCCCATTTCTAATACCCCCCCCTTTTTTTTTGCTTTCTTTTCAGGCATGGTATTATGAGCTTTTCGGGGAATATCCTTGGAGGCAAACTGTTGACCCGGCTGCTACTTTTCCAACTGTGGTCTGTTGGACTAGGGAGGCCTGAGAAAAAAGAGGTTCCAAGGGAAGGCTCACCATCCGCTATCTTGAGGCCAGAGGAGTGTTGAGGGGCCCAATGCCCGGGGGGATCAATTTGTTTCTATGGGAGCGATATGGGAATCGGGGAGAGCTTCATGTTGACTTGGGCGAGGCTCTCCGGGTGACCAGGGAGAGGAGGTTGTTGGTGGGCTTTCGGGGAGAGGCCTTTTACGTAGGGGAGAGAATCCTATGGCAGCATGGGCTAGGACTTCAGCAGAGGGCTCCGGTGGACCCGCCTGATACCATGTTCATGGCTGATCGAGGGGACGACCCATATATGATGGGGGCAGCCGCGACCCATTTCAGCACCGACGAGCCTTATGGGCGTTTTGTGGCTCGGAGACTGAGATCGCCACAGGTGGTGGCTTCTGGGGTGGCCCCTCCGGTGTGGCAGGACTACACTTATCTCTTTTCAGACCGCCAGGTTCACATAGTGGCGACGTCCCTCGGGGGAGAGGGGGCCCCACCTGCAGATGCGCTCGAGGGTGTGGTATGCATTCCACTCACTTTTCTCATATTATTTTCACACTGTTATTTTCCATTCACTGAGCATCCCCATTTCTGTGTGCAGGTGGCCACACGTGCTTTGCTGGGGAGACCTTCTCACATGAAACGGGCCAAAAGGTGGCTCAAGAGGTTCGTAGGTCGCTCTTCCAAAGGACCCCGGAGAGAATACAGCTTTGCGCCTGGCCGGCACTCAGTGGGCGTTGAGGAGAAACCTCATAGGCGGGCTTCGAGCGTAGAGTTGCCTCCCTCCTATGTGTGGTGCCATTCCCTGGGTGCCGCTGACTTGGCCTATTTTCGGGATTCTTTCCGAGATTCTGGCACTCACGAGATGGCCCCGAACCCATTCGCCCATTTGGCCTTAGAGCGTGTGGACCCTGCACCGGCCAGACATCCGGGTCCTCCTTCCCAGATTCCTTCCTCCTTTTTCCCAGTTCAGTCTTCTTCGGGTGAAGGCTCGAGTGTGGCGGAATCTTTTTTCTTCTTTGACCCCAGCCAGTATCAGCCTCGCCCTCTGGCTCCTTTAGACCAGGCTTTTCCTCCTCCCAAGGATCCTTGTCCGGACTCAGACTAGGATGTACCTATGTTAAACAATTTTTCTTTCTTTCTTGTTGCATTTTAAGAACGACGTGTGTAAAAAAACTCAGTGTCTTTTGAAAATCTTTGTTTTGTAAATTCATCTTTTTATGCATAGCTTGGGCCTCGAGAGGACTTTATCGTCATTTCTGGGCCATTGGGAATTCCCATGACATGTTTGGCCTTGATTGTGTGGATTTTGGCACATATCGGACATGCTTTTGCACAAGTGAAAGTGAGTTTCACTCGTGGGAAAATCAACCGGCAGAGGATGTTGACATGAAGAATTTAAGGGAAACAAAGCATTAGCGCGTTGACCCTTTTGACCACAATTTTGAGATTTGAACAGACTCATTTCGAGGGGCAGTATTGTGGACCGGGACCTAGACTTACCCCAAACATGACTCCTCATGAATCCTCTCGTTATGCCACGGTGGCTCGCTAGCCCCATTTCATCATCGGCTGAAAATGGATCCCTAAGCCCTTGTCTCCTTTTCTCCACTGAGCGTTTTCGTTCTCGCGTACCTCCTCAAGCCCCAGTCCTTTTGAGAGACAATCCTTAAGAGGGTGACTCGACCCTTCCAGTTACCAACGGTCTGACCTTTTCTTTCCTAGGAGTGATCCGATTGACTCGTGACACGGACTCGAGCAACCTAGACACATGGAAAACAGACATAGGCATTTTGCGGGAGTGATTCCCTTTTGTACGGAAGGAAGCCTATGGACAGCAATTTAGTGTTTGGCTCTTTCCTATGATGTAGAAGAGAAGACTTATCGAGACATTTGAATCTCCATTAGCTAGCATTATTAAAGTGATTGCTTTGAACGGGCCGTGTTTATTAAGTCAATACCGTCACAAGCAATTAACTTTAACGAGAATTCATGTTGTGGCCAACCGAGATTAAGATCTGACCAATGGCAAAGTCGGGACGTGTTTGGGTATCGGCATTTGTCTGGGCGAATTGGTCATCAATGAGACCAAAGGAGAAGCATGTGGCTATTCTGGGAAGGCCATGGCTTGGTAATCCTCTTTCTTGTTGTGACCGGACCCGAAGGTTGCCTACGTTCCCCTCATTTTGAGGAGCTCAGGTCGTCGTAGTTCGGCCTTGGGCCGTCTTTTCTACGGATTGGCACATCCCTACCAGGGTATTGTTGCCTCGTCGATGAAGACCTTTCCACTTTGTGGTGAATTTTCTTGGAGTGTGCCCCCTGGGGCGATCCTTCTTTCAGTGTGGCCCCCCTTTCTCCTTTTTTTTTTTTTTTTTTTTATGTGAGCCCTTTTGGGGTGGACTTTGTCCTCGTGTTCACTTTTCTTTTTTTTTATATCATCTCGGGGTGCCTTTCGTGGATGGTCCTTGGGGTGAAACTTCGTCATCTTGGTCTTTTCTCGCCACGGCTGGGGCATTTTGTGGTCCTTTGGAATTTCATCGGGGTATAGTGTATGAAGGGGAAGAACCTTGCCATTGGTGTTATCTTTATGCCGAGGGTGTACCATTTGAACCCACATCCTTTCGGTTTCCTTTTCAAGGTCAGGGATTCGCCTCTCTTCCATTTTAGCGACGGCCCCTAGTAGACGACTTTGGTCGTGTTCCATCCGCCTCACTACTTGCTGTATAGCGTTCACGGCTCCTTCGATGACTCCAATTCGAGCATCCATTTCCTATGTTTACAAAGGACCAACAAGCCATGAGGGCACTTGACAGGATCTCGAGAAGTCAAGCTTTAGGGTAAGAGAGACCCGACACACACAAATCTTTGACTCAAGGAGAGGATGGTGTTTGACTCGAAGTTTAGGGGATGGACCTAAGCCATGCATTTCGATGAATTCATTTCTTTCTTTTATTTTTCTTTAAAAAAAAAACAAAGGATGTTTATTCACACGGACAAGGGTTAGAACACAGTTTAAAAACATACATTGATCTTTAACGCAAAATCCCGCTTTATTCGGGAAAAGCCCCTGACCCTAGTTGGTTGGAAAAGATTTCTCTTCTTTTTGGCAACTGTTCTAAGTCCTGGATCAGTGGAGGCCATCACTACGTCTATAGACCCCTCATTTTTCACATGTACTGCACACTCCTAAGGACGGACTATCCCGGGCGAGGGTCCTATAGGGCAAGCGGCTTCCACCGACCGAAACAAATGATCCTAAGGTCTAGTGCGTCGCAAGTTTCCCGATGTGCGGGTCATCCCAATCATGATTAAGCCCCAGTCGGGATCGAGACTGTTCCGAAGGCTGCACCGATATTCTGACATGACCCCATTTTGAATGAGGTGTCTCAATCCTCGACCATGAGCTTAAGGATGATTAACATGACCCGTTCATTAGGGCTTAACGACACGGTGTTAACCTATATTTAGCACATGACTTTTGTTAATTGTGGTCGTCATTAACACACGAGTTAGAGGCGGGTTAGGCCACGCTTGCATTACATCAAGGAATCGTAACCCGGGCATTAACTTGGCCACAATTGACTTTGGACACATGCTTAAAGACAATGGCAACGTGAACTAGACCAAAAACCAACCAAAGTCACGGTATTTGTGTGTCACGGACATGTGTGGTTGACTTGGCTCGGAAGGGGAGGTGGAATGGACCCGTGCGCGCTCGAGGGAACAAGAGCGCCAATCGAGCTGCATCTGGCATCCATCCCGGGTTTAAAGGGTATTTGGAACGTGCAAGGTCACGTGCGCGTTGTGTGAAGTCAATTCCATATTCCCTTTTTTGAGTCAAAATATAGATTTTTATTTTGTTTTTCAACATGATGAGCATGGCATAAGCAAGATATGAACAAGTATGAACAAGCATGGAGTAAGCAATTTATACACAATAAGTCAAAGAATACAAACAAAGACCAAAACTTGTAGATGTACCAAGTCGTGCACAACCAAGGATTTTGAATCAAACATTTTGCAAAAGAACAATTTTCTCATTGAAACCATTTGTACAAAGCAAGTTGTGCACAACAAGAAGAGTCAAGAAATTTTGACAAAAGATCATGCATAACCAAGTTTTGGACAAAAGAATAAAGGTAATGTGCACAAGTAAGGCTGTAAATTTAGAACCTGGACAAGCAGAAGGCAATTCAGAATGTTGTTGCCCTGCACAAAATTGTTAATTTGCAACATTCTGGCCCTTTTACCAAACTAGCCGTACGGCTAGAGCCATGGGGTTGAGATTTTTCTCAGTTTCTGCAACTTCTGATCATCATACTCCAGTTTATTGCATTTCCAGAACATATGCACTCAAAACAGTTCAAACAAAAACAGCAAACACACAAAAATATGCACAAAGTCAACTAACGGAAATGGGAGTTTGACCCACACAAAAGTGCCTTCAAAGCTTCTAAAGAGAAGTTTGTAAGCATTTTATATCCCCAGAGGAGTCGCCACTGTAAGGATCCCGCCCCCCAGAAAGAACAAAGAAAGGATTTTCGTTTGTTTTAAAGTTGTTTTAGGGAGGAAATGCCAAACGCGGTTATCTCACAAAAACTTAACGGAGTCGCCACTTTTGTTAATTATTTAACCCAACAAAAGAAAAGGTTAGAGATTCTATTAGTTCGGAGTTCATCTTACGCCTTGGGAAGAGTTTTACGTCACCCAAGTCGCCTCGGATGAGTCCGAGTCTCCCTAATGTTGGTTAACAAAAGTGCATGTGTGTGTGTGTATTTAACGGAAAAGAGTCTGTTTTAACTTTTATTCAAAATTTAACTGAAAGGGGGTCCTTTATTAAGAAAACAGGGATCAGAGGACAAAATGGACATTTTTCCCTCCGAGCCCAGAGTAGCCGTACGGCTAGAGTATACTCTTCCTGTAATTTTTACAGTTTGTCCAAGAACAGTCCAGTTCCAGGCAGAAACAGAGCATTCTGCTGAAACTGGGCTAAACTGTTCTGATTTCCAGTTTATGATTAACAACAAAACTTACAAAAGATCATTCCTATGCACTTAGATCATCAAAAGAGCCCCCAAAAACCAAGACTTGGGTGTGATCAAAGGCAATCATTGGAGAAATTTATGAAAAGTTGATGAACATGGCTTTTGAACCAAAATGACCATTTGATGACTAAAGATGGAAACTTTATCATCAAGATGGCATTTTTTACACATTATTAACCTTTTAAGGACTAAATTATTGCATAAAGATTCAATCTTTATGACCCAAAATGGGATTTCAAGGCTAAATCAAGAAGGGAGGTGATAAACACCAAGGTTTTATCATCCCACATGATTATCATGGCCAAATCAAAACAAAATTAACATAAAGATTTGAGCTTTCACCACAAGAGTGGATCCTTAAGCCAAAGGCAACCTTGGGGCAACATTATTTGTCATAAAGATTTGATCTTTGTGACCACAAAGGGGGGTTTGAAGCTAGATCAAATTTTGGATGATAAAGATAGAAACTTTATCATCCAAATGATCATCCTTGCTTCCAATGAACAACATAATCAACCAAAACATGTTCCTCTTCCATTAAAATAGATTAACAAACAATAAATATCAACAAACCATGATCATCTTTAGGTTAGAACCACTTTCACACAAAGTGTGAAGGGCACCTTGAATCATTCATGGTTTGGACCATATGTATACATAATAGTGATATATATATAGCTTGGAATGCCAAGGCTTGTAATACATATATATATTGCTTGATATGGACAAGACTTGCAAGAAATATAAATTGCTTGAGATGGACAAGACTTGCAAGAAATGTAAGAGATGAGAAAATAAATATGAACAAACAAGGAGATGAAATGGAGAGAAGGATGGGGGAGAAGGTGGCTTTACCTCTGTTTGGTTAGGCCAATCTTCCTCTCTCTTTTCACTCTAAACACTCTTCTGGAGTGATTTTAACAGAGTAACACTAGCAATAATCGTTTCTCCCCCTGGAATGATCAGCAAGGGGTTCAATTTATAGGGGCTGATAGTGCCCAAAGTAGCCGTACGGCTCATGTTGGCGACCTTCTGGATTTTTCAATCTTTTAATTCCAGAACAGTCCCTGTGTCCATATTTTGTCTTAGTGAGGTCTTGGCCTATCAGTTTATCCTTGAATGGTGCCTAGAATTCCTTTAAGTTGGTCAAATTAAGATTGGGGTACTTACAACATGCCATAGCCTATGATTATCCTAGGGTTTCATCAGACCCTAATATGATCTAGGAACTACTTCTAACCCTAATCTTCCCCCTCTATATGCATGATCCCGCTTCATCATCCCCATTCTAATTCATCAATCAACTACACCGACCTGAGCTTCTCATGATGAGAAGAATGTAGGCAATCTTCGGATCCAGTCTCAAACAATAACACACACACACACACGTTGATCATGATAGAAAGACCGATTCATCGGGCAATAGGAGTGATAACATGAATATTCTTCTCTTATTATAATTTGACCCCCGAACCCTATTATTCTCATAAATGGTTTTCTCAATGTTTTAACAATAAATAAAACAATGTGGCGACTCTCGATTTTCATCTCATGTATTCACAGTGGCGACTCTGCTGAGGACTTGTTTTCGAAAAAAACCTTTTTTCAAAACTTAAGAGGTTCTAACTTTCATAACGTCACGATTTTGTGTGTGTTCTAGCTGCCCCGCGCACTCTTTTTCTTTAAAAAAATGCACTTCTGCAATTTCTGGCGTTTCTGAAATTAAGCACCGCATGCCTCCCTTTCCCCCGTACGCCGGCTGTCAAGCCGTACGGCTCCCCTCATCTGCAATCTGATTCTAACGATTTCTTGCAGGTTTTATATGTTTATAGCATGCTTTAAATGTTCTAGATCTGCTGTAATTGTGTTTAATTCATGCTTAAATACTGTTATTATGAATTGTTATGCTAGTAGACTTCTCTCGTGTATTGCATATCATTCCTAAAAATACATAATCAAATGGCATACTACCACTAGTCCGTGTCACACTGCACACCCTACTGGATACTCCGCTGAGCGCACATATTTTGGTGATCCTGTCGCCTCTATCTTTGTGGCACCCGGGCTATCTAACTCACTGCTTTCACTTGTGAAGCAGTCGAGGTTAATCCATTATTCATTTCTAAACCATGCACTTTGATCGAGTTAAGAACACTTATCAAAACAAGTAATCTTAATCTTAACTAAAATCATTCATCATGCTGCATGAGTCTACCCTAGATCAACTCTAGTCAACCTTTGACCCGTCTAGGTCAACCTAGTCTACCCTAGTTCAACTCTAGTCAACCTTCGACCCATCTAGGTCAAACTAGTCTACCCTAGATCAACTCTAGTCAACCCTTGACCCGTCTAGGTCAAACCGCCATTTCGACCCCACCTTTAGTCAAGCTAACCAATCTTAGACGACCTACCTCTTGGTCTACCTATGTCAAACCTTACCCGAATCGCTTAGGTTAAAAGCCACCTTACCTAGGGTCTCTCCACCTATACCTAACCATGGACCGAGTTATCTCCCCTTTACTTTTAGACCTCTACGGTCATCTTATAATACTTACGGTTTTTAAAAGTCACAGACCCCTACGGTCATCTTCTAAATACTTATGGTTTTCAAAATCACTAACCTCTGCGGTCACTATCTCACTTGTTTTAGTTAACCCAAACTACGGTAACCTAAGCCTCTCATTGTGTGGGACCTCTCCTGCATAGTAAGGGGAACGTAGGCAGCTACCGGCCCGGTCAAACTTTTAGTCTTTTCATTCAAAGAACATTTTGAAAATACGGAGATCGAGTATTTTCATAAAAAAATGATTTTATAACGATGCCTTGTTATTAATTATGAGTCTAATCTAATTCAAAGACTTAACTTCTCCACCAACCAATACAGAATCCTGCATCATGTCTACCGAAGGGATTATCACAGTCACAACTGAAGCTGCCACCTAAAGTCTTGAGACAACTCTCCATCCCAACACCGTTCTCAACGAGCAAGCGGTCCATCTTAACACCGCTCCTAACTGTTGGTAGTGGTGCCCTAGGCACGTTTAATAAACATTGTAATTGTTATCATTTATTTCATATCAATAAAGAGATGTTTTGATTATTATTGTTGTTCATATTTACTTATAATAATCCCCGTCCCTAGTACTTGTTAAGCACTAGTATAAAGGCTAAATGATCATGGGATGAGCATGTTAGATTTATGGGTACTTGTTTGGAACAAGGTACTGGACATGACCCGCTGTATGAGATTTATGTCATGGTCTATGTCGTACATATATCTCATATTAGTTATGTCATTCGAATCCTTAGACATGAAGTTATTATAGTCTTCCACTTGATAAACATTATGTTTGACATATTCAAACGCTACTTTTAATCGGGTAGTTATAAAGGGTATGATTGGCATAATCAGATTCCCGTTGGGAAGAATAATAAGCTAAATGGATTTGTCCCTCCACGGAGAGATGTCAAGCTTGGTCCCCTCGAAGGAATGATGTTGATAAAATGTTCGGGCGGACTCAAATGGATTGATTGGATCAATAGCATTTGAATTATCAACATATTCGGAATCGAGAAAGTATTGAACGAGACAAGTTGACTGTTTGACCATGACTTGTGTTCAATGACATTGTGGACAAAAGGATTATGACATATTCTAAAGGAATGCGAACTTGTATCTAGTTATACTATTTGGGTACGTATGACGGTTTGCTAGAACATAATCATATCTTATGGTTTCATGTTTGAGCCTATTTCCAACTTAGTATAATCCTAGAGGGTCACACACAATAGAACGAATCTTAAATAAGAGGACCATATTGGAATTTAGGGTCGAAGGACCTCAAAGGAATTTCTGAATGAATTCTGGGCTTCCTGGTCAACCGAGCGGGCGCTTGGGTTGGACCAGGCGGGCGCCTGAATTAATTCTGAAAGACCTGAACCTTCTGGCCAAATGAGCGGGCGCCTGGGTTGGACCAGGCGGGCGCTCGGTATGCCGACAGAAAAATTCCTAATTCGATTAGGAAAGGTTTTTGGCACAAGTTACCTATTTGGAATAGGTCTTAATTGTGCATAAAAACCCCAATTCGGCCAGACCATCCTTTGTGGTGCTTTTGTGAGTCTCAAAGAGTTTGAGAGAGATTTTATTTTGTTCTAAGATATCTTTGATTGAGGAACAAAATAATTCACAAATAAATTCCATATAGTTATTTATTATATTGTGAAAGTGTGTTTCATAATTATTGGTCTAGCAACCAAGATCAAGGAGTCTCTTGATATTCGTTCGAAGTGTGGACACCGCTAGAGGGTGAATTTTATCATCTACAAAGTTCGTGATTTTGTCCGTGATAAAGCTTCAAGTTTCTCCACCAAGACCAAAGAAAACTTTGATAGTCATCAAGGGTTAGTTTATCCTTTATTCATGTTGTTGTATTTGATTTAATCATATGAACGGATCCATGGCTTTGGGTTTCTTAAAAATTTTAATTGCTATATTCCGCTGCGCATGTTACTTGGAAACCCAACAGTGGTATCAGAGCCCCGTTCATGTTGATTAATTCAATACTAAGATCATGTTATGTGTATATAAATTGTTTATGTGCCTTGCATGATATGAATATTGGAATATATGATGTTTATGTGTTTTGTGATTTTATGTGGTTTATTGTTTTGCAACTTTAATCGCACGATTCAATCGCAATAAAAATTATGGTGGATTCTGAATTATTTCGATTATTGATTTTGATCATATCAAAGTTTTAATAATCGGGGAAAATAATTTTGAGACAAAATTTTCGAACTTTAAAATTCTGTACCATTCTGTCCATTCAGGCGCCCGCTCACTGAAGACCAGGCGGGTGCTCGCTGGTCAAAATTTGTTCTGATTTTGGATAAAATCTGAATATGGAATTTTCGATAAATTCGACAAAACCAGTAACAGAACCAGTCCAGACTTGCTGATCTGGAATGGGTTTTGGGTAGTTGGTTTGTGTGTGGATTTTGGGGTTTGATTTTCCTATTTGTTTTAGTCTTGTGATTCCTAGATTGGTTCAAGTTTTGGATGGCTAATCTGCGTTCATCGAGATTGTGTTTCCCAAAATTGATCGCAATCAAAGTTTCGAAGATAAAACGAAGTTAGAATTATGAAGAGTTCATAATTGCTAAAATTGAGAAACAAAGTTCTTGATTCAATGATTGGAGATCCATGTGGAATTGTGAATGCAATTGGCCTACGTTCATCGAGACCATCTATTGCTTAGTTTCGGCCACATGGACTACTTTCTTGGTTTCTTGAATTAGTGCGGGATTGTGGTTGCCTAATGGCTTAGTTCGACCGCACTTCTTGTTGTCTTGATTTGGAAATAATAACCGAAGTTGAAATAGTCTCATCCTCATAATTATAGAGAAACTAATGACACATAAATATCATGCTTAAATTAATAGAGATTAATTTAGTGGCTAAACTTGATGTGTAACATATTTATATTATGTGCTCATAAATGTGTTATATGCTATATGTGATGAACCTTCAAAGAAAGTTTTAAGTCCTTCTTTGCCATGCCATGATTAAAAACACTTGTTTATACATGGGTAATCTTGATGTGGGTTCGCCTCCGCGAGGTGCATTAATCTTATTCATGCATGAGCAAGATGAGGTTCATTAATTTTATGTGGCCTTGCCTCCGTAAGGTGCATTAAATTGAATGGTTCCTATGCGTTTAAAATGGTTGGACTTAATTGGGCGTCAAAACAGTTTTGGGCCTAAGCAAAAGATGAGATTAAACATGCTTTTTGAAATTGGATTTCTCAAAGAATCTCATAAAAGGATATAAGAATCATATGGGATATGATTGACATGATTGTCTACCTAATTAATTTATTTTTGAGCGGTCCGCCTCCGTGGACTCAAAAGTTAAATTAAAGTTGGATCTTAGCCCAATTAAATTATATTATACATTGGATGTATATGAAGGTTATATAATTTAGTGGGAGTATTTTGTTTGAAAAATACATTATTTATCTCTTTAACGAAAACCGGTACTTATTAAATTTTGGAAATTTTGCATATTTGTAGATAATGACTAATAACACTCAATAAATGTCGTTGCGATCGATCCTTGAGAAGGATAAGCTCGAAGAGAATGGTACTAACTTTATGGATTGGATCCGTAGCATAAGAATCCTTCTTAGGCAAGTAGATAAATTGTACATTCTTGATGGGCCTCTCCCTGCTGAACCACCGCCTACTGCCCCTAGGGTAGAAAGAGACAATTACAAGAAACATCGTAATGATTCTAGAGATGTAAGTTGTCTCATGCTTGCTGCTATGTGTTCAAAACTCCAACAAAGTTTGGAACATTTGGAAGCCTATGAGATAGGCGTGGAGTTAAGAACGATGTTTCAAGAGCAAGCTAGGCAAGAGAGGTACAAGACCATTGTTGCATTCACTACTTGTAAAATGAATGAAGGGCAACAAGTGAGTCCTCACTTTCTTAAAATGAAAGGTTATGTAGAGCACCTAGAGAAACTTGGCTATCCAATCCCATTGGAGCTAGCCACGGATCTCATTCTTAATTCATTGCCTAAAAGTTATAATCAGTTTGTGATGAATTATAACATGCATGGAATGGATAAGAATCTCTCTGAGTTGCATGGGATGCTCAAAACTGCAGAGATGAAAATTGTGGAGAAAGGTTCTCCCGTGCTCTTGGTTCATGATGGGAAGAAGGCTAGTGCCAAAGGAAAGGGTAAGGCAAAAGTTGTCAAACCCAAAATAATCAAGGCAAAGGTTGCCAAGGCTTCTGAGGCAAAACCTGATTCACAAAAGGATGCAATCTGTTTCCATTGTCAAGAAATTGGTCATTGGAAACGTAATTGCAAGGCTTTCTTGGAAGAGCAAAAGAAGAAGAAGAGCAGCAAGGCTGCGTCGACTTCAGGTATCTATATGATAGATATTCTCCTTTCTACCACTGATTCTTGGGTATTGGATACTGGATGTGGTTCTCACATTTGTCTAAATGTGCAGGGACTAAAGAATAGGAGACTGCTTAAAGAAGGTGAAGTAGATCTACGCGTGGGGAATGGAGCAAGAGTTGCTGCATTAGCCGTAGGGACTTATGAAGTCACTTTACCTTCCGGATTAATTCTTGTTTTGAACAATTGTTATTATGTTCCGGATTTAAGCAGAAATATTATTTTAATTTCTTGTTTGGATAATGAAGGTTTTAAGTTTCTTATTGAGAATAAGAGGTTTTCTATTTATTTAAATGATGTGCTTTATGGTATTGCTAATTCATTTAATGACCTTTATATCCTGGATGTCAAGAATGAAAATAATGACAATGTCTATCATGTAAATAAGAAATCTAAACCTAATGATGTAAATTATACTTATTTGTGGCATTGCCGTCTTGGTCATATTAATGAGAAGCGTATCTCAAAACTCCATGGGGACGGACTTTTGGGTTCATGTGACCTCGAGTCATATGATACTTGTGAGTCGTGTCTTCTTGGAAAAATGACTAAGACACCTTTTACCAAGTTGGGTGAAAGGGCAAGCGACTTATTGGGGTTGATACATTCCGATGTATGCGGACCATTAAGTAGCAATGCTAGGGGAGGATTTCAATACTTCATAACCTTCACAGATGATTATAGTAGATTTGGGTATGTTTACTTAAGCCAAGAATTTGATGATCATCTAAAGAATTGTGGAATAGTTTCACAATTGACTCCACCCGGAACGCCACAATGGAATGGTGTGTCCGAGAGGAGGAATCGGACTTTGTTAGACATGGTTCGATCAATGATGAGTCAAGTTGATCTTCCAATATCCTTTTGGGGTTACGCTCTAGAAACCGCTGCTTTCACACTGAATCGTGTTCCAACTAAATCGGTTCAAAAGACTCCATATAAGATGTGGAGCGGACAAAAAACTTGTTTATCTTTCATGAAGATTTGGGGTTGTGAAGCTTTTGTCAAAAGACTTGTCTCAGACAAACTTGCACACAAATCTGACAAATGTATTTTCGTGGGATATTCAAAGGAAACTAGAGGATATTACTTTTACAACCGTGAGGACAACAAAGTGTTTGTTGCCCGAACTGGTGTCTTTCTAGAGAAAGAGTTTCTCTCCAAAGAAATCAGTGGGAGTAAAATAAATCTTGAAGAAATTCAAGACCCAGAAAATAACATTGAACCAATAGTGGAACAAGAACAAGAACCACAAGGAGTTGTGGAACAAGTTCAAGATACACAAGCAACTCGCAGATCTAGTAGGTTACGATCCGAGCCCGAGAGATATGGATTTCTCGTAACGGATAGTAATGAGGTAGAAATCATTGAGAATGATGAACCGTAAACCTACCAAGAGGCGATGTCTTCTCCTGATTCGGACAAGTGGCTTGGAGCCATGGAATCCGAATTGCAATCCATGCAAGACAATCAAGTTTGGAATTTGATTGATGCGCCCGAAGGTGTAAAAACCATAGGATGCAAATGGGTCTTCAAGAAGAAGACTGACATGGATGGGAAGGTACATACTTACAAAGCTAGGCTTGTAGCGAAGGGTTATAGGAAAGTTCATGGTATAGACTATGATGAGACCTTTTCACTCGTAGCAATGATCAAGTCTATAAGAATTTTGCTTGCCATTGCTGCATATCATGACTATGAATGTCACGCCCCAGAAAATACTAAAATCCTTAAACATAAAATTTACAAAATATACATCTCCAAAATGCTAAATACCAAACCAGGCGCGTGAATTCTACTATAAACCAATACCAACAAACAATACCTCAACGAGATTATAACTCGGAGACCAGAAACAAACGCGGAAGCAAGAACAACTGTTAATAAAATAAATTCCCAAAGGACAACAGTATATACAACCCTGGACGAACACGACCTTTCAACCATATACAAAGAGGCTCTGAAGAGCAACTACCCCAAAGGCGATCAACCTGCTCAGAAGACTCCCGATACCATGGACCTCAAACGATACCACTTGCTTTCCTGGGGGGGGTTAAGGAAAAACAATTTGAAACAAGAAACGGGGTGAGATAAAATCTCAGTAAGTTACTAAATGCATCTACATGGCATAATATCATGCAAATCAACGATATAACTGAACAAGTAAATCACATAACAACAAATGAGAAAGCTCCCTATCGCCAACTGTCCCATACCAGTTGGAAATAACGACTAACTCATCATGCAGCACATAAGACTGAAATAAACACGTAACAAAGGATACTGAGCCAAGGTTTCACCAAACTGATAGAACAATCGCTGCGCAGCTTCAACCGATCAACCAATCAACAATAGCAGCATAACAACTGAAGAGAACCCCGGTCAGAACCGACCAATCAATCAATCAACCCATCAAACCATCTTCATAGTAGCATCAAAGCTGAAGAGAATACCCCCGGTACCGGAACCAATAACAAAGTAACGTGACACAAAGGGCGGGAGCCATGCCACAAAGTCATGCTCCAAAACGTGTAGCTAGAATATTCACAAAAGGAGCTAGCTCATCCCAACCAAGGCCAGTCTGGAAGAGGAAAGAAGGACCAATGGGCGATGCTATACTGGACTTGGCTCGTGCGATTATAACATTATCCATTGCCTGACTCGAACACAAATAACCAGCTGGACTTTCAATTAAATGCTAGGTAATAAATACTAGCTCGATAAACAACCAAAGATTACAAAGTAGGGACCATACCAAATAATCACCATAAAGATGCAACGGTTACTCATGAAGAGTTTAACAACAACGATACAAGAGTTTCTCATGAAGAGCACAACAACGATAGACGGAATTTCTCATAAAGAGCACAACAACGATAAACAGAATTGCTCATAAGGAGCTCAACAACAATGATTATTAGAACACGATAATTCCATAATGAGGAACCATACCAGATACATTCCAAAGATGATACCCACAAGTTACTCATGAGGAACACAATCCAAACGGTCGCTCACAAATAGTACAACGACTATAACTCAAAATTATCCTAAACGTTTACTCATAAAGATGTACTAGGACTATGAACTCAACCATCTCATCACACCTAGAATTCCAAAGTAGGAAATCAGAATGAATACACCTTAAGGTTAATCAAACCGTGGTACCCAATTGCCAATTCACGCTTTACCTCCGTTCATAACCAACCAATTCTAAACACCCCAAACGAATCCAAAAGGTTACACTTATTAGAACATGATCACGACCGGACTAAACCCTACACTTTGGTGCTCAATAACAACCCTCTAGGTACTATAGGACATCGCCTAAAACTTAAACCAAGTCTTACTCGAAAATCAATTCGATTGGAACAATCACGAATACATCATAAGATGCCCAAACATTCCCAAACAATACTTGATCAAATTACATAACACCATTGTTCACAAAGGAACCAATTTCAATTACTAAAGTGTTCCACGGTGCACAACTAAGTCAACTAGAATAGTACTACGAAACCTAGACCGAGACTACACCTTGATCTTAAACCTCAACGAAAAGACAACCATTCTTATCTGGGCCCATGCGTCCAATAGAACTATTTTATAGTACTCGAAAAGAGATTTCCAACGATAGTTTACAGGTCCAAAACGGAGTCCGGACGAAGAAGTTATGGCCTCCGGAAGATTGAGCGAAAAAACGGACAAACTGGAAAAAGAGGGGTGCGCACGCCTCCCTTAAAAGGGGTGCGCGCGCCTCCCTTAATCAGAAGGTTGCGTTTTTGAAGCAGAAAAGGGTGCGCACGCCTCCAAAAACATGGTGCGCGCGCCTCCTTGCCCGGAGGGACGAAATCCGGCCAAAATTCTGGGTTTCTTCCATAAATCAACCCAAACTAAAACCAAACTAAAATCTAACACAAACAACAAGTATAAGAAGGTACTAGAACAACTTATAAGTCTAAATTAGCCCATATAACATCTATTAGATAACCCAAACCAAGAGATGAATCAAACACCCAAATTTCACAAAAATGGATAATTTACAAATAAATTCCAAATCAACCAAAGAAGCTATATATATCAACTAGAGCATCAATGGAGTTAAAGATGAACATTTTTAGCATAAATGGGGGAAAAGTAACTTACCCGAATTTTCTCAAAGTTGACAGAACTCGAAAATTCTTAGCTCTCTACGATCCTATCGACGATCTAAACATGTTTCATTTTATGAGAAATGAGAAACAATGAGAGGAAGATAGCTAGAATGTAGAGAGAAGGGAGAGAAGAAAACTTACCCAATAACCAAGGAGAGAGAGAGAGAGCACAGGGAAAATGGTGAGGGGAAAATGAGGGAGGGAGAGGGAGGTGAGGGAGTAGTTGAAGAAATAATTCAAAAGTTACACTTAGACCCCCTCTTCCACTACCTACACAACTAACACAATAATTATACTTCCCACTAATAACTAAGATCCAATACTCTACACTAGCACAATTAACCGATTAAATGCTAGGCACGAATTTATTATGAGACACAAAATGCACACATAATTATTTAAATAAATAAATAATTTAAATAAATAAATAGGCAATAAATAAATAATTTATTATTTATTACTACAAAAATAGAGGCGGGTTTTCGGGTCGTTACAATGAAATATGGCAGATGGACGTCAAAACCGCTTTCCTGAATGGAAAACTTCAAGAGGATGTGTATATGACACAACCAGAAGGTTTTGAACAAGATTCTAAAGTATGCAAATTGCAAAGACCATCTATGGATTGAAGCAAGCTTCAAGGAGTTGGAATCTCCGTTTTGATGAATCGGTCAAAGAGTATGGTTTCATCAAGAACGAAGATGAGCCTTGTGTATACAAGAAGATTAGTGGGAGCATAGTGCTATTCCTTATTTTATATGTGGATGACATATTACTCATTAGAAACGACGTTCCTACACTTCAGTCTGTAAAGACTTGGTTAGGAAAGTGTTTCGCAATGAAAGATATGGGTGAAGCCGCATATATTCTTGGCATTAAGATCTATAGAGATAGATCAAGGAGGGTACTTGGTTTAAGTCAAAGTACATACATTGACAAGGTCATTAGAAGATTCCGTATGGAAAATTCTAAGAGAGGCACCTTGCCAGTGTTACATGGGGTTTCTCTAAGCAAGACTCAATGTCCTAAGACAAACGATGAGCGTGAGAAAATGAATGATGTTCCATATGCTTCGGCAATTGGGTCCATCATGTATGCCATGATTTGTAGTAGGCCGGATGTATCTTATGCTTTGAGCATGACAAGTAGATACCAATCCGACCCTGGCGAAAATCACTGGGTAGCTGTAAAAGCGATTCTTAAGTACTTGAGAAGAACTAAAGACTCGTTTTTGGTCTATGGAGGAATGGAAGATGATCTCGTTGTAAATGCTTACACGGATGCAAGCTTCCAAACCGACAAAGATGATAGCCGATCGCAATCGGGTTTTGTGTTTATGTTAAATGGTGGAGCTGTAAGCTGGAAGAGTTCCAAGCAAAGTACAACCGCTGATTCTACAACAGAAGCTGAGTATATTGCTGCATCGGATGCTGCAAAGGAAGCTGTTTGGATTAAGAAGTTCATTACTGAACTTGAAGTGGTTCCTAGTATTGCTAATCCAATAGACCTTTATTGCGATAATAATGGTGCTATTGCTAAAGCAAAGGAACCAAGAGCACATCAGAAATCCAAACACATACTTAGGCGTTTTCATATCATTCGAGAGATCGTTGATAGGGGAGACGTAAATATATGCAGAGTACCTACTGATGACAATGTTGCGGACCCGCTAACAAAGGGACTTCCACAAGCTAAACATGATGGTCATGTTAGGTCCATGGGTATTAGATACATGGGAGATTGAGCCTAGGGCGAGTGGGAGATTGTTGGTAGTGGTGCCCTAGGCACGTTTAATAAACGTTGTAATTGTTATCATTTATTTCATATCAATAAAGAGATGTTTTGATTATTATTGTTGTTCATATTTACTTATAATAATCCCCGTCCCTAGTACTTGTTAAGCACTAGTATAAAGGCTAAATGATCATGGGATGATCATGTTAGATTTATGGGTACTTGTTTTGAACAAGGTACTGGACATGACCCGCTGTATGAGATTTATGTCATGGTCTATGTCGTACATATATCTCATATTAGTTATGTCATTCGAATCCTTAGACATGAAGTTATTATAGTCTTCCACTTGATAAACATTATGTTTGACATATTCAAACGCTACTTTTAACCGGGTAGTTATAAAGGGTATGATTGGCATAATCGGATTCCCGTTGGGAAGAATAATAAGCTAAATGGATTTGTCCCTCCACGGAGAGATGTCAAGCTTGGGCCCCTCTAAGGAATGATGTTGATGAAATGTTCGGCCAGACTCAAATGGATTGATTGGATCAATAGCATTTGAATTATCAACATATTCGGAATCGAGAAAGTATTGAACGAGACAAGTTGACGGTTTGACCATGACTTGTGTTCAATGACATTGTGGACAAAAGGATTATGACATATTCTAAAGGAATGCGAACTTGTATCTAGTTATACTATTTGGGTACGTATGACGGTTTGCTAGAACCTAATCATATCTTATGGTTTCATGTTTGAGCCCATTGCCAACTTAGTATAATACTAGAGGGTCACACACAATAGAACGAATCTTAAATAAGAGGACCATATTGGAATTTAGGGTTGAAGGACCTCAAAGGAATTTGTGAATGAATTCTGGGCTTCCTGGTCAACCGAGCGGGCGCTTGGGTTGGACCAGGCGGGCGCCTGAATTAATTCTGAAAGACCTGAACCTTCTAGCCAAATGAGCGGGCGCCTGGATTGGACCAGGCGGGCGCCCGGTATGCCGACAGAAAAACTCCTAATTCGATTAGGAAAGGTTTTTGTCACAAGTTACCTATTTGGAATAGGTCTTAATTGTGTATAAAACCCCAATTCGGCCAGACCATCCTTTGTGGTGCTTTTGTGAGTCTCAAAGAGTTTAAGAGAGATTTTATTTTGTTCTAAGATATCTTTGATTGAGGAACAAAATAATTCACAAATAAATTCCATATAGTTCTTTATTCTATTGTGAAAGTGTGTTTCATAATTATTGGTCTAGCAACCAAGATCAAGGAGTCTCTTGATATTCGTTCGAAGTGTGGACACCGCTAGAGGGTGAATTTTATCATCTACAAAGTTCGTGATTTTGTCCGTGATAAAGCTTCAAGTTTCTCCACCAGGACCAAAGAAAACTTTGATAGTCATCAAGGGTTAGTTTATCCTTTATTCATGTTGTTGTATTTGATTTAATCATATAAACGGATCCATGGCTTTGGGTTTCTTAAAAAATTTAATTGCTATATTCCGCTGCGCATGTTACTTGGAAACCCAACTATAACAAGCAAGAAGCCTTCTACGAGGCCATCCTCAACAAGCAAGCGGCCCACTATGAGACTATCCTCAATGAGCAAGCAACCCTCTTCCGAACCACTCTCGATGGACAAGAAGCCTTCTTTGAGATTGTTCTCCTCAACCAAACGGACCGCTTCCAGAAAGTGATGTACAAAGCCCTAAAGGAAACCAAGAAACATCTTCAGTCTGACGTTTATGGCATCTACGAGTACCTCAACCGCACTCTCCCTCATGCTCCATTTCAACACCCATACGCTCCTCAAATGTATGGGTCACCACAGACTTTCCCCATTGGGATGCCTCCTATGGCTACTCATCAACAAGGAATACCGGTGCCTAAACCACCCTCCAAGATGGTCCGTGACAAGAAGGACGGGTTCGATGATTTGGGTTTGCTGATGCGGGATCCGAGGCTCTGTCTGCCTATATGTGATATTGTTGTGTTTCTTGATGAAAAGGTGGTGATTTTGTGGCTCACTATGGAACGAGTTGTTGTCATTGAACTGTAATTGTTTGACTCTGTGGGATGCAGGCGTAGTTGATGGCGGATCACTTTTTGCTGGGGATAAAGTGCCTTGAGTTGCAGATGCTGTTGATCTTGTGGTGGTACCTGTTAAGTGTGTGCTTTGCAGGTATATGTACTTGTGACATGTGTGAAATGGCAGTTATAAGAGAAATTGTGCTTGTGGTGTGATGTGATTTGATGGCAGTTTTGCATGAGAGAGAATTTTTGTAAGAATGGATAAAGTGATTTTGTGTGTGGTGTGATTTGAGGAAAGCCTCGGATGTATTCATACCTTCACTTACCATTGCCGTTGGATGGATTAGTGTTGTGGTGGTGGATGCCTTGATGCTTTTGATGAAGAATGTCCATGCTTTGGATGGAGAATGATGATGTTGGTGATGATGAATTGTTTTTGCCTTTGATGGAGTGTCGGTGAGATGGTATTCTGGGTGATGGGTTGGTCGTGCCAAAAGGCTGCCTACGTATCCCTTTAAGAGAATCAGACCAGCGTAGTTCAAGGATGATGGAGAGTACTGGGGAGGAATGCTAGGAGGAATGCAAAAAAGGAAACACATAATTTTGTGCAAGAAAAGAAAAAAGAAAATAAAATCTTTTTTTTTTAATTAGAAAGAAAAGAATATGCACACACGGGAGAAAAAGATTTTTTTTTAGTTCGTGGGTGAACCATTTTGACCATTGTGTGTTTGTAAAGCCAACCCAAGATCAAGTCATGTTCGGTCGAAATCCGGATTGCCTCGCTTGAATGTTGTCGCCGCGGTGTCCGACGAAAATTGATGTCTAGCCCCAAGAGATTTGTCGATTATGGGGCTCCAAAAGGTATTTGATGCCGAGATACCAAGGTGTTTCTGATTGTAAATCCCCTCGAATGCTGAACTTTGAGTGGCTTATGAAGCCCCAAGATGAATCAACTCTTAGCTCATTCAAATAAACTGTCTTTTGTTGTCGACGTGGGCAAGCCCCAAGAGAAGATCATTGATACCAAGCTTTGAGAGATTGCTAAGCCCCAAATGTCATGGGGTTATCAAGTTTGTAGATGGCGGGATGAGGAGACCTTTCGGTGTGAAGCCTCAAATCGGCTTAGCATTATGTTGGGAGCGGATGGTTCTATTGGGAAGAACTCTTGAAGGCGATCTCCTTCTTTCTCTTGTTTGGAGATGGATGGCCATTTTCTTGGTTGATACCCAAATGGCGGAAGGTCTATGTTGAAAATGTAGTACGGTCTTCGGGAGACGTCTCGTAGGAGATGGTGACGTTGTTGCAGATGATAAGGTATTGGTGTGATAAAGTATCGAATGGTGTGTTTTCTCGAGTCTTCTTGAGTTGAACCGACGGCGGATCTTTGGATGCAGCCTGTGCTTTTGATCTTGGAAAAGGGGGTGTTGTATTGCAGAGACATTGGGATTGGCCGTAACTCTGTTTATAGAGTTAACATATTGGCATTGCCCGCTATAACTCAGCCGGGTGAGTCTAGCATATTGAATCCTTTTCCTTTTCTCTAAGACTTCCTCCATAATCTCGCTGTGATTTCTAACAAGAGTCATCAAATTCATTCATATCATCGGAGCCTTCATTTAAAACCAAGAGGCCTTTCGACTGGAAGTGTTGAGGGACCATTGAAGTTTGATCCCTTTCATGGAGCTATAAGACTACTCCCAAATTGCATTGCTCGGGTACCACTGCCCAAAAGCTTGTTAATTGCGAAGCCCCAATATTGCCTTTGCTTGTATCACTGTAATGCCGTAGCCTAAAAGATTGTAGATTGCGAAGCCCCTTGAGACCTTTCGGTATAAAGCTTCAAATGTTGCTGGGGACATTGAAGTGAATTTCTTCTTTCTGAGGGAGCCTTTAAGACTTGACCGTAGCCCCTAGAGTGCCATCATTGATTGCGAGAAAGGTACATCCTTGATTGGGGGAACGAGCATGGGCACACATGACAAGAGGGCTTTTTTGACATCCCTTTTGAGAGACTTTGAGGATAGTCTCACACATCTTTCTCGAGCATAGCCCCTAGGGCTTATTGATTGTCAAATGAAGCAAAAGAAGCCCTTGTTCTTGAGTCACATAGCCTTTAGGGCGTCACCATTTGTTGAGCAAAGCAAGAGTGACTCATCCTCGTGCGAGGGAACAAACATGAGAGAACATGGCAAGAGCTACTCCATTTCTCGGGAGCCTTTCGGCGTACTTTAGAAGCTCATACTTGAAGAAGCTTTGAAAACTGAGACACATGTTGTTGCTATTTGCTGCCCAAGCCAATTGACTAGCTAGGGATTATTTGTGCAACCTCGTGCCTTTTTATGATGGGCTCGTTCTCGGATGGGTCTTGGTTACCACGGGCCTTCTTTTCATGAACCCAAAAATGAACACTGCTGGAGAATGATGCTAATAACCCAAGACAACCTTTGATGGTGCCATACCTTGTCAAGCCTTTTGCAATCCCAAAGTTGACTTGGTGGGGAATTGACTTGCTGAGGATACCCAATGTAGAACTTGTGCAGTTGTCTTCCTTAAAGGCCGGAGATCTCCATTTCTCTTTCCCTTCTCGATCTCTCTCTCACTCTCTCATTTTTTTTTAATGACGCACCCTGTGTTTTGCCTCGACCACCCTTTCATGTTTTCAATCTAGTGGGCATCTATTTTGCATCTTTTTTTTTATTCGATTAATGAGGAAGTGTGCATTGACTCTGGCTGAGGAGATAAGACGTGTGATTTTGCGGTGAAGACCTCTTGTCACTAAATATGAGTGACATTGACTCGACTAGGGAAGTGTCCCTAGTATTTAATTTGCATATATTTGTTGAATGACTCACTAAGGCAAGTAAGCTATTAAGAGAGAAGAGAAGGAAAGCCCCAATTTGATTGCAAGAAACTGGGAGTATCGCAAAAGAAGAGAAACCCCTAGACTTGACAAGGAACGGAAAGCGATTCCAAATCTAAGAAAGTTGTTCAATCTTTTGGTGATTAATTCATTGGCAAATGAATCGTACAAAGATGTCATGACAAGTTCGAGATGAAGGCCGATCACCATAACGTGCTAGGGCTAAACATATCTTCTTTCTTGCATGAGACCGGACCCGAAGGTTGCCTACGTTCCTCCAGTGTAGAGGCTCAGGTCACCGTAGTTCTTATGGATTCTCCATTTGCTGTGATGGTTGTTGCTTTGTCCTTCATCGGTGGAATGATGTTGATCTTGTATTTCTTTGATTGAGGGGGAAATTTTTTAATTTTTTTTGTGCTCTAATTTTTGCCTTGGTTGATTTTAGGATTTCAACCTAGCGAACCTCTTTTTTTTTTTTTTTTTTTTAATATCCCCTTTTGAAAACTTTGCTTCATGATCATTGCTCCACCTTTCTTTGTCTTGATTTCGTCGTTGTTGATGTCTTCGTTGTTGATGCCGTCGTCGATGTTTATCCCCTAGGCGTTCAAGCGATGGCCTTCATTCCAAAACTTGTTTAGACACCTTTTCATCATTTTGCCAAGAATTAGAGTGAATAACTTGGAAGAGTGAATGAGGAAAAGAACGACTTTTATTTAATGATTGACTCAAAATTTAACATTGGACGAGAGAAAACATTAATGCACACATTAGAGGACTTTTGACTCTCTTTTTTTTATCCTATTTCTAGGTAGAGAAAGAGAAACGGATATTGCTGTCGTCTTCCCCCATGTCGTTGTAGTCCTCATTATCGTTGTAGTCTTCCATGTCACTACATTCTTCCATGTCATTGCTTGGGAACCCTTTGTCGTTGAAGCTTGTGTCATAGGAGGACTCGGCCACTTCTCGGAGCAAATTGTCAATTCTAACCCCCGCATCATACATGCTTGAAAAATTGGAGTGAAAAGCCCCCACTAAGATGAGTGCGGTAGTCCATTTTCAAACACTTCAAGAAAATGTCCATTTGTTCCTTCTTGGAAGGCCTATCAACCATCTCGGCTAGCTTGTCATTCCAACGGCGATATAAGTCCCCAAATGATTCATCACCCATTTGCATGGTGCTCTCCAATTCCTTCTTGGTGGGGCGGAATATGGAGTTGCCTTGATATTGTGACTTGAAGGTAAGCATAGCGACATCCCAATTGAGGCGGGTGGAAACTGGAAGACCCATATACCAATCTTTTGCGACCCCCTCGAGAGTAAGCGGGAAGCATTGTGCCATTATTTGAGGAGACACTTTCTTTGGTAGCATGGCCCAAATGTAGGAGTCGACATGAGCATCGGGACAAAAGGTGCCTTTGAACTTGCCAATATCGGGCATCTTGAATTTTTCAGGAAGAGCCACCATAGTGTTCATGAGAAAAGAAGCATGATGAACATCGGAGCTTGGGCCTTTGTGCAAATTTAGCCCACTAAGCTTTTGGTCAATGTAGGACATGAGAGTGTTGAACAAACCGGTATTGATGCCTTGGACCTTTCTTTCATTCGTGAGCCCCTTCAATTGGTCCTCGAGTTTGGATACTTCTCTTTTATGGGTCATTTCCACATGCTCGTAACGGGCTCGCCATAAATCATCCTTGCGGCGAACATCCTCGGCTAGTGTATCAATTTGCCCTTTTAATACTTTTGCCATGTTGAGTAACCCTTCATTGGACACGGAAATGTTCTCAAACTTGTTGTTGTTGCCGTTGGAAGCCATTGGACCTATTGAGAGAACACGGTTGATCTTAGGTTGGCTCCACAAATACCTTTTGAGTAAAATAAATTCACCCACAAAAAAAGGAAAAAGACTCGACCATATAAGAAAAATGACTCTTTTTTTTATTATTTTATAAGTCGGAGAGAATGGGTCCCTTTTGGGGTTTCTAAGAAGATAATGGAATCGTCACACTAGTATATAGACCATCTCGCGGTCCCATATACTCATCGGACTCCATCACGTTTGTGAATCCTACATGTGTCGGGATTAAACTAAATTAATATAGTAAAGCATACATGCGGGGATGGATTTTTTATTAGCGTCCATTATGACCACTTGTGACACGCCCCAAGTCCCGGGATTCCCTAATAGAACCTCGAACCTGGTGCGCGTAACTAACAAGAAACAAGAATCTAACGGGAAACAGGAACAATACCTGTTAAAAACAAAACTGACATGATATATATACTCAAGAGTAGGGAGCTAAGTAGCTCACACGAGTTCTAGACCAAGAAAATTAAAACCAAAATGCTTACATACAGCGGAAGACATGCCTAGCAAATAAGCTAGCAACAAGAACTGTCTAGGGACAACAAATACTACCCCAATACAAGCCCAGAGTTTATTAACTCATACAAGATCGTCCTTACCAAAGTATAAAAGGACACTAACTTCGAACAAGAATATCCTGCTGAGTAATTTCCCAGCTAAGTCGAGCCTCACTGCGTACTATCCCCTGTTTTCCTGGGGGGGGGGAACAATTAAACAAATAAAGGGTGAGATAAATCTCAGTAAGCTATTAACATGCAACTATATGTCATGTTATCATGCAATACAAGTAGATACTCAAGTAATCATATATCAAGTATCATCAAGTAACAAGTATAGGAGAGGCTAAACCAACTCAACAAGTAATCAAGCTCAAGATATGATCAGGTAACAAGTAGTCAAGTAGTGTGAGAGGCTAGACCAGCTCACCAAGATGCACATAGGCCTATCACGCATTTGTACCTGAATCCTTCCTTATTCCTCCCAAGAATACCATTTGTTGTCGATGCTTTTCTAGCTGAGGACAACCAAGAACAAGAACAAGAACTGCTGTGCAGTATATAAGAAGACCTGGTAACCAGTGTCATCCACAAGAACAAGATCCACGTGGTGTTCAAGACAATCGCATTCACTTAGGTCAGGCTTACTGCTCTAACCAAGGAAGCTATGCCCTTACTATGGCCGGTAGTAAGGGGTTAAGCGGAAATACATAGGGACCCGATTGTCACTTAAACCCCAGCTCTCGCGACAAGCGTGAACCTATATATTTTCGAACAAGCAAGGAGAACCAGCTGGACTCACACAAGAATGCACAAGTAGATGTTTACTTGAACTACGAGAATAGAACTAAGTCCCATATTAGTGGACCAGTCTTTATGCACCATGTAATCATGTATCATGTGCTCACGAGAATATGCACCATGTAGTCATGTATCATGTGCTCACGAGAATATGCACCATGTAGTTATGTATCATGTGCTCACGAGAATATAAGTACACGTACGCAATTAGTACGAATACAAACCAAGATAACAATGGCACATAAGGTGTCCACGTAACACGATCAATCCAAGTAAGAGTCCATTTATAACAGACTTCAGTCAAGTAGTAGGGTATATCACTTTGTCACATGCCAAGTTTGCACGTACATATTCATATCACGTTTAACACATTAAAGTGTCTATCACGATACCCTTACTATCAAGTAGAGCTCAATACATTATACTCTAAACACGTAGTAGAATAGGTCACATTGTACCTAGACACAGTCATACTTCACGTATATGTATCGTTAATAATCGAATACATTTTCTAACACATATTGTGTTCTATAACCATTCTTATTAATTTAAATCGTAGTATTCACGATTATATGAATTATCTTCATATTACACTAGTCCCTATTTTCTTTAGGAACCATTTCAAGACAAGATATCTTCTTTATATTTTATATACTTCATTGAGTATATACATGATTAAAAACTAAATCATTTACACTTTAGTGCTTATTTATAGCACTTCCAATATACACGCATCAAGTTCAAGTATGTAGTAGAGTTAATCATTCTCTATCTAGTTCCATAACCCAATTCTTTGGTTATTCATACCATGTACCAATCAATCAAGAAGCCACATTCTATCAAGTAAATATATGCAAGATTTGCATATACACATCAAGACTCTTTCAAGTTTATTACCATACACCTATATTGGTGTCAAGGCACGTACAAGATTTTATAATCTTATATTCAAGTCTTAATCCAATTATTTGGATGTTCAAGTCATGTACAAGGTTTTATTGTCTTATACTTCAAGTTACTGTCTCAACTTAAGACATTCAAGACATTCAGGACATTCAAGACATTCAGGACATTCAAGATTTTATCACCTTATATCCAAGTTCTCAATCCATTTCTTTGGATGGTTAAACATGTACAAGAGTTAATTATCTTATACTTCAAGTTCAAGCTAGGAAGATGAATTGTACATCTTTCACATATTATTTTCCAATTTTTTTCTTAGGACATTCAAGCTCAAGACATTAGTTGGTGCCCCTAAGGTACACAACCATTAACTTCAAGACACATAAAAGAGTTACTACTCTTATATCCAAGTTATCATTTAATTATGATTCAAGTCCACATTTCATTTGTTCACAAAGGGACTATTTTCTGTACTAGAGTGTTCTACAACACTTATCTAGGCCATCTAGGGTAGTACCCTAAACCTAGACCAAGAATACTTCGAATTCAAATTAAGTCAATGAGCTATACAACTCATACTTACAAGTTGTTAATCCCCTACATAGGATATTCAATCTCAAGTCATTGTTTTAATGCCCCTAAGGTACACAATCATTGGCTTCAAGACAAGTATAACACATAAGTGCTTGTTCATAGCACTTTCAAGACATATAAAAGAGTTATCACTCTTATACTTAAGTTCTCATTTGAGTTCTATAAGTGTCCATGTACAAGACTAAGTTCTCATTTTAATTAAATGAGTATTCATGTTTAAGACCAAGTTCTGATGCCCCTACGGTGTCACAACACTTGCTAGGACATCTTATACTAAGGTTATATACCTTAACTAGAGTTACTTCCAACTTATACAAACTTTAAACAACATTTTGTTTTTTCAGGTAACTGTGCGGTCGCCTAAAATGTCCTGTGCGGTCGCACACAAGCAGGTTCATTCCTTTGAAAAACCTTTCAGAAAGATGGGCGGTCGCCCAAGGGTTTTTGTGCGGTCGCACAAGGTACCAAAATGCAAAATTTTTATTTCTTTCCCAGGTTAAGAAATTTCCCGTCCCAAGCGTAGGAGTAACTTTTATTAACTCTTAGGCAATACCCAAAACATTATTTCAGGCTCAATTCATTTCTTTTACCGTCCCATAAATAATAGGACAATTTCCTTTTATTCCAATTTAATATTTCACCGACCCAAAAGTATAAGTACAATTTTATATTATACTAATATACCCATTTAGGGATACTTCCATTCATTTCCCCGTACCACAAAAAATGCTACAATTTTTCTAATAATATTTAAATCAAGTTACTATTTTACCGTCTCACGAATAGGAGTATAATTTTTCAATACTTTTTCAAGTTTCTTTTCCCAGGTGCAAGCTATTCCTTCATATTTAGCATACGAATACTCCCTTCGTCCCAATTTTACAAGTATCACAAAAATTGCTCAAAACACAATTTTAACAAGAACAAGTAGCGGGAATAACATATATGCATGTTATTACAAGTAAGGGGAAGCTAATAACTTACCTAGTCAAAAATCAAGTTGACCCAAATAAATTTCTGATCGGCCTGGAACGCTCTATTCAACGCCACGAATATTTATCCGGGACCGGAATCACGAACAAAGGACTAATTAATCGCGAGGAGTCGAGAATAGGGTAAAACTGAACTCCCTTCTAGAAACAGAGAGAAAGTACGAGAAGTTTGAAGAATTGAATTGCCTTTCTCAGGCAAACACACTTTATATACTTGGAACTTTCCAAGAATTGCAACTAGGCCTCTCAAGTTCCACTTCCTACAAAAAGGCCCCTAAACTTTCAACTTTGACATTTAACCACCTTAATTTTCTAAAGCAATTAAATAATTAACTCAAATAAAATAGCATATAAATATGCTAGTCAAGAATTTAACAAGCAAGTCAAATATTTAACAAGAATAAAGATGGGCGTTACATCCACCCCACCTTAAAGAAAATTCGTCCTCGAATTTTTACTAGATCAAGATTATAACATATATAATCTACAAGTAGAACTCAAGAACATCACGACTATGCACAGATACTCACAAATATTCTATGCAATTTAGATGTATCAATTATAACATCAAAACACATAAAGTCAAACAAACTCGATTAGTCAATCCACTATATTGGTGAAACTTGACATATCCACTAAAATAATAGAACTGGTCATATCCTCCAGATCACTGTAATACTAGTCAAATCCACTAGGCAATCTCAGATACTGAAGTCGTGGTTATCCATCGTTTCAATATTCAAAACTGACTTTACATATATCAATCCATCAAGACAATCCATCAAAAGATGTAGCTCTCGGTGTCAAATAGTTAACAATGGAGCTGCCTTCGAAATTCATTCATGAATCTCTAACAAGACCACGAAATCTCAAGAACAGACGTACCTTGGTTGTTTCCACTTATAGGTCAACACAGATACTCACTTAAGACATCCACTACAAGGTAGATATATCCTCTATCAAGAAATTCTCAAGTTGAATCTTCAACTCGTTTAACTCAATCGAGGTCAAGAACATTAATCCAGATGTCAGCACTGTATTCGCACTGTAACAACTCAAGATAATCCAAATTTCTCATCAAGTAACAGGTATTACTCAGTAGAAATTCCACTGTCAAACGCATAGGTTAAATACCCAGTACAATCTCAAGAACTCTTTCTAGACTTTCAATGCAGAACATAAAGGTTATGCATAAATCTATCATGCTCACATATATAGTCAAGCATACTAGCATAGAAATAATTACCATCTATTGTGGTAAACAAGAATGACCTAACACATAGAAAGTCAAGTCATGACACATATCACATCAATGTCCCATACTGGTGACACGACCAAATTAACATAGAACGTATAGGGTGTTATCACCCATACTTCTATCAAGCTCTTACTAATAACAATATCAACACGTAGTCTCTTACTAGAGAATACACTTCCACGCAATTCACGAGATAAGGACAAGCATGGATATATAGCACGAAACAATGTCCACTAGACAAGATAGATACGCCTAAGTCTTTAAAGACTCGCGCTCTCGATTCTCAAACCATCTAATCCAATTGGATCAATCCTATCAACACCAGTCCTATGCCTGGTATAACAACAAGTAACGAAGCACTCGACGTTAGTAGCACACCCAAGACTAACCCAAGCTAGGCCATAGACCCTATCCAGGCTAAGAGCTAAACCATAGCTCTGATACCAAACTGACACGCCCCAAGTCCCGGGATTCCCTAATAGAACCTCGAACCTGGTGCGCGTAACTAACAAGAATCTAACGGGAAACAGGAACAATACCTGTTAAAAACAAAACTGACATGATATATATACTCAAGAGTAGGGAGCTAAGATAGCTCACACGAGTTCTAGACCAAGAAAATTAAAACCAAAATGGTTACATACAGCGGAAGACATGCCTAGCAAATAAGCTAGCAACAAGAACTGTCTAGGGACAACAAATACTACCCCAATACAAGCCCAGAGTTTATTAACTCATACAAGATCGTCCTTACCAAAGTATAAAAGGACACTAACTTCGAACAAGAATATCCTGCTGAGTAATTTCCCAGCTAAGTCGAGCCTCACTGCGTACTATCCCCTGTTTTCCTGGGGGGGGGGAAACAATTAAACAAACAAAGGGTGAGATAAATCTCAGTAAGCTATTAACATGCAACTATATGTCATGTTATCATGAAATACAAGTAGATACTCAAGTAATCATATATCAAGTATCATCAAGTAACAAGTATAGGAGAGGCTAAACCAACTCAACAAGTAATCAAGCTCAAGATATGATCAGGTAACAAGTAGTCAAGTAGTGTGAGAGGCTAGACCAGCTCACCAAGATGCACATAGGCCTATCACACATTGGTACCTGAATCCTTCCTTATTCCTCCCAAGAATACCATTTATTGTCGATGCTTTTCTAGCTGAGGACAACCAAGAACAAGAACAAGAACTGCTGTGCAGTATATAAGAAGACCTGGTAACCAGTGTCATCCACAAGAACAAGATCCACGTGGTGTTCAAGACAATCGCATTCACTTAGGTCAGGCTTAGTGCTCTAACCAAGGAAGCTATGCCCTTACTATGGCCGGTAGTAAGGGGTCAAGCGGAAATACATAGGGACCCGATTGTTACTTAAACCCCAGCTCTCGCGACAAGCGTGAACTTATATATTTTCGAACAAGCAAGGAGAACCAGCTGGACTCACACAAGAATGCACAAGTAGATGTTTACTTGAACTACGAGAATAGAACTAAGTCCCATATTAGTGGACCAGTCTTTATGCACCATGTAATCATGTATCATGTGCTCACGAGAATATGCACCATGTAGTCATGTATCATGTGCTCACGAGAATATGCACCATGTAGTTATGTATCATGTGCTCACGAGAATATAAGTACACGTATGCAATTATTATGAATACAAACCAAGATAACAATGGCACATAAGGTGTCCACGTAACACGATCAATCCAAGTAAGAGTCCATTTATAACAGACTTCAGTCAAGTAGTAGGGTATATCACTTTGTCACATGCCAAGTTTGCACGTACATATTCATATCACGTTTAACACATTAAAGTGTCTATCACGATACCCTTACTATCAAGTAGAGCTCAATACATTATACTCTAAACACGTAGTAGAATAGGTCACATTGTACCTAGACACAGTCATACTTCACGTATATGTATCGTTAATAATCGAATACATTTTCTAACACATATTGTGTTCTATAACCATTCTTATTAATTTAAATCGTAGTATTCACGATTATATGAATTATCTTCATATTACACTAGTCCCTATTTTCTTTAGGAACCATTTCAAGACAAGATATCTTCTTTATATTTTATATACTTCATTGAGTATATACATGATTAAAAACTAAATCATTTACACTTTAGTGCTTATTTATAGAACTTCCAATATACACGCATCAAGTTCAAGTATGTAGTAGAGTTAATCATTCTCTATCTAGTTCCATAACCCAATTCTTTGGTTATTCATACCATGTACCAATCAATCAAGAAGCCACATTCTATCAAGTAAATATATGCAAGATTTGCATATACACATCAAGACTCTTTCAAGTTTATTACCATACACCTATATTGGTGTCAAGGCACGTACAAGATTTTATAATCTTATATTCAAGTCTTAATCCAATTATTTGGATGTTCAAGTCATGTACAAGGTTTTATTGTCTTATACTTCAAGTTACTGTCTCAACTTAAGACATTCAAGACATTCAGGACATTCAAGACATTCAGGACATTCAAGATTTTATCACCTTATATCCAAGTTCTCAATCCATTTCTTTGGATGGTTAAACATGTACAAGAGTTAATTATCTTATACTTCAAGTTCAAGCTAGGAAGATGAATTGTACATCTTTCACATATTATTTTCCAATTTTTTTCTTAGGACATTCAAGCTCAAGACATTAGTTGGTGCCCCTAAGGTACACAACCATTAACTTCAAGACACATAAAAGAGTTACTACTCTTATATCCAAGTTATCATTTAATTATGATTCAAGTCCACATTTCATTTGTTCACAAAGGGACTATTTTCTGTACTAGAGTGTTCTACAACACTTATCTAGGCCATTTAGGGTAGTACCCTAAACCTAGACCAAGAATACTTCGAATTCAAATTAAGTCAATGAGCTATACAACTCATACTTACAAGTTGTTAATCCCCTACATAGGATATTCAATCTCAAGTCATTGTTTTAATGCCCCTAAGGTACACAATCATTGGCTTCAAGACAAGTATAACACATAAGTGCTTATTCATAGCACTTTCAAGACATATAAAAGAGTTATCACTCTTATACTTAAGTTCTCATTTGAGTTCTATAAGTGTCCATGTACAAGACTAAGTTCTCATTTTAATTAAATGAGTATTCATGTTTAAGACCAAGTTCTGATGCCCCTAAGGTGTCACAACACTTGCTAGGACATCTTATACTAAGGTTATATACCTTAACTAGAGTTACTTCCAACTTATACAAACTTTAAACAACATTTTGTTTTTTCAGGTAACTGTGCGGTCGCCTAAAATGTCCTGTGCGGTCGCACACAAGCAGGTTCATTCCTTTGAAAAACCTTTCAGAAAGATGGGCGGTCGCCCAAGGGTTTTTGTGCGGTCGCACAAGGTACCAAAATGCAAAATTTTTATTTCTTTCCCAGGTTAAGAAATTTCCCGTCCCAAGCGTAGGAGTAACTTTTATTAACTCTTAGGCAATACCCAAAACATTATTTCAGGCTCAATTCATTTCTTTTACCGTCCCATAAATAATAGGACAATTTCCTTTTATTCCAATTTAATATTTCACCGACCCAAAAGTATAAGTACAATTTTATATTATACTAATATACCCATTTAGGGATACTTCCATTCATTTCCCCGTACCACAAAAAATGCTACAATTTTTCTAATAATATTTAAATCAAGTTACTATTTTACCGTCTCACGAATAGGAGTATAATTTTTCAATACTTTTTCAAGTTTCTTTTCCCAGGTGCAAGCTATTCCTTCATATTTAGCATACGAATACTCCCTTCGTCCCAATTTTACAAGTATCACAAAAATTGCTCAAAACACAATTTTAACAAGAACAAGTAGCGGGAATAACATATATGCATGTTATTACAAGTAAGGGGAAGCTAATAACTTACCTAGTCAAAAATCAAGTTGACCCAAATAAATTTCTGATCGGCCTGGAACGCTCTATTCAACGCCACGAATATTTATCCGGGACCGGAATGACGAACAAAGGACTAATTAATCGCGAGGAGTCGAGAATAGGGTAAAACTGAACTCCCTTCTAGAAACAGAGAGAAAGTACGAGAAGTTTGAAGAATTGAATTGCCTTTCTCAGGCAAACACACTTTATATACTTGGAACTTTCCAAGAATTGCAACTAGGCCCCTCAAGTTCCACTTCCTACAAAAAGGCCCCTAAACTTTCAACTTTGACATTTAACCACCTTAATTTTCTAAAGCAATTAAATAATTAACTCAAATAAAATAGCATATAAATATGCTAGTCAAGAATTTAACAAGCAAGTCAAATATTTAACAAGAATAAAGATGGGCGTTACAACTTGGGGACGGATTTTTATTTCGTCCATAACAACGAGTGGCATGTATGATTTGAAGACATTAGCTTAGGGAAATCTCGGCACATGGAAACCGACTTGAGTCACGGAGTGTTAGACCCTAACTAGAATTGTGTGGTTTGTGCTCGGCTAAAGAGAGGCTTAAAGGTCACCCCCGGCATGTAGTCGTGAACTACGCCACGGGCTGAGGTTTACCGCTTCGGAAGAGTCAAGGTCGGGTGGAGCTTGAAACTTCCTAGGACGGGCCTCGACAGGTGTGGGGTTGGACTTGTGCGACTCGATAGTGAGCAGTTGATAAGAATTGTGCGCGTAGTGTGAGGTCTAACAAGTGACAAAATATATATTTATTTTTTTTCAAAGGAAATAAAAAAAAAACAAATAAGCACGTAATTTACAACTTTCGAATCACCCGTGTGACCGATAAAAATGAATAAACAAAAGTAAAAGTGGGTGTATGCAGGCCCGGTGCCCACACACTATCAAAACTGTCCATTCTGTTCACTGTTCTGTTTACTGTTCTGTTCTGGAAAATGGCCCAGAAGCGCGCGACTCAGGGCAGTTACGTGGGAAGCGCGCGCATTGCGCCATGAATGTGGGAGGCGCGCGCATCTGGGGTACCTGTCAGAATGTCAGAAGAAACCGCGGACTCAGGGGATTGCCCTGGTCCCAAATTATGTAACTTTCCCCTGCAGAAACTTGTTAGCATAGAAATATCAAACTTGAAGGACAAGATGGAAGGTGGGCGATTCTCGTAATAAGGGTCGGACGCGCGCGCTTTAGGCCAAGAAGGCAGGAGGCGCGCGCTTCCTACCCTTTTTACCAGAATGCCCAGAAAACAGATATAAGAACACCAAAAGCAGAAAATGCAAGTTTAACCCTCTATGTCCCCAGCGGAGTCGCCACTGTAGATACCCCGGGGAACCACGGCTTGGCTAGAGCGGTGAATTACCTAGGATGTCTAATTGATTTTAAGAGTCGCCACCCACGTTTTAGAGGAACGCGAGAAAACCTAAGAAAATAGCCTTTTTTATTGATTACAAAACCAAAGATTCTTGAGATGAGGGGTTCGGGGGTTAGGTGATGGACTGGGAAGTACTTAAAGACCCACTCCGCCCCGCTTACGCGGGTCTTGCTACTCTTGGTGTTCTTATATTTACGTGTCCTTCAATTGATGAAATATGCTAACAACTACAAAGTAAAGATAAGGGGAGAATGAAAGCTAAATGATTTTATTGATTGAATGTCTAATGGTTACATGTTGAATATTTTCTAAACCATTACATTAAGAGATGAAGTGGAATTAAATTAATGTTGGAATGTTGGGATGTAACCTTGACCAAACTTCAATAATGAAGTGGCCTTTTGGTTGTATCCCTTTTTATGGAGATTGCATACTTAATAGGACGCAAATAAAATAAGGGAATAGAAAAGTGGTACCTTTAGAAAAGGGACTTTGAACTTGGACTTGAAAAGAGTTTTGTTGTGGAGAAATTGTTGTAGAACAATTTGTGTAGAGTCTTGTCACGAAGAACTCTTGTTGGGAGAATTTGTGTATAGAAAAGTTTCAAGTCTAAGAAGAAAGTCCAAGAGAGGTAAAAGAGAGATGAAAAGAGATCCAAAAAAGAGATGAAAAAGAGACCCCCTTCCAATGGTGGATTGGAGGGGTTTTTATAGTTGAAAGGGGATGTTGTTGGTGCCAAGACGGAGTCACAAAGATCAATTTCCCGGGCAAAATCATATAAAATGAGCAAGGGAGAGATTCTTGGGCAGAAATCAGTAACTGACACGCCCAGACGGGTGCGCATCCCGTATAGTCGGCGGAAGGCGCGCGCTTCTGGCCCCAAAGGGCGGAGGCGCGCGACTTTAAAATGGCGATTTTGACAGAATGGACTAGAAAGTTAACTCTGTTGTGCAGTTTAGTCCAAAACTGACGGAATCAGTTAGGAACTTAACCGAACTAACAGAAATTAACAAAAACAAGTAAAGTAAAAATACTATGTATGCGATTGGGGTGAGAGGTCCAAGTCAGGGTGTCTACAGTCGCCTTGCCTTCCAGATCGGCCATTTTCTTCGAAACTCCCGACCACTGCCTTGCTTCATGCTCGGCGAGGGTAGCAAGCTATGTAAAAGAACCGACGTGAACAAACAGCAAAAAAAGAAAACTTATAATAATGGCTTAATCAGTTACTTCGGAGATAATTAGGCCTTTGCGCTCAGCCAATTGAGCATAAGTATGAGGAGTGGAAGACAGTTGCTCCAAAAGATCATTGTCCAGATATCGATGAAGAACGGACCGCCCAAGTCGCAACATCGGCCCAGACCTAGCCGTATGAACCAAGTTCCTTAAGGGAGGCACCTCGGAAAATTCCTTTATTATGGCATCAATTTCTTCAGATGAAAAGGCAGCCGAAGTACCGGCAGGAGGAACAGTAGAGGAACGCCTTTTGGGGGATGGCTCTTCAGACAGCTCATCACCATCATCCCGGCTTCGTTTTTCAGCAAAGGGCTCATCATAAGCCGCCGCCCCTGTTTCCTCAACGATAGGGTCTCCAACCTAATTTGGAGCGGAATCGACCCCTGTTGGCTCGGTTCTACCTGCCTGAACCTCATCCCATCCTCCAGCGGCAACATCAATGGTAGGGAGAGGACCAGCCTCCTTCCTGGCTAGGACCTCCTGCCTAGCTCCCATATCGGCATGCCTTTTGGAACGCGCCAAAGCCTTCGATTTCAGTATCCTCTTGTTCAGAAGTCTGTTGGGATCAGAAATGTATACCTGCGCCAATTCTCTTTCTTCCTCCATGGTCAGATCTGTCAAGGGTAAAGCAAGAGATAAGAATCTAACACGGGGCAGTCATAAAATAAACGAAAAGAATAAGGGCAGAGGTATACATCCGACAACTTTTTGAACTCTAAGACAAGCCTCATTCTGAGTACGGCAGATCTCACAATTCCTTATAAAAACAAAATCGGGGTGGACAACCCAATCAGGATAACGGTTGCCCCTAGATACAGGCACCATTATGTTTATGCCCTCCCAAGGACCCGGCATAATACCCGCCTGAACATAGTAGCCGTGGTTGGCCTCTAAAGACGACCAGCTAAGCTGCTGAACAACAGAGAATTCCTCCAGCCTTTGCACTAAGGCTTCACTCTATGGAGCTTCATAATAGGTCTTGGGGGCCTTTGGAACTTTGGTCGGCATGGGGAATTCCCATCCAAACCAGCTCTCAACCTTGATAACATGGTTGTTCCAACCGGAAACCTTGCTGACCGAGTTGGATATTGGAGCAATGATTTTAGGCCTCCTTTGTCTGCTCCAAATTGTCAAAACATGGGTGTTTTCGTTAAAACTTCCCTCGAAGAAGTAATTGAAGGCCGTCGGGCATGGCTCTAAGCCTAAGCTACGGCACAAGACTATAAAGGTGTTGGGTTTCCAAGTAACATGCGCAGCGGAATATAGCAATTAAAATTTTTAAGAAACCCAAAGCCATGGATCCGTTCATATGATTAAATCAAATACAACAACATGAATAAATGATAAACTAACCCTTGATGACTATCAAAGTTTTCTTTGGTCTTGGTGGAGAAACTTGAAGCTTTATCACGGACAAAATCACGAACTTTGTAGATGATAAAATTCACCCTCTAGCAGTGTCCACACTTCGAACGAATATCAAGAGACTCCTTTATCTTGGTTGCTAGACCAATAATTATGAAACACACTTTCACAATTTAATAAAGAACTATATGGAATTTATTTGTGAATTATTTTGTTCCTCAATCAAAGATATCTTAGAACAAAATAAAATCTCTCTGAAACTCTTTGAAACTCACAAAAGCACCACCAAGGATGGTCTGGCCGAATTGGGGTTTTTATACACAATTAAGACCTATTCCAAATAGGTAACTTGTGCCAAAAACCTTTCCTAATCGAATTAGGAATTTTTCTGTCGGCATACCGGGCGCCCGCCTGGTCCAACCCAGGCGCCCGCTCATTTGGCCAGAAGGTTCAGGTCTTTCAGAATTAATTCAGGCGCCCGCCTGGTCCAACCCAAGCGCCCGCTCGGTTGACCAGGAAGCCCAGAATTCATTCAGAAATTCCTTTGAGGTCCTTCGACCCTAAATTCCAATATGGTCCTCTTATTTAAGATTCGTTCTATTGTGTGTGACCCTCTAGGATTATACTAAGTTGGCAATGGGCTCAAACATGAAACCATAAGATATGATTAGGTTCTAGCAAAGTCCGATTCCTCCTCTCGGACACACCATTCCATTGTGGCGTTCCGGGTGGAGTCAATTGTGAAACTATTCCACAATTCTTTAGATGATCATCAAATTCTTGGCTTAAGTATTCTCCTCCACGTTCTGATCGAAGTGCCTTAATACTTTTCCCAAGTTGTTTTTCTACTTCATTTTGAAATATTCTAAATATCTCAAATGCTTCACTCTTATGTTTCATTAGGTAAACATACCCAAATCTACTATAATCATCTGTGAAGGTTATGAAGTATTGAAATCCTCCCCTAGCATTGCTACTTAATGGTCCGCATACATCGGAATGTATCAACCCCAATAAGTCGCTTGCCCTTTCACCCAACTTGGTAAAAGGTGTCTTAGTCATTTTTCCAAGAAGACACGACTCACAAGTATCATATGACTCGAGGTCACATGAACCCAAAAGTCCGTCCCCATGGAGTTTTGAGATACGCTTCTCATTAATATGACCAAGACGGCAATGCCACAAATAAGTATGATTTACATCATTAGGTTTAGATTTCTTATTTACATGATAGACATTGTCATTATTTTTATTCTTGACATCCAAGTTATAAAGGCCATTAAATGAATTAGCAATACCATAAAGCACATCATTTAAATAAATAGAAAATCTCTTATTCTCAATAAGAAACTTAAAACCTTCATTATCCAAACAAGAAATTGAAATAATATTTCTACTTAAATCCGGAACATAATAACAATTGTTCAAAACAAGAATTAATCCGGAAGGTAAAGTGACTTCATAAGTCCCTACGGCTAATGCAGCAACTCTTGCTCCATTCCCCACGCGTAGATCTACTTCACCTTCTTTAAGCAGTCTCCTATTCTTTAGTCCCAGCACATTTAGACAAATGTGAGAACCACATCCGGTATCCAATACCCAAGAATCAGTGGTAGAAAGGAGAATATCTATCATATAGATACCTGAAGTCGACGCAGCCTTGCTGCTCTTCTTCTTCTTTTACTCTTCCAAGAAAGCCTTGCAATTACGTTTCCAATGACCAATTTCTTGACAATGGAAACAGATTGCATCCTTTTGTGAATCAGGTTTTGCCTCAGAAGCCTTGGCAACCTTTGCCTTGCTTATTTTGGGTTTGACAACTTTTGCCTTACCCTTTCCTTTGGCACTAGCCTTCTTCCCATCATGAACCAAGAGCACGGGAGAACCTTTCTCCACAATTTTCATCTCTGCAGTTTTGAGCATCCCATGCAACTCAGAGAGATTCTTATCCATTCCATGCATGTTATAATTCATCACAAACTGATTATAACTTTTAGGCAATGAATTAAGAATGAGATCCATGGCTAGCTCCAATGGGATTGGATAGCCAAGTTTCTCTAGGTGCTCTACATAACCTTTCATTTTAAGAAAGTGAGGACTCACTTGTTGCCCTTCATTCATTTGACAAGTAGTGAATGCAACAATGGTCTTGTACCTCTCTTGCCTAGCTTGCTCTTGAAACATCGTTCTTAACTCCACGCCTATCTCATAGGCTTCCAAATGTTCCAAACTTTGTTGGAGTTTTGAACACATAGCAGCAAGCATGAGACAACTTACATCTCTAGAATCATTACGATGTTTCTTGTAATTGTCTCTTTCTACCCTAGGGGCAGTAGGCGGAGGTTCAGCAGGGAGAGGCCCATCGAGAATGTACAATTTATCTTCTTGCCTAAGAACGATTCTTATGCTACGGATCCAATCCATAAAGTTAGTACCATTCTCTTCGAGCTTATCCTTCTCAAGGATCGATCGCAACGACATTGATTGAGTGTTATTAGTCATTATCTACAAATATGCAAAATTTCCAAAATTTAATAAGTACCGGTTTTCATTAAAGAGATAAATAATGTATTTTTTTTAACAAAATACTCCCACTAAATTATATAACCTTCATATACATCCAATGTATAATATAATTTAATTGGGCTAAGATCCAACTTTAATTTAACTTTTGAGTCCACGGAGGCGGACCGCTCTAAACTAAATTAATTAGGTAGACAATCATGTCAATCATATCCCATATGATTCTTAGATCCTTTTATGAGATTCTTTAAGAAATCCAATTTCAAAAAGCATGTTTAATCTCATCTTTTGCCTAGGCCCAAAACTGTTTTGACGCCCAATTAAGTCCAACCATTTTAAACCCATAGGAACCATTCAATTTAATGCACCTTACGGAGGCAAGCCCACATTAAATTAATGAACCTCATCATGCTCATGCATGAATAATATTAATGCACCTCGCGGAGGAGAACCCACATCAAGATTACCCATGTATAAACAAGTGTTTTAATCATGGCATGGCAAAGAAGGACTTAAAACTTTCTTTGAAGGTTCATCACATATAGCATATAACACATTTATGAGCACATAATATAAACATGTTACACATCAAGTTTAGCCATTAAATTAATCTCCATTAATTTAAGCATGATATTTATGTGTCATTAGTTTCTCTATAATTATGAGGATGAGACTATTTCAACTTCGGTTATTATTTCCAAATCAAGACAACAAGAAGTGCGGTCGAACTAAGCCATTAGGCAACCACAATCCCGCACTAATTCAAGAAACCAAGAAAGTAGTCCATGTGGCCGAAACTAAGCAATAGATGGTCTCGATGAACGTAGGCCAATTGCATTCACAATTCCACATGGATCTCCAATCATTGAATCAAGAACTTTGTTTCTCAATTTTAGCAATTATGAACTCTTCATAATTCTAACTTCGTTTTATCTTCGAAACTTTGATTGCGATCAATTTTGGGAAACACAATCTCGATGAACGCAGATTAGCCATCCAAAACTTGAACCAATCTAGGAATCACAAGACTAAAACAAATAGGAAAATCAAACCCCAAAATCCACACACAAACCAACTACCCAAAACCCATTCCAGATCAGCAAGTCTGGACTGGTTCTGTTACTGGTTTTGTCGAATTTATCGAAAATTCCATATTCAGATTTTAACCAAAATCAGAACAAATTTTGACAAGCGAGCGCCCGCCTGGTCTTCAGCGAGCGGGCGCCTGAATGGTCAGAATGGTACAGAATTTTAAAGTTCGAAAATTTTGTCTCAAAATTATTTTCCCCGATTATTAAAACTTTGATCTGATCAAAATCAATAATCGAAATAATTCAGAATCCACCATAATTTTTATTGCGATTGAATCGTGCGATTAAAGTTGCAAAACAATAAACCACATAAAATCACAAAACACATAAACATCATATATTCCAATATTCATATCATGCAAGGCACATAAACAATTTATATACACATAACATGATCTTAATATTGAATTAATCAACATGAACGGGGCTCTGATACCACTGCTGAACAACAGAGAATTCCTCCAGCCTTTGCACTAAGGCTTCACTCTATGGAGCTTCATAATAGGTCTTGGGGGCCTTTGGAACTTTGGTCGGCATGGGGAATTCCCATCCAAACCAGCTCTCAACCTTGATAACATGGTTGTTCCAACCGGAAACCTTGCTGACCGAGCTGGATATTGGAGCAATGATTTTAGGCCTCCTTTGTCTGCTCCAAATTGTCAAAACATGGGTGTTGTCGTTAAAACTTCCCTCGAAGAAGTAATTGAAGGCCGTCGGGCATGGCTCTAAGCCTAAGCTACGGCACAAGACTATAAAGGTGTTGGGTTTCCAAGTAACATGCGCAGCGGAATATAGCAATTAAAATTTTTAAGAAACCCAAAGCCATGGATCCGTTCATATGATTAAATCAAATACAACAACATGAATAAAGGATAAACTAACCCTTGATGACTATCAAAGTTTTCTTTGGTCTTGGTGGAGAAACTTGAAGCTTTATCACGGACAAAATCACGAACTTTGTAGATGATAAAATTCACCCTCTAGCGGTGTCCACACTTCGAACGAATATCAAGAGACTCCTTGATCTTGGTTGCTAGACCAATAATTATGAAACACACTTTCACAATTTAATAAAGAACTATATGGAATTTATTTGTGAATTATTTTGTTCCTCAATCAAAGATATCTTAGAACAAAATAAAATCTCTCTCAAACTCTTTGAGACTCACAAAAGCACCACCAAGGATGGTCTGGCCGAATTGGGGTTTTTATACACAATTAAGACCTATTCCAAATAGGTAACTTGTGCCAAAAACCTTTCCTAATCGAATTAGGAATTTTTCTGTCGGCATACCGGGCGCCCGCCTGGTCCAACCCAGGCGCCCGCTCATTTGGCCAGAAGGTTCAGGTCTTTCAGAATTAATTCAGGCGCCCGCCTGGTCCAACCCAAGCGCCCGCTCAGTTGACCAGGAAGCCCAGAATTCATTCAGAAATTCCTTTGAGGTCCTTCGACCCTAAATTCCAATATGGTCCTCTTATTTAAGATTCGTTCTATTGTGTGTGACCCTCTAGGATTATACTAAGTTGGCAATGGGCTCAAACATGAATCCATAAGATATGATTAGGTTCTAGCAAACCGTCATACCTACCCAAATAGTATAACTAGATACAAGTTCGCATTCCTTTAGAATATGTCATAATCCTTTTGTCCACAATGTCATTGAACACAAGTCATGGTCAAACAGTCAACTTGTCTCGTTCAATACTTTCTCGATTCCGAATATGTTGATAATTCAAATGCTATTGATCCAATCAATCCATTTGAGTCCGGCCGAACATTTCATCAACATCATTCCTTCGAGGGGCCCAAGCTTGACATCTCTCCGTGGAGGGACAAATCCATTTAGCTTATTATTCTTCCCAACGGGAATCCGATTATGCCAATCATACCCTTTATAACTACCCGGTTAAAAGTAGCGTTTGAATATGTCAAACATAATGTTTATCAAGTGGAAGACTATAATAACTTCATGTCTAAGGATTCGAATGACATAACTAATATGAGATATATGTACGACATAGACCATGACATAAATCTCATACAGCGGGTCATGTCCAGTACCTTGTTCCAAACAAGTACCCATAAATCTAACATTATCATCCCATGATCATTTAGCCTTTATACTAGTGCTTAACAAGTACAAGGGACGGGGATTATTATAAGTAAACATGAACAACAATAATAATCAAAACATTGTCATCAGTAGGTACTCTGCATATATTTACGTCTCCCCTATCAACGATCTCTCAAATGATATGAAAACGCCTAAGTATGTGTTTGGATTTCTGATGTTCTCTTGGTTCCTTTGCTTGAGCAATAGCACCATTATTATCGCAATAAAGGTCTATTGGATTAGCAATACTAGGAACCACTTCAAGTTCAGTAATGAACTTCTTAATCCAAACAGCTTCCTTTGCAGCATCCGATGCAGCAATATACTCAGCTTCTGTTGTAGAATCAGCGGTTGTACTTTGCTTGGAACTCTTCCAGCTTACATCTCCACCATTTAACATAAACGATAACAATTACAACGTTTATTAAACGTGCCTAGGGCACCACTACCAACAAAAGGAGGTCAGGTACCTAACCGCATTGGCGCCCAACATGGTGGGAACGGCCTGTCAATCCTCCAGAAATTCACAGATAAACGGATCTAGGGGAAATCGAAGTCCCAGCTGAAAATGTTTGAAGAAAAAAGCCACTTCTATGTGATTCCAATATAAAGCGGCCAACTCTTCACCAGTGGTCAAAGCAGAGGCGGGCTCATAGGTCAGATCGAAATCGTCACGAGAAATTCTACAGTCATCGTATAGGTACGATATCATCTTGGCCCCTGCCTTGGGTTGTTTAGGTTTTGCAGAGGCTGCGGTATTTCTCTTTCTAGGATTCCTACGACCATGACCACGACCCCGGCCTCCTTCAGGGACGTCGGCTTGAAACTGATCCATAATCCTTGCGGAAGTGCTCTCCCCCAACATAGCTGCAGAGGAATAAAGGGGGTTAGCATCAGAAGTCGAGACGAAGGACGCATTCAACCCCCTCATCCCTTCCACAGAAGCCGAGAGGATTACCTCGTCCTCCGACATAAAATAACAAGATGAAATATGGCTCAGGAGGTCGGACAGAGAATGGAGGACTACTAAGTTAGGATTTATTACTTCAAGACGATCAAAACGACGGCTATTGCTAGGCCAATCTATCGGTCCATTAAAAGCCCTACATGGTACAAGAAATTCCATAACTTCATCCAAAGATAGCAGAAACCAAGGACCATCTGTTCTCCGATAAATCCTACGATCCACTCTATGAAACCCCAGGCGGCCCAATGACGAGAAATTAAAAGGCATTCAAAATGACTGAATGAAGGTGCAACAGAGTGGAATAGGAAAATGGCGCAGAGAAATCGAAAATGCAAAGGGGAATAGAAGGGTACCTGGAAAATCGGAGAAAGTCAAAGTAAAAGGATGGGCAGACCGAAAGAAGAAGTATTGCCGAAAAGCACTGGTTGAAACTCGCCGGAATCAAGCAGCGTACCAGGGTTGCCAGAGAGATCGCCGTCAAAATAAGTCTTGGATTCAGAAGACCTTTTGACTGCTCAAGTAAAAATTTGAAGGTAAAAAGGGGATTTAGGGATTTCAAACGCTTGAAATCCTTGGTCCGTGAATATCCTAAGAATTTGACCTCAACTCGCCCGAGATCTCGTGAAAATCTCGTGGTGAGTGGCGCTGCCCACGTCATCTCCATAAGCCATCATTACCTACAATTAAGGAAGGTGGTTTCCCCTAAAGAAAATGTCTCTCCACTTACCCTCGCCGCCTAACACAGATGACGTCACAAGTTCGTGGCATCATGAGCCTGGAAAACAGCGAACGATCGAGAGACTGCCAGCACAGACCGACATATGCGTATCGACATCTCGTTTTTGACCAGATTTGACTAAATTACGAAAAGGTTATCAGATACAAGTGCATTCCATGCCGACATCTCAACAAGGATCAGGCGATCGGCATTACGTTAAGACGACATCATGAAGCAGTTTGTATTATGGAAGTTATAAATCAGGATCATGCAAGATGCAAGAAATCCAATCCATGAAGCAAAATCACAATCATAGCAACGATTAAAAGAAGGCAAGGTACTACTATTAAGCGTAGTAAAATACCCCCACAACACGGCCGGGGGCCTGACCCTTTACTGTCGGTCGGAGATTCTTCCTCAGGAAATGACGAATAGGGTTTTGAGGGCACGATGGAATCACTGCTGCTATCATGAGAAGAACGCTAATCACGATTATCGGAATCAGAGTCAACTTCTTCCGGAAAGGCATCGCCATACGACCTTTTGGGCATCATCTTGATTTTCTTGAGATATTCTTGAGAAGGACAAGAGGAAGTTGAGGGGGTTAAGAATGAATGGATTTAATTGGTGAGGCCCTTATATATGCTTTAGAATATGAAGAGTTGGTTGGCTTATACTATTCATGGTGAGATTACAATTAATGAAGTTCCGCATTCTGATAGAAGTAATAGCTATACTTGCCCGTGGCGCAAAGGCTGTCAAAAGATCCAAAAATAAAAGGATTTTGGCGGCTGCTTGTCAAATCAACAATAGCTGGAGATGATGTCATACAAAGTGATGTCATGAATATTATTAGTTTCTACTCGACATGCCGAGATAGAAACTCGGGGGCCACTGAAAGACATAAACCGACTTGGTTAGGTGGAGCCTATACATTGGGCCCACACATCTAAAAGGCCTATATCGAGAGGGCCATTCACAAGAAGCCCATACTTATGGGCCGACATCGGACGGGCCGAGCAGGCAGACCTTTCCTAGGCTGAGCTTGAGAAGCCTTATCCTTAGCTCTGTTACTTTAACCGTAAGGAGGGGGATGCCGAAGGCGGGTACCTCTATGATAAGGCCAAGATAGATGGCGGGCCAACTTATCAGCTATATTATCTCCCTTTATCAACAGGGAATCCATTTACAGACTTCGATTACAACTCTAACGTTGAAGATCCTTATCTAAACAAGAATATCTTTTCTGCATGATAGACTGGGATACCATTCACCCTGATCTGGAGTCTATCTCCAAGGAATACGAGTCCTGGAACAACAGGGGATCCCTGGCTTTCCTAGCAAGTCAGGGCTCATTCACCCATGCCTATATAAACAGGTCCTCTACACAGGAAACGGGTAATGAACTTTTTGGCTCTGAACTAGTCAATTGATTTCTCTATTCACACATATCACCCGTATTCTTACTCTCACGCCGGAGGGCCTTCGCCGGTGAAGCCCCGGCGTAGTTTACGTTTGTTCATTATGTGCAGATCCGAACGGGAAAGTTCTCATTGCTGGATTAATCTGAACCGCTAGACGAAGGGCTGATCCGACACGTTTTTGGCAGCATCAGTTTGGTTCTATTGCCGGAAACGTCGATTGGAGAATCTTTCTGTTCGGAAAACTACAAATTCCTCATGTCTGGAGTCCGCGTCGACGGTCGAGAAACTAGTGTCACACCAGACGCTAATCTCAATCCGCCACCGCCTAACGTGGCAACTAACAATGTTCTGAATCAAGGCCTCCCTCCTCCACCTCAGGGGGGCGGAATGCACACCCGTTCCAGAGGGCCGGCGCCTGAAATTACTCATCAGTATGGATGGCGGAGACGAACAACTTCACGTCCTCAGCATACCGAGGCTGGCCCTTCTAGGCATGCACTAATTGATCGAAGGGCGTTGTTACATCATAATCTCTCAACCCTTCAGCAACTAGCTGATGCTCAGAGGGCTCTCCTAGAATTCGATCCCGATCATTCCTTGGCGCCCTTCGCACAGCCCTTTGACACTAGAGGAGCTTTGGGAGGCGGAGAAAGAAGCGACCGTAGGGGAAACCCACGTACTGATGACAGACGTCACTAGGAACCGCGTAATGCACCCCCAGGAGACCGAGTAGTTCCACTAAGCTGACTAGAAGGTCGACTCGGCCCAATTAACCCCTGTGGAAGAGATCTGAGAGATCAGATAAACCGTAGGAGAAAAGATGAGGCAGAATCTCCAGATGTGAGATTCCTGGGAGAAAGGTGACGATGGAAAAATCAAGATCAAGTCCCACCAAGATAGGAGTCACCTCGTCGTACTCCCCCGAGATGACCTCGTGGCGATCCAGATACATGCTGAGTTGCAGGAAGAGGCCGAGACAGAGAAAAAGACAGGCTGAGAAGCTCCCATCGTAGCTCAGGATTCAGTGAGCAGATCATAATGGATTTGCAGGTGTGATGGAGAATATAGAGATGAACCAGGGGTAGAGAAAGCCGAAGACCAACTATGACGCGATGCGTCCGTTTGCTCAATGGATCAAGGATTCTCCACCAAACCCCCAATTGAAGCTTCCTCACCTGGATAAATACTCTGGCAATTCTGATGCTATGGACCACCTTCAGTCTTTCGAGGGCATGATGTCCCTAGTGTCCAACAAAGACAACGTATTATGCAAGGCCTTTGCTAGTACACTAACTGGAGCAGCCCGGTCTTGGTTTATGGACCTAGAAAGAAGAAGTATTAATTCCTTCTTTAAGTTAAGGTCAAGTTTTCTAGAATATTTCGCTACTGCTGGAGCTAGAAAAAAGAGATTGTCAGACCTAGCAAACATAGTTCAGGGAAAAAGCGAATCGACTATGAACTTCTATAACATGTTCAGAGATTTGGCCGACTCAATAGAAGAGAGACTAACCGACAGGGAGATTATAATGTGCTTCTATAATGGATAAAGGTCAGACGAGCTCACCTATGAATTCTCAGTAAGAGAACCTCTTACAAAATCTAAGCTATACCAGATGGCCTATGCAACAGCCACTGCTGAAGATAAAAAGAAACTGATGTCCGGATACAGAGATCGAGAACTAGGAAGGGAAAGCAGGCCACCCACTTCTGACTCGGTCCAGGGTACCAATGGAAGTGGAAACCGAGGGAAGAATAGAACGAGACCGACCGAGGTTTTTACCCCCCATACAAAGCCGATTTCCGAGATCATAAACCTGGTGAATCTCCCAAATCCAAAACCCCTTAAAGATAACCCAAAGTTCCCAAGGGACACAAGCAAGTACTGTGCCTACCACCGAGATAACGGGCACGAGACGGACAATTGCTTTGCCCTAAAGAAAATACTACAAAGGTAGGACGATCAGGGGAAACTAAATGAATACTTAGCAAAGAAAGACAACAAACGTCCAAGAGAGGATGAGACGATGGATGACCGCGAAGATAGACCGCCCCGGGCAAAGCTGATTGGAGTGATAAGGGAGGAAATTCCTTCAAATACCAAGCTCAAAGAACAGATCTACGAGCTAAGCAAGGTTTACCATATCCCCCCTTGGATTCACAAAGGGGAAGAGGTGATTAGTTTCTCTCCCAATGACCTAGCTGGGAACAGGGCCATGAAAGAACATCCACTGCTCATCACGGGTAGAATAGACAACTGTGAGTCAGATAGGCTCCTAATTGACTCAGGGGCCGCCAAGGACGTGCTCTACTACAAGACTTTTAAAGAGATGGAGCTCCCGGACACCATGCTGACACCGTACAACGGAAGGCTCGAAGGGTTCACGAACCACAAAGCCGAAGCGAAGGGAACCGTGGACTTAGTACTAGAAGTTGGTGACTACCCTTACAGGACATCGACCACAATTACATTTATAGTTATGGATTTGGCCAGTGATTACCACGCCATCTTGGGCTCTCCTAGCTAAGGAAAATTGGGAATGGTTGCCTCCCTCCCCCACCAAAGGGTGAAGTTCCCAACCCCGGTAGGTATAGGCTGCGTCCCCGGCGCCCCTAAACATTTCTTGGAACACGTGATGAGGTCCAGGAAGGCGAAAACAAAGATGGAAATTGTCACGACCCGAAATATAGGCTCTATTTTATTAATAATTGAATAATTATTAATTATTTATTTGCTCATTTATTTATTTAAGTCATTATTTATTTAAATAATTTTGTGTGCATTTTATGTTTCATAATTATGCCTAGCATTTTAATTGTGTCATTTGGGCTAGTGTAATATTGTTGAGTCTTAATTGTTAGTGGGGAGTTTATTTAAATAGGGTAGTATTAGGGGGAGGGGCCTTAGTGTAGCATTTCAAATAATTTCTTCATCTTCTCCCTACTCCCTCCCTCACCTCCCTCACCCTACTCTTTCACCTCACACTCCACCTCCATCTCTCCCTCCCTGGAAACTCTCCCTCTCTCTCTAAGTTGGGTAAGCTTTTTCTTCTCCTTACTTCTCTCTTCATTTACTTCTTCTTCCTATCATTATTATTCATTTCTTAAAACGTGAAATGTGTTTAGATCGTCGATAGGATCGCGTAGAACCAAAAAGATTTGAATTCCGTCAACTTTGAGAAAATTCAAGTAAGTTACTTTTCCCCCATTTTTATGCTAAAATGTTCATATCATGCTTAGATAATGCTTGATGTGTTATATTTGAAGTTTGGTTGAGTTTAGAATTTATTTGGAATTTATTTGAGTTTTGGTCAAAAATGGTGTTCTTGGGAATGTTGGGGTTCGAATCTTGTTGTGGGTAGCTAGATGTTGTTATTTAGGTCCATTTCAAGTTCACAAGTTGTTTTGGTGCATTATTATGCTTATTGGGAGTCTTGATTTTGAGTATTAGAGAAATGGTGAAGTTTTGGGTAAAATTTGGTTACTTGGGTTCTTCTGCGTTTTCTGAATTTAGGAGGTGCTCGGCCGAGCGCGCCCCTTGACTCGGCCGAGCGGAGCAGACCAGAGAGTCATATTTTTGGAACCAAGGTTGCTCGGCCGAGTCATATAGAACTGCTCGGCCGAGCACCCCTGTTTTAGGCTTAAATGTTTATAACTTAAAAGTAAGCACCCGGAACAATAAGAAGTCAACCGTAAGCCTATGTAAACCGTGTAAGGAGTGTGTTAGAGTTATAAAAGTGGGAAATGAGTATGAGGTGGTTTATTCGGTTGGGTTAATTGTTTGTGTGGGTTGCGAATAACTCTAGTGTTGAAAACGGTTCCTTTGTGAACAAATATGTGTGGAGTTTGACCAAGTATCGTTTTGTATTTGTTTGGACATCTTTTGATGTGTTGTTGGATTGATGCACCTTTTCGGTAATTTATTTGGATTGGTTCCCTACTTTGGAACCTTAAATTGTTTATTTAAGCTAGTATTTATTACTTAGCATTCATTTGAAAGTCCAGCTGGTATTTTGTGTGTGTTTGGGCGATGCGAAACATTATGATGGCACGGCCAAGTCCATTGTGATGTTGACCATTGTTTTGCCCCATTATTACCCTCCTCCAGATTGGCCTTGGATGTGAGAAGAGCTAGCTCCTTTGTGTGCATTTAGCTTTACTTGGAGCATGACTTTGTGGCATGTCTCCCGTCCCTTGTGACACTTCATTTGGTTATTGGTTCCGGTACCGGGGGTTTTCTCTTCGGCTTTCATGCTATTACGAAGATGATGATTTGTTGATTATTGAAGCTGCGCAGCGATCCTTTATTTGGATATTCCGGTTTGGAAAACCTTGGCTATATCCTTTGTTATGTGTTTATTTCCGCTGCTATCTGTTATGTGATAAATGCTATGTGCTACGTGATATTCCTTATTGCTTATTGCTTCTTGCATCATAGCATGTCATGTAGTTGCATTAGTAACTTATTGAGATTTATCTCACCCCCTTTTCTTTTATCTTTGTTTTTCCTTAACCCCCCCCAGGTGCTAAGGATTAGTCTCGCTGATCACGAGAAAGAGGACGTCGAGAGTGGATACATTCTTTTGGGGAAGGTTGATATAGGTTGGTTTACATTAGGTAAATGTGTAACCATTTTGGGATAGTTGTACCAAATAATGACGTCACTAAGAATTGTATATTTGTATTTTGTTGGGCATAAACTTGTGGAAGTTTATGATAGTTGTAATTGGTTTTTATCAAACTTGGTTTTGTAAAACTTTGGATCATCACCTTTTGGTATCAAATGGAATTTTTAACTTCGGTATTTCACAGTTTGGTTTTAGAGTCGACGTCCAGATCGCGGTCTCGGGCCCGCGGGGTTCGAGGACGCGACAGTTGGTATCAGAGCTATGGCATTAGCTCTATGTATAAGTCTAGGTGGATTAGTATGACCTAGGTGGGTAGTAGTGTGCGGAGTGATTAACGGTTGATGTTTTATGCAGGTACTTGTTACAATGGTTCGTAGAAGGAGTGGTGAAGGTAGTAACGGTAATGCAAATCAGAATGATACAAGGGAAGAAGCCCGTGCCATGTTTCAAGGCATGTTTGAGGCGGCCATGAAGGCCATACATCATCAAGGTCCGAGGGTAGAACAAGCACCACCCCGCTATGGATTGGAGCAATTTCTGAAGTTGAAACCGGTTGAATTCAATGGGGAGCCCGATGTAAGGAAGGCTGAGTTGTGGATTGAGTCGATGGAGAAGATTTATGATGTATTTGGGTGTTCGGATGAGGACAAGGTCCGGTTCGCGGCTTACAAGCTTGTGGGAGCTGCCGAGCATTGGTGGAAAGGTGTTAAAGCTACTTGGGATGATACTCACACGGTGTATGTGTGGGAGTTGTTTGTGCGCAAATTCAAGGAGCATTTCATTCCGGTTGTTGATCAAAACCGAAAGGAGATCGAGCTACTCAACCTGGAGCAAGGTGTGTTGTCTATAGCACAATACTCGGCTAAGTTCATAGAATTAGCCCGGTATTGCGACTATTTGGTGAGGACTGAGGAACAAAAAGCTATGAGATTTATTCGGGGATTGAAGACCTCCATCCGTACTCAACTGATTGCTCAACGGATTGTGACTTTCCAAGATGCGGTGGACCGAGCCTACTTGATAGAGCAGGATATTGGGGAGCACAAAAGGAAGACCGAAGTAGCTAACCCGAGCAAGCCGGGAGGGCAAGGCAAGCCACAACACCGTCCCGATAACCGAGGTAACTTTGGGGGGCAATCTCAGTTCCGAGGGCAACCGATCCCAAGGAAACCGGGTACCACTTCCGGGAACCAAGGGAGCCAAATTAGGAGGCTTTGTTCGTATTGTCAAAAGGAAGGTCATTCTGAAGACCGTTGTTGGAAGAAGAAAGGAAGGTGCACCAATTGTGGTCAAATGGGTCACTTTGTAAAAGATTGCCCGAGAGGTAGAGTACAAGAATCCGGGTCAGGAGTTGGTATTAATCAGGGTCAGAAAAGGGATGCCGCTGGGAAGCCCAAAGTCCAAGGAAGGGTATTTGCCATGAATCAACAACAAGCTACCAATGATCCATCCGTTATTGGAGGTATTGTTTCTGTGTCTAATGTGAGCGCACGAGCGTTAGTAGATCCAGGATCATCTCATTCATACATTTCTGTGCAATTTGCTTCCATGTTAAATGCTGCATTCGAGTCTTTACCGTACGTGCTAGAGGTGTCGACCCCTATAGGAGAATGCTTGATTTCTGATCGAGTCTTTCGTGCTTGTGATGTGGTCATTTGTGGTCGAGTCCTTTGTGCGGATTTGGTAGTTCTTCCTATCCAAGACTTTGATGTCATTTTGGGTATGGATTGGTTGAGCAAGTTTCATGCGTTCGTTGATTGCTGTAAGAAAACTGTTACTTTTTCTATTCCCGATGTGCCTAAATTTGTGTTTGAGGCTAGTCCTCTGAGTAGAAAGGTTCGCTTAATTTCTTATTTGAAAGCGAGGAAATTATTGCATAGTGGTTGTGAGGGGTATTTGGCTAGTGTTCTTGATACTAGGAAAGAATCCCCTAGTTTGGATAGTGTTCGGGTAGTTCGGGAATTTCCCGATGTTTTCTCTACCGAGTATGATATGCCTCCCGATCGTGAGATTGAGTTTTGTATAGATCTTTTGCCGGGTACGGCTCCGATTTCGAAAGCACCTTATAGGTTAGCTCCCGCAGAGTTGAAGGAATTGAAGGTTCAGTTACAAGAGTTGCTTGATCGAGGGTTTATCCGCCCTAGTGTTTCCCCGTGGGGAGCACCGGTTTTGTTCGTGCGGAAGAAAGATGGTTCGTTGATATTGTGTATAGATTACCGGAAGTTGAATCAGGTTACGGTGAAGAATAAATACCCTCTACCGCACATTGATGATTTGTTTGATCAGCTTCAAGGGTCCGTGGTTTTCTCTAAGCTTGATTTGAGGAGTGGGTACCATCAGTTGAAGGTTCGATCGGAGGATATTCCGAAGACTGCTTTTCGCACTCGGTATGGTCATTACGAGTTCTTGGTTATGCCGTTTGGGTTGACTAACGCGCCTGCAGTGTTTATGGATTTGATGAACCGAATTTTCCATCCCTATCTTGATTCGTTCGTGGTGGTTTTCATCGACGACATTCTTGTTTATTCGAAATCTCGAGAGGAGCACGAGCAGCATTTGAGGACAGCTTTATCCATTCTTGCGAGGGAGAAATTATTTGCGAAGTTTAGCAAATGCGAATTTTGGCTCGAGAAGGTGTCATTTCTGGGTCATGTTATTTCGAAAGATGGGATTTCGGTGGATCCGTCAAAGATAGAGGCTATAGTGGAGTGGAAGAGACCCGAATCAGTGACAGAGATTAGAAGCTTTCTTGGTTTAGCCGGTTATTACCGAAGATTTATTGAAGGGTTTTCGAGGATTGCTACTCCGATGACTCAGTTGACCCGGAAGAATGTTCCGTTTGTGTGGACCGAGAAATGTGACAAGAGTTTTGAGGAATTGAAGAAGAGGTTGACTACCGCACCGATCTTGACTTTGCCTAATGGGAGCGATGGCCTAGTGATTTACAGTGAGGCTTCGAAAGAGGGTTTGGGTTGTGTGTTGATGCAGAATGGGAAAGTAATTGCGTATGCTTCGAGGAAGTTGACCCCTAGTGAGCAGAATTACCCGAATCATGATATGGAGCTAGCGGCTTAATAGGCAATGGAAATTGAGTGAAAACATCTTATTCTTATTAACAGACTCTAAGTCTAACCCGCGACTCGCCGACATTCGGAATTTTTCGCTATAGGGTAATCGGGTATAAGTAGTTATTTTCTCGTCTTCCTCATGAGTTGCCTGATTTCGCTTCTATCCTATCTGAGTTCTCCTAGAAATGAGGTTGGAAGATCTACTGCCAGCCAGTGAACTCGTAGCAGCACCAACCTACTGGTAAACGTTATTTTAGAGGAACATAAGAAAAACCTAATGTTTAGCCTAAGTTTTGATACAAAAATAGAGATTCTTGTTATAAGGTTCGGGGGTTAGGTTACGAGATGGGAAGTACTTAAACACCCATCTTGCCCAACTAATGTTGGTCTTGCTTGTTCATAGTCTACATAAATGAAATGTTTTTTTTTTCTTTGATAATGATAAAAGGGGTTAAAAAGGGGTGTTTTGAATGTAGGGAGATAACTCCTTGACCAAATTCAATGGAATGAAATGGTCTTTGGTGTCATGTCCCAAAATGATTTGGGTGATTGCACGTTTGACAAAACAAATAAGAAGAGAAGAGATGAAGTAGAGAGAAAAAAGAAAAGAGTTGAAGATTACCTAAACTTCAAGAGTTCTTCAAGTGCTTCTTTGGAGAGAGTACTCAAAATGCCTTAAAGTATAGTATAGTGATGCTGCAAAAAACGTGTCGGATCAGCCCTTCGTCTAGCGGTTCGGATGAATCCAGCAATGAGAACTTTCCCATTCGGATCTGCACACAATGAACAAACGTAAACTACGCTGGGGCTTCACCGGCGAAGGCCCTCCGGCGTGAGAGTAAGAATACAGGTGATATGTGTGAATAGAGAAAACAATTGACTAGTTCAGAGCCAAAGAGTTCATTACCCGTTTCCTGTATAGAGGATCTGTTTATATAGGCGTGGGTGAATGAGCCCTGACTTGCTAGGAAAGCCAGGGATCCCCTGTTGTTCCAGTCCTCATAGAGAGAAGGCTATAGAGAGGCTAAGAGAAGAGCTACTATCAGGAGAGCGAGGAAAGCTAGCAGCTATCATAGAGGAGAGCTATTATCCCTACTTCAATCAATAAGTATTGGAAGTGTGAATCGATTAAAGTCAAATTACGTCCTATGGTAGACTAAGAATTTCATACTCAATGAGGGGGGTACTCTATATTTCTTATTTTTATTAAATAGTCTTATAGGCTAACTCATTCCCGGAATCAAGTTCCTATACTCAAAAGAAGGGAGGAGTTCAAACCCGGCTTTTCATGAGGAAGCCCATCCACTAGATTTTGCGGAATAATTGTCCTTTCCCCCTATAGATTTGAGTAGGAAAGGCCGACCCCAAGGAGCGAATAGTCCTTTGTTTTTCACGGGTATCGCCACTTGTTAGCATGTAACCCCTGCCCTATCGGGAAATTGAGCACTCCCGGCGAATGGAAGACTTGGTATACAAAGATCGAAGTCAAAATATGTAGCTCGTCTTTACTCTCTTTATCTCTATTTGCTGCTATTTGCTCCAAGTATTCTGCTCGTACCCTACCTTTCACCTAGTGAGTTACGTAGACTACTGAGAGGGTACCCACGGTACACGGGATTCTCCTAACCCTACGCGCTTTACTGTTCGGATAGTCATAAGGGAATATATAAAGAAGACGGGAAAGGTGTTTAAAGCTCTTTGCTACTCTGGCTAGTATAAAATGTGTCGTTGACCCTAGCCCTCAGAGAGGATAAAGAGTAGAGTTGTTTTGCCTTTGACTCATTAGCATGAAAGAGTCTGTTCCCACGTAACTTCAACAAGTTTCATTCTTACTCAAAGACCGAACTGGGAATAGAAGAAGAAGCCTCACATATAATTACCCAAATCAGTTTCAAACTATACTCCTTACTAGATGAAAGAAAAAAAAGTAAAGAGAGGAGAGAAAACGAGTTGATAAAGGGCAAGAGGCGGGATGGGACGAAGAGGAATCGCTATCAAGTCGATAAAAGGACTGAAGAAAAGACAGGAATCACCAGTAATAATAAGTGCATTTGACACAAGTTCAGTCAAGAAGAAGTTACAACTCTGTCCTTTTTTACTTCCCCAAAGCCCTATTCTGATGCTAGAACAAGCATCATTTCAACCAAGCCTGGCAAGCAAGCATCCCTTACTCTGTCCCTCTTTCTTCGCTCGGAACCAAAGCCTATCATCAATCATTTGCGATGAGGACCGCCCTTGAACTCGAAAAACCATTGCCCTTGGCTTATTAATCTCTAAACCAACCAAATTCCCAACAAAGTGGCCAAACCTTTTCGTTTTGAGGCGGCGTGGCTCCACCACGAGAGGTGCCAACTCTACAAATTAAAACAAGTTAGACATCCTAGGATCCCTCCACTGCTCTAGCCAAGCGTGTGGGCTCCTCCCGGGGTATCTACACTTATGTCAAACATGTTTTAATCTCATTTGTGCCTTAGGCCCATAACTCTTATGATAGCCTAATTAAGTCAAACCACGTTAAACGTATAGGAACCACTCTTTCACTCATCATGCTCATACACTGATAGAATTAATGCGCCTCGCGATGGTTAGAGCCCGCATAAAACTATCCGGTGTACTCACATGTGTTTTAATAATGGATTGGCACATGACTTAAGTTTTAAAGAATGTTCTTTGCATAGAGTTATGCATCATATATTTAATTATGTCAAACATAATATAATATAATATTTGCATAATCAATGTTAACTAATCAAATTAATTAACAGAAGAAAAATCTTGTGATTTGATTATGAAGCAACATTATGGGGACAGAATCTAAATTATATGTAAACAATTTACAGACTAGATATTTCATTCGCATTCCCAGAAACAAGGCGTATGCCTGCCATTGGTCCATGCAATGAATTAATCCAAATTTAGTTTCCTTCTCTTGCAAACAATTTGCACTTTGCTCATAAGGATAAAATCTGAAACCTATTATTTCCGCAGAACATCTATATATTGAGAGCACAAAACGCACGGTCGAAACTAAGCCAAAAAGCATCCACAATCCCGTACTAAGATCAAGAAACCAAACAACTTCTTCTATACGGTCGAAACTAAGCCAAAAGGCATCCACATTCCCGTATAGATTGGTCACTTGTTTCAAGACCTTTTCATTGTATCTTAATCTCCTAGTTTACAGCAATCCTAAACTCTTTAGAATTCTGATTTCTGCAACTTTCTAGATCAAATCATATTTCAGGAAACACGGTTTTAAAAACCAGCCATTTGAAACCAGATTCGATTTTTGATTCGAATTATGTAAACAATTTACAGAACAATCAGAAAACCAGAAACAAAACAAGTTTCTAGAAAATTAGGGCAGAGCCGTACGGCTCCTCATCAGGCGTACGCTTATGAGCCCGCCGTACGGTGGTACTGTCCAGTTTCCTAGATTTCCAGAATTTTAAAATTCGATCGATCCCAATGTCGTGTTCATGCATTAATCAGATTAAACCAACACGAATTTTACAGATTGATCTAACCAATATCATGAATAAACAATTTATTATATATACGAATTTGATCTAAATCATCAATACACATAATCCAATTATTTATTGATAATCCCAACATGAAATTATTCATATAGATCACATCAATATAACAATTACATATTCCCATAAAATCATGCTCATAAATTTTATATCGCATATATAAAACTCAAATCACACATTTATCTTATTATCATGCAAATCATATAATCGAATTAAAAAATTTTAAACATGATATATTAAAATAATCAACAACAAACCGGCTCTGATACCACTGTTGGGTTTTGATGCATCAAGCGCAACGAAATAAACAGATAAAATCAAACACCCAAGAGCCCGGATCCGTGCATGTTGATTAAATTAAATACAAGATGAAAGAAACTAACCCTTGAAGATCGAATCCATGAACACAGACTTTAAGGTGCTAAAGGAAACATCCTCCATCGGTATCCACACGTCGAACGGATATCAAGAACACCTTCTTGATCTGGATTGCTAGACCCAAGGCATGGTGAAGAAACGATTTCTTCGTGGAATTATTTTGCTTCATTGATTATAGTATTTTGATGATCATGGATCATAAAATAAATAGTCATACCTCTCTATAATTTATTATTTCTAAAACAATTGTTTGTGATTTCCAAAATCACCATTAGAGGCTGTCAAACCCGACTGTATCTCGTATATAAGGGTTTGACCTAATTCCGTTCAGGATCGGGATTCCTTCTCAGTCAAAAAAACTGAACAAACTAGACTGGTACGGGGAGGGAAGCCGTACGGCTCATCAGGAGCTACGGTGCCCAAGCTGCCGTACGGTGGCCAGTTTAGAATTTCCCAGATTTTTGCCTTTTCCAATCCGTTCTATTGTGTGTGACCCAATAGGATTATACTATGTTGGTAACGAGTCCGAACCAGTCAGAACCCGTAAGTCATAAGAGGACTCTAGCAAGCCATTATCACTACCCAATTAGTATAACTTTGAAAGTTCAAAGTAACCTTATAGAACATATTACTATCCCTTTGTCACACGATATCATATTGGATATAAGTCATGGTCCATGTCAACTTATGTTGTCCAATGCTTTCTTGATCCCGAGTAGATTGATATTGAAGATACCCCGGGAAAACGCCACTTGGCTAGAGCGGTGAATTATCCTAGGATGTCTAATTGATTTTAGAGTCGCCACCCACGTTTTAGAGGAACGCGAGAAAACCTAAGAAAAGCCAATTTTAAATACAAAACCAGAGATTCGGGAAAAGATGGGTTCGGGGGTTAGGTGACAGAGTGGGAAGTACTTAAACACCCACTCTGCCCCGCTTACGCGGGTCTTGCTATACGAGTGCTAACAATTACAATGAAAAGAAAGGGGAAATTTACAAAGGAAAATAAAAGAGAATTGTTTTATTTATTTAGTGGTAAAGATTACTTGTCAAACTATTCTAACAATTATATTAAGAAAAGAATGGTAAATTAAAGTAGAGATTAAAATGTAGGGAGATAACCTTAACCAACTTTATTGTAGTAAAGTGGTCATTTGGTCATGTCCCAATTGATGGGGATTGCATACATTACCAAGACATGTGAAAATAAGAGAAGAAGAATAAAATACCTTAAGAAAGTGGGCTTCAAACTTGGACTTGAAACTGGTGTTGTTGTAAGGCAATTGTTGTAGAACAATTTGTGTAGAGTTTTGTTGTGTTAAACTCTTGTTGGGAGAACTCTTGTAAAGAGAATTCTTGGGGGAATTGTGTATAGTGTATTTGTGTAGAGGTTTCAAGTCAAAAGAGAAGGTCCTTTCTAAGGTAGAAGAAGGTGGTTTTTATAGGTAAAAAGGAGAGGGAAAGGTTGGAGGGAAAAGATGATCATCCATGTGAAATGGAATTGACCAATCAAAAATAAGATAAATAAAATAATAAATGAAAGAAATAAAAGAAAATCAAATAAAATAAAAAGGAAATATTTTGTTTTAAAGAAAAGACTTAGAATGTGGGATTGGGAGTTATGAAATAAGGGGGGATGAATGTGGATGAAAAAGGGAGTGTTTGTGATCAAGAAAAGGGAGGGAAAAGGCTGCAATCCGTATCTGCCATAATGGAAAGCGCGCGAGTCCCGCTTTTGGGGCGAGAGGCGCGCGCGTCCCGTTGACAGTGTCGAAGGCGCCCGCGGGTAAAAATGATAGAAAGATAGAAATGACTCTAAAATTAATTCTGTTATGCAGTTTAGTCCAAAACTAACGGAATCTGTTAGGAACTTAACGGAAGTAACAGAAATTAACAAAAACAAGTAAAAATAAAAATACTATGTATGCAACCGGGGTGAGAGCTCCAAGGCGGGGTGTCTACAGATCCCCTCGGCGACGTGGATTGCAAAGCAAAACACGTCGACGAAAGAAAGACAACCGCCGAGGACATCAACAAGAGAAAACAAAGACTCGATAACGCAGGAATTTGGAATTGCAAGAGATAGAGGTGCGCTCCCTGTGTGAGCGACCTTTGCTAATAAAATGGGTTCAGTGGCACGAAGCGGCCCACCGTGGCCGATAGCGGGATCTGGGGATCCGTTTGCTGATGGCGGGATCCGTTTGCTGGAAGCGGGATCCGTTTGCTAATGGAGGGATCTGTTTGCTGGAAGTGGGATCCGTTTGCTAATGGCGGGGTCTGTTTGCTGGAAGCGGGATCCGTTTGTTTATGGCGGGATCCGTTTGCTGGAAGCGGGACCTGTTTGCTGATTGCGAGATCCGTTTGCTGATGGCGGGATCCGTTTGCTGGAAGCGGGATCCGTTTGCTAATGGCGGGATCCGTTTGCTGGAAGCGGGATCCATTTTCTGATTGCGGGATCCGTTTTCTGAAGCGGGATCCATTTGCTGATGCGGGATCCGTTTACTGATACGGGATCCGTTTGCTGATGCGGGATCCGTTTGCTGAAGCGGGATCCGTTTGCTGATGCGGGATCCGTTTGCGGATGGTGGGAAGCGAGGCTCCGTCTGCCTATATGTGATATTGTTGTGTTGCTTGATGGAAAGGTGGTGATTTTGCGGCTCACCATGGACCGAGTTGTTGTCATTGAACTGTAATTGTTTGACTCTGTGGGATGCAGGCGTAGTTGACGGAGGATCACTTTCTGCTGGGGATGAAGTGCCTTGAGTTGCAGATGTTGTTGACCTTGTGGTGGTACTTATTAAGTGTGTGCTTTGCAGGTATATATGCTTGTGACATGTATGAGATGTGAAATGGCAGTTATGAGAGAAATTGTGCTTGTGGTGTGATGTGATTTGAATGCAGTTTTGCATGAGAGAGAATTTTTGTAAGAATGGAGAAAGTGATTTTGTGTGCGGTGTGATTTGATGAAAGCCTCGGATGTATTCATACCTTCACTTACCATTGCCGTTGGATGGATTAGTGTTGTGGTGGTGGATGCCTTGATGCTTTTGATGAAGAATGTCCATGCTTTGGATGGAGAATGATGATGTTGGTGATGATGAATTGTTTTTGCCTTTGATGGAGTGTCGGTGAGATGGTATTCTGGGTGATGGGTTGGTCGTGCCAAAAGGCTTCCTACGTATCCCTTTAAGAGAATCAGACCAGCGTAGTTCAAGGATGATGGAGAGTGATGGGGGGGAATGCTAGGAGCAAAGAAAAATGAAACACATACTTTTGCGCAAGTAAGGGGACAAGGAAAAAGAAAAAGAAAAATCCTTTTAAAAAAAAAAAAAAAAAAAAAAAAGAAGGAAAAGAGTATGCACAAATGTTAGAAAAAGATTTTTTTTTTTTTTAGTTCATGGGTGAACCATTTTGACCATTGTGTGTTTGTAATTCCAACCCAAGATCAAGTCATGTTCGACCGAAGTCCGGATTGCCTTGCTTGAATTCTGTCGTCGTTGCCGTTGTGCCCAACGAAAAGTGATTTCTAGCCCCAAGAGATGTGTCAGTTATGGGGCTCCAAAATACATTCGATGCCGAGATAAGGGGTTGATGATTGTAAAGCCCCTAGAATGCCTTTGATTCCAAACTTATGAGAGACTTGCATAGCCCCAAGATGAATCGACTCTTGACCTTTTCAAATAAATCGCCTTTTGCTGTTGACGTGAGCAAGCTCCAAGAGAAGGTCATTGATACAAAGCTTCGAGAGATTACTAAGCCCCAAGTGTCGTGGGCTTGTTGTTTACGAGCTTGTAGATGGCGGGATGTGAAGACCTTTCGGTGTGAAGCCCCAACTTATCTTGGCATTGTATTGAGAGCAGATGCACCATTGGGTAGAACTCATGAAAGTGATCTTCCTCTTGTTTGGAGATGAATGGCCCTTTTTTTTTGTGGTTGGTACCCAAGTGGCGGAGGGTCCATGTTGAAAATGCAGTAGAATCTTCGGGAAATGTCTCGTGGGAGATGGTGATGTTGTTGCGTATGATAGGGTTTTGACATGATAAAGTCTCAAACGGTTTGCTTGAGTTTTCTTGAGTCGAACTAATAACGGATCTTCGGATGCAGCCTGTGCTTTTGATCTTGGAGAAGGAGGTGCAGTACTTGCAGAAACATTGGGATTGGCCGAGACATTTCCCGCTATAACCCAGTCACGTGAGTTTAGCATATTGAATCTTTTTCCTTTTCTCTAAGACTTCCTTCATAATCTCGCTGAAAGTTCTAACAAAAATCATCAAATTCATTCATAAAATTGGAGCCCTTATTCAAGGTCGTGGGAGATGGTGATGTTGTTGTGGAAGATAAGGCCTTGGCGTGATAAAATCTCAAACAGTATGTTTGCTTGAGTCTTCTTGAGTTGAACTAATAACGGATCTTCGGGTGCAGCCTGTGCTTTTGATCTTGGAGAAGGGGGTGCAGTACTTGCCGAAACATTGGGATTGGCCGTAACTCTGGTCGGGTTATCATATTGGCATTTCCTTGAATCCTTTTCCTTTTCTCTAAGACTTCCTTCATGATCTCGTTGTAAGTTCTAACAAAAATTATCAAATTCATTCATAACATCAGAGCCCTTATTTAAAACCAAGAGACCTTTGACTTGAGGTGTTGGGAGACCCTTAAAGCATGATCTCTTTCATATAAGACTTCTCCACATTGCATTGCTTGAGCATTGTTGTCCCAAAAGACTGTCGGTTGCGAAGCCCCAATATTGCCCTTTGCTTGTATCACTGTAATGCCGTAGCCCAAAAGATTGTAGATTGCGACGCCCCTTGAGACCTTCGGTACCGAATTGAGGAAGCTTCCAATGTTGCACATAACTCCGCCGGGGACACTGAAGTGAATTTCTTCTTGCCGAGGGAGCCTTTAAAACTTGATCCTACCCCCTAGAGTGATACCATTGATTAGGAGTGGAACGAGAAGGGCCTATCCTTGATCGGGGGAACAAGTATGAGCATACATGACAAGAAGGTGCTTCTCGACATTCCTTTTGAGAGACTTTGAGGATAGTCTCACACATCTTTCTTGAGCGTAGCCCTAGGGCTCATTAACTGCCAAATGAAGCAAGAGAAGTTTTCTTTCTCGAGTCACATAGCCCCTAGGGCGTCATCACTTATTGAGCAAAATAAGAGACTCGTCCTCGTATGGGGGAACAAATACAAGGGGACATGGCAAGAGCTACTCCATTCTCGGAAGTCTTTCGGCATACTTTAGAGGGACATGCTTGTAGAAGCTTGAATTACATGTTGTTGCTCGCTGCCCAAACCAACTGACTAGCTGGGGATTATTTTGTGCAACCTCGTACCCCTTCAATGATAGGCTCGTTCTCGGACGGATCTTGGTTACCACGGGCTTTCTTTCTCATGAGCCCAAAGATGCACATTGCAAGAACAATCTTTCAATAACCCAAAATGATCTTTGATGGTGCCATATCTCGTCAAGCCTTTTGCAATTCCAAAGTTGGATCGGTGGGGATTGACTTGCTGAGGAGACCCAATGTAGAACTTGTGCAGTTGTCTTCCTTAGAGGCCGGAGATCTCCATTTCTCTATACCTTCTCTCTCTCACTCTCTCATTTTTTTTTATAACGCACCCTGTTTTTTGCCTACACCGCCCTTTCAATCTAGCGGGCATCTCTTTTTCGTCTTCATTTTTTTTTGACTCAATTGATGAGGAAGTGTGCATTGACTCTAGATGAGGATGAGAGACATGTGATTTTGCCGTGAGGACCTTTTGTCACTAATGATGAGTGACATTGACTTGGCTAGGGAAGTAGCCCCTAGTATTGACTTTGTATATATTTTTTGAATGACTCACGAAGGCAAGTAAGTCATTAAGAGAGAACAGAAAGCCCCAGTTTGATTGCAAGAAACTGGGAGAATCGTAAAAAAGAAGAGAAACCCCTAGACTTGACAAGGAACGGACAGCGATTCCAAATCTAAGAAAGTTGTTCAATCTTTTGGTGATTAATTCATTGGCAAATGAATCGTACAAGGATGTCATGACAAGTTCAGATGAAGGCCGATCACCATAACGCGCTAGGGCTAAACATATCTTCTTTCTTGCATGAGACCGGACCCGAAGGTTGCCTACGTTCATCCAGTATAGAGGCTCAGGTCACCGTAGTTCTTGTGGATGCTCCATTCGTCGAGATGGTTGTTGCTTCGTCCTTCATCGGTGGAATGATGTTTGTCTTGTACTTCTTTTATTGAGGGGGATTTTTTTTTTATTTTTTTTTTTGTGCTCTAACTTTTGCCTAGTTTGATTTGAGGATTTCAATCTAGCGAGCTTTTTTTTTTTATCCCCTTTTGAAAACTTTGCTTCATGATTGTTGCTCCACCTTTCTTTGTCTTGATTTCGTCGTTGTTGATGCCGTCGTCGATGTTTAGCCCCTAGGCGTTCAAGCGATGGCCTTCATTCCAAAACTTGTTTAGACATTTTTTTATCATTTTGCCAAGAATTAAATTGAACAACTTGGAGGATTGTATGAGGACTAGAACGACCTTTATTTGATGACTCAATGGACTCGAACATTTAACATAGGACGAGAGAAAACATTAATGCACACTTAAGAGGACTTTTGACTCTCTTTTTTTTTTATTCATACTACTAGGTAGAGAAAGAGAAACGGAGATTGTTGTTGTCGGCCTTGTGGCATGATCCCTTGTTGAAGCCCCATTTCAAATCTGAGCCCCTTCCTTGATGATTTCTTGCATGCTCTCACTCTTTAACTGTTGTTCTTCACCCACGGTAAATTCACCATTGTCAATCAAGTCTTGGATGATGTTGCGGATGGAGAAGCAATCCTCGGTGAGGTGACCGCTGCATAGGTGATAGTCACACCACTTGTGGTGGGCATGGTTGTGACGCAATGGTTGTGGTTGCTTGTACCCTTGGAGAGGAGAAATTTGTCCCTTTGCTTTGAGATCTTCATAGGCCTTGGTGACAGTCATGCCTTGGAGGGGAGTGTACACACGGTCGTTGGTAGAGCCTTTGTGACTCTTGAGAGGCGAGCCACTTGAACATGCCTTATCATTGACCTTTGCCTTGTTGTTGGTGAACTCTTGCAAACGAGCCTTAAGTTTGGACACTTCTTCCTCATGAATTCTCCTCTCGAGATCAAGACGGTCTTGCCACAAATCATCCTTGCGGCGGGCATCCTCGACAAGTCTATCCATTTGTTCCCCCATGTCTCTTATTATGTTGAAGAGCCTTTCGTTGGACACAGAAGTATTCTCACCCTTGTTATTGTTGCCGCTTGAAGCCATTGGACCTATGGAGAGAACACGGTTGATCTTAGGTTGGCCCCACAAATACCTTTTGAATCAAATGATTTAACCCACGAACAAGATAAAAGACTCAAACCACATAAAGAAAAATGACTCTTTTTTCTATTTATTTACAAAAGTCGGAAGGACGTAGTCCTTTTTGGGGTTTCTAAGAAAAGATAATGGAATCATCACACTAGTATATAGACCTTCTCGCGGTCCCATATACTCATCGGATTCCACCACGCTTGTGATTCCTATATGTTACAGGATTAAACTAAATTAATGTCATTAAGCATACATGCGGGGACGGATTTTTTATTATCGTCCATAATAACCACTTTGGGGACGGATTTTTATTTCGTCCATGACAACCGTTTGTTTCTCTCGAAAACGGCATGTATGATTTGATGACATTAGTTTAGGGAAATCTCTGTACATGAAAACCGACTTGGTCACGGAGTGTTAGAACCTAAACTAAGAATTGTGTGGCTTGTGCTCGGCTAAAGAGAGGCTTAAAGGTCACCCCCAGCATGTAGTCGTGAACTACGCTACGGGCTGAGGTTTACCGCTTCGAAAGAGTCAAGGTTGAGTGGAGCTTCAAACTCTCTAGGACGGGCCTCGACGGGTTTGGGGTTGGACTTGTGCGACTCGATTGTGAGCAGTTGATAAGAATTGTGCGTGTAGTGTGAGGTCTAACAAGTGACAAATTTTTTTTTTCAAAGAATAGAAAATAAAAAAAAACAAATAAGCACATAATTTACAACTTTCGAATCACCCGTGTGGCCGATAAAAATAAACAGGAAATTAAAAGCAGTTATGTGCAGGCCCGGTGCCCACACATTGTCAAAAATGCCCATTCTGTTCACTGTTCTGTTCTGGAAATTTGGCCAGACGCACGCGCTTTAGGCTGTGCGGATGGGAGGCGCGCGCCTTAGGCACTAGAGGGCAGAGGCGCCCGCTTCTGGGCAGTACCTGCAAATTAGTGGGTTCAAGGGACCGCCTTGACCCTAAATAAAAAATTCTTTCCCCTGCAGACATTGTTGGCATAGAAACATGAAATTCGAAGAACAAAATGAGAGGCGGGCGATTCTGGTAGAAGGGGTTGGACGCGCGCGCTTTAGGCCAAGAAGGCCCGAAGCGCGTGCTTCCCACCCTTTTTACCAGAATGCCCAGAAAACAAAAATTAGAACACCAAAAGCAGAAAATGCAAGTTTAACCCTCTACGTCCCCAGCGGGGTCGCCACTGTAGATACCCCGGGAAAACGCCACTTGGCTAGAGCGGTGAATTATCCTAGGATGTCTGATTGATTTTAGAGTCGCCACCCATGTTTTAGAGGAACGCGAGAAAACCTAAGAAAAGCCAATTTTATATACAAAACCATAGATTCGGGAAAAGATGGGTTCGGGGGTTAGGTGACGGAGTGGGAAGTACTTAAACACCCACTCCGCCCCGCTTACGCGGGTCTTGCTACTTTTGGTGTTCTAATGCATGAGAAAGTCCTTCGATTTATTAATATACGAATGCTAACAATTACAATGAAAAGAAAGAGGAAATTTACAAAGGAAAATAAAAGAGAATTGTTTTATTTATTTAGTGGTAAAGATTACTTGTCAAACTATTCTGACAATTATATTAAGAAAAGAATGGTAAATTAAAGTAGAGATTAAAATGTAGGGAGATAACCTTAACCAACTTTAATGTAGTAAAGTGGTCATTTGGTCATGTCCCAATTGATGGGGATTGCATACATTACCAAGACATGTGAAAATAAGAGAAGAAGAATAAAATACCTTAAGAAAGTGGGCTTCAAACTTAGACTTGAAAATGGTGTTGTTGTAAGGCAATTGTTGTAGAACAATTTGTGTAGAGTTTTGTTGTGTTAAACTCTTGTTGGGAGAACTCTTGTAAAGAGAATTCTTGGGGGAATTGTGTATAGTGTATTTGTGTAGAGATTTCAAGTCAAAAGAGAAGGTCCTTTCTAAGGTAGAAGAATGTGGTTTTTATAGGTAAAAAAGAGAGGGAAAGGTTAGAGAGAAAAGATGTTCATCCATGTGAAATGGAATTGACCAATCAAAAATAAGATAAATAAAATAATAAATGAAATAAATAAAAGAAAATCAAATAAAATAAAAATGAAATATTTTGTTTTAAAGCAAAGGCTTAGAATGTGGGATTGGGAGTTATGAAATAAGGGGCGATGAATGTGGATGAAAAAGGGAGTGTTTCTGATCAAGAAAAGGGAGGGAAAGGCTGCAATCCGTAACTGTCATAATGGGAAGCGCGCGAGTCCCGCTTTTGGGGCGAGAGGCGCGCGCGTCCCGTTGACAGTGTCGGAGGCGCCCGCGGGTAAAAATGACAGAAAGACAGAAATGACTCTAAAATTAATTTTGTTATGCAGTTTAGTCCAAAACTAACGGAATCAGTTAGGAACTTAACGGAAGTAACATAAATTAACAAAAACAAGTAAAAATAAAAATACTATGTATGCAACCGGGGTGAGAGGTCCAAGGTGGGGTGTCTACAGATATGAGCAAATAACATTGAACATTTCAATTCATTTGGGTACGGCCATACACTATTATCAATCTCACTCATCGAGTGGCCAAGCAGATATCTCTCTTGAGAGAGGGAAAAATCCCATCTTGACTTATCGTTCTTCCCTACAAAAATCCGATTATGCCAATCGTAGCCTTTATAACCACCCGGTTAGGGGTAGCGTTTGAGTACGTCAAACATAATGTTCATCATGTGGAAGACCATGATAATCTCAGGTATAAGGATTCAAATGATATAACTATTATGAGATTGAATTATGACATTTGACCATGACATAAATCTCATAACGGTTCTATCCAGTAATTGTTCTCCAACATGTACCCACTACTTTAATCTGTATCCTATGAACTATAATCATCATATGATTATCCATTAAACTCATGCTATCCCTTCATAAGTGATAAGGGACAATGATTATTACAGTAAACATGGAAAAGATACAATAATCGGGTTTGTTATCTCTATAACAATGAAGCAATGATATAACGCATAGGCCTTTCTCAAGGGCCTAGGGCATAATATCCAACATGGAGGTGTAATATGGATGGGGGAGGAGGTCAATGTCCTTAGGTTCCCCTGCTCGGGCCTAGGAGGTGCTTTAAGGGTCATCTACCCGGATCAAATGCAGCTATGGAAGTGGATTAATGTTGATTTGAATGGCCAAGTTGTTTGGAAGAACAAGTTGCTGATTTGCTAGGACTACATAAGCGGTACGGCTGCCTTGGAGGAGTACTCCTCCTTCGGGGCCGTATGGTGGTGGATCCAGATTCTGGGCAATCTTGATCCGCCACATGTCGATCTCTGATTGGTGCCTTCCTTATCCAATTGCCCAACCACCTTTGGCCACTTGTCTAATTTGGGATGGTTTTCATTACTCCATGGCATGAATATATTTGACGTAAATGACCACAATTCCTCTTCTGGTGTTGGTTCCGCAACAGTCCATGTTTTGTCTGTGTGCGCGTACTCCGGTGTCCAGGTTGTCCGCGGGCCCAACATGAAAGTTGCTTGAAATACTTTCATGGTCACTTCCGTCTATCTGAATATGTTAATAAGCAAGGGATAACCATAATATATATATTAAATTCACATAAGGGACGGTAACGAGCAATTCTAGGGGTTCGGGGTCCCGTTTTGGGTCCCGCAGCTCAAAAAATGAAGTACATGTCTATTTACTCATTTTTTTCACTCTAATCATGAATTTAAAGTCCGTTAATCCATTCGATGCACTGATAAGGATCACGTCACTCCTGTATAACCAAATTTGGGGTTATGTCAATTTTAGTGTTTAGACCGGTCAAAAGGGTTTGTCGGGGGGTGTGAGATCGGGGTGTCTACTGCGGTAAAAACCTAACCGTTCCTCCATTAATGGTAAAATTAACTCTTACACAATAAATACCAAATCCCTCGCTTTTCGCCTTTCAAAAGGAGCACTCCCTTCAACCCTTCCAGCCATTAACACATACACTTGAGAAATGACAATTATACCCTTAAAAGGTCATGTGATATACACGACTGCTTTTCCATTAAAAAACCAATAATTTCTTTGTTAGTTTTTATATCAAATTGCAATAAAATGACAAACACAGGAATCGTGTTGCAACATTTACAAACACGGTAACTAAGTTGCAAAAAGTGATACACACACAGGTTACCAAATTGCAGTTAGTTATTTTTATCAGGAAATTAGTGTTAACTAATGAGTTTTTGTTAATTTATTGTATTAATTAGTCAAAGAGTTCGTCCTATGAAAAACGCGTTTTTCCTATGCTTAAGAAAAAACAATTTTTTCGCCGCTGGCATATAAACACTCATACACTGACTTCACTGGCACTCTTTACACTGGCACATTTTTGCACTAACACTGACACTTTTTACATTGACACTTCATAATACAGGCACAGACGCTAGCACATTTTTATACTAACATTGACATTTTTTCTACTCCGAAACCGACATTTTTGACACTGGCATTTTTTTACGCTGGCATTGACACTCTTTTACACTGGCACATTTTTACACTAACACCGGCACTTTTTACACTAACACCGACACTTTTTACACTGGCACATCATATCTATGCACTGGCACTTTATACACTTGCAATTTCTTACACTGGCACTGGCATGTCGAAAACACGTTTTTTTTTAAGCTTAGGAAAAACGCGTTTTTTGTGAGATTTTGGCTTAGTCAAACTATTTAAATGTTTTGTCACCAACTAATGCAATAATTAATTAGCCACTGTTAATAGTAATTTAAAGGTAAAATATATTGTGGTCAAATTTGGGAAAATACATTTTTAAGAGATTAAATAAAATGTTTTCAAAATGTGTGTAGGCCTTTTTGTTAGAAATTGGAAGTTCTCTTTAAAATGCACATTAATGTTTTGTTTAGATGACTGGAACTTGTTTTGAAACGCACAGTTGCATATTTGTACATAACTGAAATTGAAAGTGACACTTTTTAACACTTCCACTATTATTGTAACAATTCCACAGATAAAACTTGAGGGGGGACCTTGAGGACTTAAACAACATCTTTTATGTTTTTTAGATCTCGAAATTCCCTTCTATGTAATATCTGGTGGGTCTTGTTGTTCATGTGGATTTAAAATTTACGCATATTATCATATTATCGCACACATGCACAATCCAGTTCATAAACTCAATAACATGTATACTTATACTCATTAAAACACGCGCTACTTAATAACACATGTAACGCACTAGCAAAAACTTTCACTGTCGCTCATAACATATGCACTTGCACTAAAAGCATCTCCAAAAAACTTCAAAATGAGGGGTATTCGGCGCTAGATGGTTCCCCAAAAGATCTTCAAATTCTTACGCTAAAATGAAGAGGATTCCGACCTGCGCTAAAATATGGCGCAAGTTCTTTCTGCGTTATCCTGATTTTTTCTTTACATTCCTTGTACATTGTACAATATTTTCCGTATATATCCCGATCGTTTAGCTTTTCTTTTTTTGTTGTTTCCAGTTTAATTTAAAGCATACTATTTTCTCCGTCTTAAAATGAATAATAAAAAAAATTTAATCTTTTTATAACAAAAATCTCACAGAAAACGTGTTTTACGCCCGCATTAATGTGCTTTAAAATGCGGGGTGACATTCTTGTAAACAAGTGGAGCTTTTTTACAAGGTGCGATTGCATTTTTTTAAATAATCGGAACTTATAAAAACTCACCAGAAACTTTTTGACACTGTAACAGACATATTTCAATACTACAACATGAATTTTTTAATAATAGGACATGCACTTGTTTCGCAACTTATAAAAACTCATGTGGCACTTTTTGACAGTGTAACAGATATTTTTTAAAAACTACATACAACAGACACTTTTTAATATTAGGACAAACACTTGTTTCAGCACCACCAACGGCATTATTTAACACTACAATCCGCAATTCTTAACACTACCACTAAAAGTGCAAGTTTGAATGTTTATAAGTGCCGGTTTGAATGTTTTATAAATGTTATATTAGAACAGACATTTTCAAATATTAGAACAGATACTATATGATAATATAAGAGTAAACAATTACGGAAAATCTACTTTTTTTATTTCTTAGTGTTAGACAGTTTTTAATTTCATAAGACAAATTCTTTTATCAATAATAATTAAAATAAAATTTGTATTTTTTTGTGAAGCTTTTTATTTTAATTGTCTATTTTCACATTTATTTTATATATATGTATTTTAAATATAATTGTTTCCCGTGCAATTATTTAATTTAATTTTATACTATTTAATACAATCTAATTTGAATCATATTATCAATAAAGATATACTACATCCGTCCCATAGTATATATCCATCTTTTCTTTTTAGTCTGTCCCAGAGTATATGTCCACTTCCAAAAATGGCAGAGAATCTTTACTATTCCTCTCACTTATTCTCTCTCCTACTTTACTTTTATACTCACAACACCAATCAACTTACCATTCTCTCCCACTCATTCGCTCTCCTACTTTGCTTTTATACTCACAACACTTACATCACTTTCACCCTTTCTTAATCTTCGTGTAAATGGGAGGGTGGATATATACTCCGGGACGGAGGGATGGGACGGAGGGAATACTTGATTAATGGAAAATATTTTAATTAAATGAGTTAATAAGAAATACTCTACGAATATTCTTATTTGGTACTCCCTCCGTCTCACTTTAAGGTTCCTACTTTTGACTATGCGGGGGGATTAAGAAAAAGTGAATGTTGTGAGTGTGAAAAGTAAAGCATGAAAGAAAAAGTGGGTATTGAGGTTTTGTTGTGAGAATGACAAGTGGATCCCATTTTCCATTTTAGGTAATAAAGTAAAGTAAGAACCTTAAATTGGGACAGACTAAAAAGGAAAGTAAGAACCTTAAATCAGGACAGAGGGAGTACAAGATATGAAGCAAGCTCTTGGAGATGGTTGTAGACACCCTGCCTTTGATGTAACGACCCCAAAATCCGTTATTAATTATTTTATATTTATTTTTTATTTTGAGAATTTTAACTTAAAATTATATGTGCATTTTATGTGTTGCATCATATTATATGAATTGCACATTTTATATGGTTATTTGTGTTAGTTAAAATGATAGTAGTTTGGGGAAGTTAAGAGTGTTAGTGGGAAATTATGGGGGTATTTGTGGAATTTGGTAGTTAAAGGGCTTAAATGAATTTAGTAACTAAGGATGGCTTTAGGGGAAAATGGGGATAACAACTAGCATGACCTCACTCCCTCCCCTTCTTTCTCTGCGTGTTCTCCCCACTCTCACCATTCACTTTACTTTTCAAAATCTCCATTGTTGATTGAAGAAAGCTTAGGTAAGGTTTTGGTTTTAATCATTTTATTTATTTTAATTTACTACTCTATTTTCAAATCTAATCATATATAAATGTTCAGGAATTGATTAGAGTATATCTACCGAACAATATAATTTTCTTGACTCATTTCCGAAAAATAGGTAAGTTACTAATCCCCCCTTTAAATGTTAAAATGGTCACAAACATGCTTTATATGTGATAAAATAATGTTTTGGGTATACTTTTTATATACTTGTAATTTTGGGACGAAGGGAGTGTTAACATGTGTTGGGTTTGTGATGAATGATCTTGAAATAATGTTTTGAGTATGTTAGAATACTCCTGGAGTGTTAGATAGTAATAAAAGTTATACTCCTACTCGTGGGACGGTAAAATATTAACTTGAGTTAAATGTTAAATAAATGTTTTATAAAATTATACTATTATTTATGGGACGGGGAAAGGAGTGAAAGTATCCTAAAGTGGGTATATTAGTATATTAGAGAAATTATAATTATACTTGTGAAACGGTGACACGGAGGGAGTAGTAATTTCTTGTTACATATCCTGTTAGTGTTGTTAGTGTGGGAATGCTATGGAAATTGAAGTTGTAAGTAGTACAAATAAATGTTGGTGTCATTGTGTGTAAAGCTTGGTAAGAAATTTGGGTTTATGTCAGATTTTTCCTGGGAATTGGCCATTCTGCTTTGGAGCGGCCGAGTCAAGTAATATGATCGGCCGATCTGCTCGGCCGAGTCAAGGATTGTGAGCGGTCGAGTGGTCCATTTTCGAGTGTTGAGTTGTTGGTGATCGGCCGATCAAACTATAAGACTCGACTGATCCACTCGGCCGAGTCAAGTAGGTAGAGCGGCCGAGCAGTCTGAGTTTTAACAACTTGTTTGTTTTTCGTTAAGTATTGGGCTAGGTCTTAGGCGATGTCCTAGGATGCCTAGATAATTGTTATGAGGTATCAAAATCATAAAATTGGTCCTTTGTGATCGGGTTTGACTTAATGTGATTGTGTAGGGATTGTGTGGTGACTTAATGTCAAGATTGTGCATATTATTGTGAAAACATGTTTACTTCTCTACGATGAGCTTGTGTGGTTTCCTGCTTTGGAATCATGCCCTGGTTGTTGTTTTAGCAAGTATTTATTACTGTGCTTTTTGTTGAAAGTCCAGCTGGTTTTGTGCGTTATCGAGTGGAGGTGGAAAGCATTATAGTGGCACACTAGCCAAGTTCACTATAAGGCTTTTCCACTGGTCCTATTTTCCAGGTTTGGGATGTTATCGAGTGGAGGTGGAAAGCATTGTAGTGGCATCAGTCAAGTGCACTATAAGGCTTTTCCACTGGACCTATTTCCTCAGTCCAGATTGGCCTTGGATGGGATGAACTCGCTCCCTCGCGTGAGCATTTAGGGGTATGACTTTGTGTCATTTCTCCCGCTATTGTTGTTGTTATGTTATATGGTTTCGGAACCTGTCTCAGCTATTGATGCTGCCTCGTTGTTACTGTGGCTCTGTTGGTTATGGTTTGGTTTTCGGGATCCCGGCTTCAGCTATTTATGCTGCTCAGATGGTTTTAGACAGATGGGTTTCTCAGATGGTTTTAGACAGATGGGTTTCTCAGATGGTTATACAAATGGTTTTCTCAGATGGTTTTCTCTGATGATCATGTTATTTCGGTAAACCTTGGCTTGGTATCCTCGTAGGAGTGTTTACTCCTACACTATGTGTTGTATGATGAGTTGGTCATTATTTCCAACCGGTATGGGATGGTTGGCGATAGGGAACCTCTCATATTATGTGCTATATGCTATATGATCATTTGTGACATTGTTCCTTTATGTTTATCATATAAGCATGTAATGTAGTTGCATTTTAGTAACTTACTAAGATTTATTCTCACCCCTTATTTGTTTACCGTTTTAGATAAGGAGCCCAAGGGATAGTTCACACACAGGGAGGACGTCGAGAAGGAATTCTTTGGGTAAGACTTTTTGGGAAGTGATGTGTATGTTAAAGGATACATTATGTAAATGTAACACCTTTGGGGTAGTGTAACCGTGACTTAGCTTTGTATCATCTCTTTTGGTAGATGTCGGTGTTGTATATTTGTAAGTAAAGTTGTGGCCAAGTGGCTCAGTACTCGTTGTGAAAGTTGGTTTGTTTTGTGACTTCAAGTCAAGTTTCAAGTAGTTGTGTTGGTCGTGTGACCCTTTTTATGAAAGTATATTTCGAAAAAATTTCTTTAAGTTGTTTTATGACGTCTTCCGTGCGTGTCCCGGACGTGGGGCCAAGTAGGACCACGGGTCGGGGCGCGACAGTTGGTATCAGAGCTAGGTTGTAGATGGTCTAGAATGACTAAGTGACCTAGGAGGGTAGTTGAGTATGGAGTGAGTAACGTTGAGTGTTTTATGCAGGTACTCAGTAAAAATGGTTGGAACTGAGGGTGAACAGTCGGGTACCGCCGGCCAGGGTAATGTAAGAGAAGAAGCTCGAGCTATGTTTCAAGGAATGTCCGAGGCAGCTATGAAAACTATACATGATCAGAGGCAAGGAGGAGAACATGCACCTCCGAGGTATGGCCTGGAATAGTTTTTAAAGATGAAACCAACCGGCTATGATGGGGAACCGGATGTGACCAAGGTAGAGAGGTGGATTGAATCGATGGAAAAAATATTTGATGTTCTCAGATGTACTGATGAAGAACAAGTCAGGTTTGCTACGTATAAGTTGAGTGGAGCTGCTGAGCACTGGTGGAAAGGTTTGAAAACTAACTGGGATGAGAATCATATACCATATACTTGGGAGAATTTTTTGAAGAAATTTAAGGAATATTTCATTCCTCGGGTAGATCAAGATAAGAAAGAAATGGAGTTTCTTAACTTGGAGCAGAATATTATGTCTGTGGCTCAGTATACATCCAAATTCATGGAGTTATCCAGGTACTGTACTCACTTAGTGGCAACTGATGAGAGAAAGGCTACGAGGTTTGTGAAGGGATTGAGAACTGCGATTAGATCTCAACTAGTATCCCACAAGTTGCAAGATTTTCAAGATGCAGTTGATCGAGCCTACCAGGTGGAGAATGATATTGAGGAACACAAGAAGAAAATGGAGTTGTTAGGTATAGGGAGGCAAGGTAGGCAACAACAACAACGTGATGATAATAGAGGGAATCAAGGTGGATCTTCACAATCAAAAGGGTCTTCTCAAGGACAAACAGGTAATAGAAATCAGGGTAACACTTCAGGGAAGCAAAATAAGAAGGTTTGTAACTATTGTCAAAAAGAAGGGCATTCTGAAGAAAAATGTTGGAAGAAACAAGGTAGATGTATGAATTGCGGTCAGATGGGTCATTTTCAGAGGCATTGTCCCAGGTTCAATAATCAGTCTTTGGGAAGAGTAATTGGGTCTTCGCAGGGCCAGAAGAGGGATTCTTCAGGAAGGTCTAAAGTGCAGGGTCGTGTCTTTGCCATTACTCAACAGTAAATTTCGGATCCTTCTAATGTGACTGAAGGTATAATTTCTATGTCTAGTCTGAGAGCACATACACTTATAGACCCTGGCTCCTCGTGTTCATATGTGTTTGTGCATTTTGCTTCTTGATTCCATGTGTCTCCTGAGTCTCTACCTTATGTGTTAGAGGTGTCTACCCTTAAGGGGGAGTGTTTGGTGTTTGATAGAGTGTGCGCACTTGTGTTGTGCAAAGTTGTGAGCATGTTTTACTTGATGGTTTAGCTATATTGCTATAGCAAGATTTTGATGTTATTGTGGTGGAGTTTTACATATGTGTGTGTTTAGCATTCATGCTTTTTATGCATCAAAACTTGTAAATTGTTGTCACGAGTGCCTGGTAGTTGGTTTATGGAGTTAGTAGTGAAATATTTGCATTTAAATTAGAAGATATCCTTTCCTTGTGAGATTGTAAGTGTATTTTTTCTTAAGTGGTAATTGTTTCTTGAGGAGAACCTTGGGTTATCTTGAGTTGTTATGGTGCAGTATTGCAGTGTTGATATCTAGTCCAATATGCTTATAACATCGGTTGAGTTACAGGAGTAGAAGCTTTAGCTTGAGACATTTCTTGATAAGGGATTCGTCATGTTTAATATCTCTACGAGGGGTGCATCGATATTGTTAGCATAAAAAAATAAGTGTGGATCTATAACTTGTTACCTTATATGAGTGATATGTTTAATTAACTTCAGAGATCAGTGGTATTGTTGGATATATTGAATTGTATAGGTAATCCTAATTTGATTTCTTTGAGAGAAGTAACAGTTTGTAAAATCAGGGTGGTATGTTTTCATGTTAGGGGATATATTGATGGATTTCTAAGGTAGCTACACTGTTAACTACAAGACATAGAAAGATATACTTTTTTGATGGATTGGTAAGAGTGAAACGAGTTTAATTGTTATGAGTTAATTGTTGAAACGAGAGCTGAGGATAACTTCAATATCAATATTGTTTAATGGATTTGACTAGTATTATCGTTATCTAGAGGATATGATCTGTGTTATTATTTTCTAGTGGATATGTCGAGTTTTACCATTATAGTGGATTTAATAATTCATTATTCATTGAGATGCCTTAAAGAGTGATTGAGATGTTTATTGCTTCAGAATGGAACGGTAACAATGTGTGCTTTGAGAAGATTGATTCTTTATGAACAAAAAATTATCCTACTCATAACTTGAGATTTACTGCGATTATACGTCCATTGCATTAGCAAATGACTTTGATGGAATTATATTTGAAGTATTTACCATTGTTATATCATCCGGGAAAGCTTTAAGTTTTTACTCTATGGAATAATTTCAACTATCGAAAATTACTCGTGGAATGAATAATGACAGACATTGCTAGTGATGGAACTTTAACTTTTGTAGTAGAGTATTGAGATAAATGTGAAGAGTTACATTTGATTTGTTGACCCGCGAAATTCTAAGCATTCAACTAAGTCCTTGAGTTGCGAGTAATCCGGAAGTAAAATATCAGTGATCAGTTGGTTTGTGACAAGCCTTTGAGATTTCCGAGTGGATATGAATATATTGCGGAAGGTTTCATTGATGGAGTTATACTGAATAGTTGAGACCAATGATGTTGACTAATCGCGGAATGGTTACCAAATCTTCTCACCTTATCTATTTTGAGAGTATAAATGTTACTATCAGTTGTTACTTATTTGTTCAGAAGGTCTTAGGTTCAGGATTGAGAATTAGTGGGACTTTACATCCTCAGTCAGATGGTCAGTTAGGAATAACCATTTAGATTCTTGAGGAGATGTTGAGCACTTGTCCAGTTGATTTTGAGAATTGTGGGATATACCTTTACTTCTCGTGCAGTTCGCTTAATATATCAGTTCTTTTGAGATTTTGGAAAAGTCTAGAGATTGAGCTTATTGTCTTGTGTTACTTCCCTCTTTCGACGGTGTTTATAATGTATTCCATGTTTCTATGCTCCGAGGGATGTTTATGATTCTTCTCTTGTGTGTCTAAAGTTTGGAAGATATTGAACTCAGTATGAAGCTTCGGGATCGAAATGAAAAGAAGTATTCTGGGTTGTTTGAGGGTTGAGGTAAGTGATCCTAAAATTCGGGTCGAATTTTCTTTAAGGGGGAGTGAGTGTAACGACCCCAAAATCTGTTATTAATTATTTTATATTTATTTTATATTTTGAGAATTTTAACTTAAAATTATATGTGCATTTTATGTGTTGCATCATATTATATGAATTGCACATTTTATATGGTTATTTGTGTTAGTTAAAATGATAGTAGTTTGGGGAAGTTAAGAGTGTTAGTGGGAAATTATGGGGGTATTTGTGGAATTTGGTAGTTAAAGGGCTTAAATGAATTTAGTAACTAAGGATGGCTTTAGGGGAAAATGGGGATAACAACTAGCATGACCTCACTCCCTCCCCTTCTTTCTCTGCGTGTTCTCCCCACTCTCACCATTCACTTTACTTTTCAAAATCTCCATTGTTGATTGAAGAAAGCTTAGGTAAGGTTTTGGTTTTAATCATTTTATTTATTTTAATTTACTACTCTATTTTCAAATCTAATCATATATAAATGTTCAGGGAGTTGATTAGAGTATATCTACCGAACAATATAATTTTCTTGACTCATTTCCGAAAAATAGGTAAGTTACTAATCCCCCCTTTAAATGTTAAAATGGTCACAAATATGCTTTATATGCTTTATATGTGATAAAATAATGTTTTGGGTATACTTTTTATATACTTGTAATTTTGGGACGAAGGGAGTGTTAACATGTGTTGGGTTTGTGATGAATGATCTTGAAATAATGTTTTGAGTATGTTAGAATACTCCTGGAGTGTTAGATAGTAATAAAAGTTATACTCCTACTCGTGGGACGGTAAAATATTAACTTGAGTTAAATGTTAAATAAATGTTTTATAAAATTATACTATTATTTATGGGACGGGGAAAGGAGTGAAAGTATCCTAAAGTGGGTATATTAGTATATTAGAGAAATTATAATTATACTTGTGAAACGGTGAAACGGAGGGAGTAGTAATTTCTTGTTACATATCATGTTAGTGTTGTTAGTGTGGGAATGCTATGGAAATTGAAGTTGTAAGTAGTACAAATAAATATTGGTGTCATTGTGTGTAAAGCTTGGTAAGAAATTTGGGTTTATGTCAGATTTTTCTGAGAATTGGCCATTCTGCTTTGGAGCGGCCGAGTCAAGTAATATGATCGGCCGATCTGCTCGGCCGAGTCAAGGATTGTGAGCGGTCGAGTGGTCCATTTTCGAGTGTTGAGTTGTTGGTGATCGGCCGATCAAACTATAAGACTCGACCGGTCCGCTCGGCCGAGTCAAGTAGGTAGAGCGGCCGAGCAGTCTGAGTTTTAACAACTTGTTTGTTTTTCGTTAAGTATTGGGCTAGGTCTTAGGCGATGTCCTAGGATGCCTAGATAATTGTTATGAGGTATCAAAATCATAAAATTGGTCCTTTGTGATCGGGTTTGACTTAATGTGATTGTGTAGGGATTGTGTGGTGACTTAATGTCAAGTTTGTGCATATTATTGTGAAAACATGTTTACTTCTCTATGATGAGCTTGTGTGGTTTCCTGCTTTGGAATCATGCCCTGGTTGTTGTTTTAGCAAGTATTTATTACTGTGCTTTTTGTTGAAAGTCCAGCTGGTTTTGTGCGCTATCGAGTGGAGGTGGAAAGCATTATAGTGGCACACTAGCCAAGTTCACTATAAGGCTTTTCCACTGGTCCTATTTCCCAGGTTTGGGATGTTATCGAGTGGAGGTGGAAAGCATTGTAGTGGCATCAGTCAAGTGCACTATAAGGCTTTTCCACTGGACCTATTTCCTCAGTCCAGATTGGCCTTGGATGGGATGAACTCGTTCCCTCCCGTGAGCATTTAGGGGTATGACTTTGTGTCATTTCTCCCGCTATTGTTGTTGTTATGTTATATGGTTCCGGAACCTATCTCAGCTATTGATGTTGCCTCGTTGTTACTGTGGCTCTGTTGGTTATGGTTTGGTTTTCGGGATCCCGGCTTCAGCTATTTATGCTGCTCAGATGGTTTTAGACAGATGGGTTTCTCAGATGGTTTTAGACAGATGGGTTTCTCAGATGGTTATACAGATGGTTTTCTCAGATGGTTTGCTCTGATGATCATGTTATTTCGGTAAACCTTGGCTTGGTATCCTCGTAGGAGTGTTTACTCCTACACTATGTGTTGTATGATGAGTTGGTCATTATTTCCAACCGGTATGGGACGGTTGGCGATAGGGAGCCTCTCATATTATGTTCTATATGCTATATGATCATTTGTGACATTGTTCCTTTATGTTTATCATATAAGCATGTAATGTAGTTGCATTTTAGTAACTTACTAAGATTTATTCTCACCCCTTATTTGTTTACCGTTTTAGATAAGGAGCCCAGGGGATAGTTCACACACAGGGAGGACTTCGAGAAGGAGTTCTTTGGGTAAGAATTTTTGGGAAGTGATGTGTATGTTAAAGGATACATTATGTAAATGTAACACCTTTGGGGTAGTGTAACCGTGACTTAGCTTTGTATCATCTCTTTTGGTAGATGTCGGTGTTGTATATTTGTAAGTAAAGTTGTGGCCAAGTGGCTCAGTACTCGTTGTGAAAGTTGGTTTGTTTTGTGACTTCATGTCAAGTTTCAAGTAGTTGTGTTGGTCGTGTGACCCTTTTTATGAAAGTATATTTCGAAAAAATTTCTTTAAGTTGTTTTATGACGTCTTCCGTGCGTGTCCCGGACGTGGGGCCAAGTAGGACCACGGGTCGGGGCGCGACATTTGATCTCTCACCCCGATTGCATACATTGTATTTAACTTGTTTTTGTTAATTTCGGTTACTTCTGTTAAGTTCCTAACTGATTCCATTAGTTTTGGGCTAAACTGAGTAACGGAATTAACTTTTTATTGTCGTTCTGTCATTCTGTCATTTTTAAAGGCGGGCGCCTCCCATAATAGCCATGTGCCGCGCGTTCGTTTTGACCTACAGACCGGACCCGCGCCCTTCCCACATAGCTGTTACGGATTCCCACCAACTTTCCCTCCTTTTTCTTATTTACAAACATCTCTTCTTGATTCAAAATCTCTTTCTTAATCACAAACATTAAAGCCTTTTATTTGTAACTCCTAATCCCGTTACTCTAGCCTTTTCCTTTATTTTGTTTTCTTTTATTATCTTATTTTCTCTATTTTTCTATTGGCCAAAACCATTTTCACAAGGATTGATCCCATTTGATTGGGTGAAATCACACCTTTTACTCCACTCTTCACCTATATAAAGGACATTCTTGGTTCATTTCAAAGAACACCAAAAAATTGAGTACTAAAACTCTACCAAAAACTCTCCACGCCAAAATAGAGCACCAAAACTCTACACAAAAACTCTACTAAAATCCCTACACACTTTACTCACTAAAACACTCTATTTTCTCACCAAAATCATCTTCTTCCCAACAAGGTACAACTCTTTTATTTCTTATTCTTTTTGTGTCTTTTAATGTATGCAATCCCTATCAAATGAAACATGACCAAATGATCACTTCATTACATTGAAGTTGGTTAAAGGTTATCTCCCTATATTTTAATTCTCTTTAATTTCTCATTTATCTCTTAATGTAATAGTTAGCATAAATAGGGATGGCAATTTGACCTAATCGAAGGCAATTCGATCCGAAAAATTAGGGTTTGGTTTCCATATTCTAAAATCCGATCGGGTTCGGATCATGTTGATGATCTGACCGAACCCGACCCGACCCGAACCTTAGTGATCCGACCGAAACCCGAGCCAATCCGACCCGAACCCTAAATAAAAGGTTAATCTAAAATTTAAATAAAACATATTTAATATTTTCCTAAATTGTATTTTTATATTTGTGTTTGTAAGAAGGATATTGATAATTTTTTACTATTTTTTGTAGAACATTCAACATTATGCTTAAATATAAATTTTAGTCAAATAAATTTATGCTAAAAAAAAATAGTCTTTTAATATATTCGGGTCGGATCGGATCGGTCACAGTTTTCTAGATTTCAGATCGGGTCGGATTCGGATCAGTAAATTTAGGATTCGGATCGGGTTCGGATCAGGGCTGATCCGATCCAAACCCGACCCGTTGCCATCCCTATATATAAATTGTTATATAAAAGTATCAACATTTTTATTCTCTTTTAATTCCCCATTTCTCATGATGTAATTGTTAGCACACGTTTATATTAATAAAAGAATGACTTTTTTAGCATAGAACACCTTTAGTAGCAAGACCGGCTTTAGCCGGGCGGAGTGGGTGTTTAAGTACTTCTCACTCCATAACCTACCCCCGAACCCGTCTCTTCCCGAATCTCTAGTTTTCATAACAAATAGGCTATTTCTTAGGTTTTTCTTATGTTCCTTTAAAAGCATAGGTGGCGACTCTAATCTCTAAAACCAAATAGACATCCTATGATAACTCACCGCTCTAGCCTAGTTGTGGTTTTCCCGGGTATCTACAATGGTGGAAGATATTTGATGCTGAAATTGCACCAATTTTCAGAGAGAGAGAGTCAAATTCTACACTAAACTGTTAGAGATGGCCTAACAAAACACATGTTTTGGCACTCTTTATTGAGCTCTAGCGATAGACATTTTTAGTGCTAGTAACAATAGTATTCGTTGAGCGCTAGTGGTAGTATTTTGAACGCCACTAATAATATATTTTCAAGTGTTAACGTGTATTAGAAGTTTCAGTTCTATTGATCCTTAGAACTAGAGCCGCTTCTCGGTTAGATTCCGGTTCTATTGATCCCGAGAAGCGGAACCAAGACTTTCCCAAGACTATGGCTAAAATCTTTAAAAAGCATAAACATACGCTAAGGGTCTCAATAGAATTGGCTTTTTTCAGTTTCACTTAAAGCGATTGATTAGACCATATACACAAATAGGTGCAAAATGAAGGTTAATATACTTATTTGCATGCAAAACCCCAATTTGAAAAGAAAAAAAAGAGGGATTTTTTTTTATCGATAAGTCCCTAGTTGATACACCAATTTATTAATAAAAACACACATTTTCTAATCTTACAAATAATCCCTATCCCTAAAATTAAAATACCTAAAAATCCTTCAATTTTCTAAAATGACAAAACTACCCTCCATTTAAATAAAATAATATAAACGCCCCAACCTTTGACCATATTTGACCACAACTACCGCCCACCACCTCCAGCCCATCACCATCGCCGACCGCCGGACCGCCGCCAACCGCCAGCCGCCTCCCGCCGCCGACTCCTAGAACTCCGACCACCACCACCGTCGGACCTTTGACTACCACCTCCACACACTTTGTTGGGTATGCTTATCTCTTAACCCTCCTAATTATGTTAGAATTGATTGATACCATCACCCATGAGTATTTTATGGACTTTAGGACCCTATGTAAGAAGTTTTATAACTTCAATTTTTAGCTTAGTCCATTTTATAGTATAGGCTTAGAATATAGGACTTGTAGCGAAAAGGAATGAAGATCTAAGCAAGACTGTGGTCTCTACGAAGGACTTCCCTACGCAGGACATCTCTACGCAGGTTCTTGCTGCGCAGCTTTCAACCTTGCTCAGTTTTCAAGTCTTCAGATTACCTAACTTGGAAAGCGCTCAGAAGATGTACGCTTATTAGAGTGCTGAGCTGTGCAGAAACGACAAAACTATTACACTCAGCATATCCAACGGTGAAGATGCGCTCAGATGAAATAATTCAAATAAAGACAGCTGTCAACGTTCTAGAAGAAGCTTTTGAATTTGGTCTTCATGCTAAGTCTCCAACGGCTCAAAGATTCCTGCGCACCAATCATATTGTGCCAGGTCATCAACTTTGATCAGAGCCCCAACGGCTATACAAGACACCTACGCACCAATCATATTGTGCCAGCTCATCGTCCTTGCTCAGAGCACCAACGGCTAGTTTTAAGCTCTCTGCTATAAATAGCCTGCTCATCTTCATTTCCAAGTTGCTAGAGTTTGTGCTTTCATAAGTGTCCTTGAAGTTAAGAAGATTGCTGCTCATAATCCCAGATTCAAGAACAACCTTCAAACCTTCATACCTTCAAACTCCTGCCCATATCCTAAGCCTTATATCACCAGAATTCTTCGTGCTCTTCATCTCATAGATTCATAGAGCCCAAAAATTCTGTCTCACACACACCTCTTGAAGCTTCGATCATTTAGATCTTACTTCTCGAGAAACACCGGTTTAGTCTAGGATTTGCACTTCATAGATTAGATTTTGATTTGAGTTTTGATTCTTTGTAATCTTGTAAAAGCTCCTCACATCAATATAAATCTCATTAGAAAATCCAAGACTAACCATCTTGGTAGAGGACGTAGATCTTTCATCGATCGAACCTCTCCAAATAGCTTGTTCTTTATTCTCGCTATTTATTTCCTGCTTAGTTATTTCTGAATTATTGCTTTGTTTGATCTTACCAGATTACTGCTATTGCTGCTGTGTTTGTTATTGCTTATTGCCTTAGAATCCCTTTTTAACCAACACTTTAAGCCAAAACATAGCGCATGCGTTTTTATCTTTGCGCTGTCTTTTCCTGCGCAGTAGCTGCTTAAATTTCCGCTGTGCATTTCACACTCTCTCTGGGCGCTATACTTAGCTTATTCGAGAACTGTGCGCATAAGCCATTGCTTTGCAAAAGGGTTTCAAAATAATTATAAAAACGCTATTCACCCCCCCCCCCCGGCGCCTCTAGCATTTTTCATACCCTTGTTGCCCCTTTGGGACCAACAAGTGGTATCAGAGCAAACACCTTCATAAAACTTGTTTTGTTTTACAAGCTTAACAGCTTGGGTGATGATTCAAGATGGCTTCAAAATATTGGGCAATGGCTAACTATTCACATGTTCCAGTGCTGAATGAAGATCACTTCGAAATCTGGAAGCACTGCATGCTCACTCATTTTTCATCTATAGATGAGATCCTCCATGACATCGTTCTTGAAGGACCCTACATTCCAATGAAGGCGAATCCTGATGCTGCTACCAACAAGGACAATCCTACAATCAAGAAGACCAAAGAGGAATGGACTGATGAAGAAAAGAAATGGGTTGGCTATGATGGAAGAGCAAGAAACATCATTCTTAGAACTCTAGACCTCTCCACGCACAATCAAATTGTGAGCGGTGGAACTGCAAAGGAACTATGGGATGCTATTGAAGGATATGTGAATGGAGATAAAGTAAGCAAGGAAAACAAAAGATTTGTGGTGCAAAGAAAATTCAACTGCTTCATGAGAAATGATGGTGAAACCTTGAGACAAACTTATGATCGCTTCTGTGCTGTTGCAAACTCTTGTAAATCTCTTGAAACAACTTTCACTAATAAAGAAGTCAATTCTCAATTCTTAGATGCGCTAGGTTCCAGATAAGTGCACAAGGCAAGTCATCTGGAAGATTCTGGATTTCTAGATACTTGGCCTCTGCGCAGCTTATACGCTAACTTAAAAGTGTATGAGCTAAAACTTGATCGAATTGATGAAACTGAAGGTAAAGGAAAACTTGTTTCCTATATTGCGCAAAAGGAACCTGCGCCTGCTCAAACCTCAGACAAAGTCTCTACTTTCTCTTTACTTGAAATGGATGATGATGATTTCGCTATGTTCGTTAAGCGATTCCAAAAATTCAGGAAATTCTCTAAACCTGGATCCTCGAGCAAACACCCTCCTCAAAGAAAGATGATGACTTGGTTTGCTACAATTGTAGAAAGCCTGGTCATTTCGCATCAAAATGCCCTACTCCAAAATTTGAGTACATGGAGAGGAACACTGCGCAGAGATTATCAAAGCAGCGCGGAATGATTGCTGAAGAAGACTGCGCAGAAAAGGAACTGAAGACTTGGATAGAGACTGACACTGAAGACAGTGATGATGATGACTCTGAGGATGGACTGCTCTGCTTGGTGGCCAATGCTGATGCTGATAGCGATTCAGATAATGATCCCGATACGGACACAAAGGCTGCGCCAAGGACAATTCAGAAGAAAGGTCCCACTATCACAGAACTGGTGGAAATGGGACATCTGACTCCAAGAAGACAGAATGGCAAGTACAATTTTCGAGAGCAGACCTATCAAAGAAATTTGTAGCTACGCCTCCGCGCAAAGAATCTCTTGAAATTCCTGCTGAAACTGTAATAGAAAAGGAAGAATCTGTAGCTGAGCGCGAGTCTATTTTTCAGCAAGCTGAAAAGGTAATCAAGAAATTCAATTCTATGAAAGAAGCAGTGGACTTATCAATTAGAGAAATTTCACAGCTTAAGATAGAGAAATCTCTTTTAAAATCTGAAAACACCCTCCTTAAGGAGCAGATTAAGAGCATGACTCCTCTTACTGAAAAGAACCGTTTTCTAACAGATCAAAATGCGCTATTTAAAGTAAGAAACGAAGAATTGGCTGCTCAAGTTGCTGATCTCACAAAGATCACCGATGAGTGGACCAAATCTCGTGTCACTATGGATCAAATTCCAGAATCCCAAAAAGCCAGTGGAGATAAGGAAGGCTTGGGGTTCTCAACTAGTGATAACTTTAAATGCGCAGTTTGCTCTAAAAATGAAAAGGAATTTACACCCCAGCAAACTATTGAAATTCCTAAAGCAAAGAATTCTGCTTCAATGGGTAAAGGATAGGAGAAAGTCCAGAGACAAAATTTTCATTATGTCTACCCAAAGAAGCAAACTGGGAAAGCCAAGGGTAAGGCTAAAGTTGAACTTGCACTTGACAACGCATTTCCTGATTATGGGTGCGCCTCAACTTCGAATGTCAAATCTGCGTAGAAGGGCCATGCGCATGAAAGCCATGCGCCTCAACGCCAGATGCGCATTCTTAAGAAAAGCGCCCCCAAACCTCAAAAAATGGTGTTTGTCAAAGCTAGTTCATCAGCTCCAGTAAAGAATGCTGTGTCAAAGAAAAGTAAAGAGTTTGTAAAAACCCAATCTATAAGTGGCTTACATCATTGTGTTGTGTGTGATGGTTTAGGTCACAAGGCTGCAGAATGCCTTTTGCGATTTACTCCTAATGCTAAAGGACGTAAAAATCCTAAGGTTAGACAGGAGTGGGTTGTCAAAAGTTGCTAACTCTAGGACCCAAGAATAAAGGGGACATGGATTTTTAATGTATATCTTTCAGGTCTCCTGCTTCACTGCGCACTCTTCCCAAGCTAAAGCGCATATATGGTATCTCGACAGTGGATGTTCTAGACACATGACTGGAGATGCTACCGCTCTTGAAGATGTGCATGAAGGTAGAGGTCCCTCAGTAACTTTTGGGGAAAAAAACAAAGGGCACATAGTTGGATATGGAAGAATCAGAAAAGATAAAGTGTGCATAGAAAATGTCGCACTCGTAGAAGGCCTCAAGCACAACCTGCTCTCCATATCACAATTCTGCGATAAAGGTCTCGAATGCCACTTCACTGCAACACACTGTTATATCAAAGATGGCATATCCGGACTAACTTTGCTCACAGGGACTCGTAAGACTAATGTTTACATTATTGATCTTACTGCTATATATTCTATCACTAATCTCTGATTTGTAGCAAAGAATGTAAGTGAAAGCAGCTGGCTATGGCATAAGCACTTAAGTCATTTGAACTTCAAGTATTAGGCTAAGCTAGGAAGGGAAAATCTTGTCAAAGGACTTCCCAAAGTAGCTGACCATCATGACAGAAAACGCGCAGCATGCCAGATCGGTAAACAACCTAAGCAGTCTTTCTCCAGCAAGATTGCTTCCTCAACTTCCAAATGTTTACAACTGCTTCACATGGACTTGTTTAGACCGGTCACCACCGCGAGCATTGGAGGAAACAAGTATACTTTAGTTGTGGTGGATGACTACTCAAGATACACATGGGTAGAGATGATGATATCCAAAGACGACTGCTATGATATCTTGACTACTCTCTTTCGAAAGCTCCAAACTCAAAAGGAAGACGACATCGTTAGCGTTAGATCAGACATTGGAACTGAATTCAAGAACAACGGTTTCGCGCAATATTGTGATGATCATGGAATAGACCACAATTTCTCTGTTGCTGGAGTTCCGCAACAAAATGGCGTTGTGGAAAGGAAGAATTGCACGTTGATTGAGGCTGGAAAACCATGATAGCAGAAGCAAAACTGCCTAAACATTTCTGGAGCGAAGCTGTTAACACTGCTTGCTTCACTCAGAACAGATCCCTCATCAACAAAGCCTACAACAAAACTCCATATGAGCTATGGAGAGGAAGAGCTCCCAACATTGCTTTCTTCAAGATTTTTGGCTGTAAATGCTATATCCTCTATAATGGCAAAGATCACAGAGGTAAATTCGATGCCAAAGTAGATGAAGGTATTTTTGTTGGGTATGCCAAACATTCAAAAGCTTTTCGTGTTTATAATAGAACTACTCTAGTAATTGTAGAATCTGTACATGTTACTTTTGATGAGCATTCTCTCCTTGAGCCACATTTGGCTCCAAATGATTCTGATGATTCTGCTGAGAATGTTGAGACAGGTACGCAGCCACAAACTGCACCTGCGCATAATGATAATCAAGTTAATCAAAATCAGAATCAAGGAAGTCCATCTCATGCGCCATCACCAGATGCTGCGCCAGAAGTTGCTACTCCTGATGCGCAAACACCTCCTCCTACGCATGATGTTTCTCCACTTCAGAAAATTACTTTTGATGACCTTGATGCTGGAGCAAATGAAGTACCCATTGAAGATCTTCGTATTCCTACTACTCAACCTAACTTACCTCCCGAGGTTCGTGAAGTTAGAGATCATCCAACATCAAATATCATTGGTGATCTCAATGTAGGGGTTCGTACTAGGATAGCATCAAACTTTGATGATGAGTATCACTCTTTTATCTCCCAAATCGAACCAAAGAAGATTGATGAAGCGCTCCAAGATTCAAGCTGGGTTACTGCTATGCAAGAAGAGCTTAACCAATTTGAGCGATGCAAGGTTTGGACTTTGGTACCCAGAGCTCATGATCAAGGCGTTATTGGTACAAAATGGGTATTCAGAAACAAGATGGATGAGAATGGAAGCATCACCAGGAACAAAGCAAGGTTGGTTGCGCAAAGCTATAGGCAAGAGGAAGGAATCGACTATGATGAAACTTTTGCGCCTGTAGCAAGACTAGAAGCTATCAGAATTTTCCTAGCTTATGCGTCTCACAAGAAATTCAAGCTTTATCAAATAGATGTGAAGAGCGCATTTCTCAACGGAGAACTCCAAGAGACTGTCTACGTAGCTCAACCTCCTGGATTTGAAGATAGCAGATTTCCAAATTATGTCTTCAAATTTCAAAAAGCTTTGTATGGACTTAAGAAAGCTCCAAGAGCATGGTACGATACTCTATCAAAATTCATGCTAGAGAAAGGCTTCAAGCGCGGTAAAATCGATACAACTCTTTTTATTGCTAAGTATAATGATTACTATTTACTTGTTTAAATTTATGTTGATGATATTATATTTGGTTCTACTAATGAGTTACTTTGTAAGCGCTTTGAAAATCTCATGAAAAGAAAGTTTGAGATGAGCATGATGGGAGAACTCACATTTTTCCTCGGGCTTCAAAACAATTGAATGATGGCATCTTCATAAATCAAGCCAAGTACATAAGAGACTTGATCAAGAAATTTGGACTTGAGAATGCTAAAGCATACGACACTCTAATGGCTACGGGCAATAAGCTTGACAAAGACTTAAAAGGTAAGAAAGTTGATCAAACTTTATATCGAGGTATGATTGGCTCTCTACTCTATCTTACTGCAAGTAGGCCAGATATTATATTTAGTGTTTGTGTCTGTGCGCGCTATCAAGCGGACCCTAGAGAAGCGCACTTAACTGCTGTTAAACACATTATTCGTTATCTTTCTGGAACTATTAACCTTGGACTTTGGTACACCAAAGATTCGAATTTCGATTTGCTAGGTTATTCAGATGCAGATTACGCAGCATGCACAATTGACAGGTAGAGCACAAGTGAAACTTGTCATTTCCTTGGAAATCGACTTGTTGCATGGGCAAGCAAGAAACAAGCTGCTGTGTCCATCTCCACTACAGAAGCTGAATATATTGCTGCTGGAAGCTGCTGCTGCCAAATCCTATGGATGAAGCAACAACTAGTGGACTATGGAATTAATGAAGGAAATTGCCCAATTTTCTACGGCAATATGTCCACCATAGCAGTCTCCAACAATCCTGTCATGCATTCAAAGACAAAGCACATCGACATCCAATATCATTTTCTCAAGGACCACGTGGAAAAAGGAAATATACACTTAGAGCACGTGGGCACAGATAATCAAATTGCTGATATCCTCACAGAGGCTCTTGACGCAAAGAGATTTGTCTTCTTGAGAGGAGAAATGGGTATGCTTGAACTCAGCTAACTTGTCCATATAATTGTTAATACTAATGTTTTTGTGTTTGCTTGATAAGTTCTTAAAGGTTAAGATTTTATGCATCTGCGCAGCCCCTGCGCAGTAAGTTAATGCGCATGGAAAAATTAAGTTGAGATTTGAAGAATCTCTGCATAATATTCGCTCTGCGCAAAATGACATGCGCACTTCTAAGTGGACCGCAGGTAAGTGTTCTATTCATTAGAATTTTCACATAGGTCCTTGACTGAAAAGTCAACGCTTAGTCACAAGGGTACTTGTGTAATTAAATTTTCTCGCGCCTTTAATTTTTTAATTTTCTTGAGAAATTACCATTTTACCCTTGCGCATGTCCCATTGTCATTTAATGCAAACTGCAGGATGACAGCGCCTTTTTCGAATGTCTGCTCACCATTTAATGAGGAAGGTGACGATAGCCATCAGCATCTCTTCGCTGACACACGCGCGCGCAATGACTACGCACGCGCGTTCCCCATTCGACCACGTCACCCTGCTAATGTGCGCCCGTCCTTTCACTGACCCATCATTTATGAGGAAGGTGACTCGATAGTTTAGAAACTCACACACACGCGCGTGCTAGGCCTGCGCACGCGCGCATCCGGTTGGGCCACGTCATCGCAGCACGTGCCCCACTTCGCTTTTCACCAAACTGTCCTTGCGCTGACGTCACTAATTTTTCCCTTTTTGGCTTATAACCGTCAGCAACCTCTCCCTTCTCTCTCTTCTACTTTCTATCTTTCTCCAAACCTTCATTTCTCTCTCTACTTCTTACCAACTTTCAAAGATTTCCTCTTCTTCTCTCTTTGACCTTCATCTTCTCCATATTTCATCTTCCCAAAACTTCCATTTTCGTCTAAACCTCTCTCTATAACAATGGCTCCTAAGAAGACCTCAAAGAAAATGCCCGAAATCATTATTTCTTCTTCATCTGAGGAAACTTCTTCTTCTTCTTCCGAATCTGGGTCTCCACAAGAACAACAACCTCCCCAGCCCATCGTCGAAGATATGGTATGATTTCCTATAACTTTTTTTTCAATTTTTGCCATTGTTAGGGTTCTAAGCTTTCAAAGCTTCCCTTTGTGATTGTGTGCTTGATTGTTGATCATTTTTGAAATCGATTATTGTGTTGTGTTCGTTTTTCCCTGATCTACTCTTTCATGTAATTTATTTCATGATCAATACTCTTTTTAAGTGATTTCTGCAAAATTTTCTGTCTGAAAACCTCCATAGCAGACGAACGGTCATTCTGAATTTCTGGGTTTGGTTTAATGTTGTTGGCTATATTGCTTACATGGTTGACTTCATCCTGTTCATGTGGTCATTTCGATGAATTTTTTATTGGATTTGGACAACTTTTGATTTTTGGTGTTCTTGATGTCCTTCGTGTTCATGAACAGTTCATTTCGTGTTCATCAAGTTCTTAATTTTTCTCTTATGCTCTGGTTCGCATAAGAATTTCCAAGTGTTTACGTTTTGCGCATGCTTGTTTTTGCGCATGCTTGCTTGGCTTTACGCATTACTTGTATGATATTTTATCAAGTATGGAGTTAATGCGCATAGGTTTATCTGCGCTATCTGCGCATGCGCACAAGCTCCATGCGCAACATAACTTGTCTAATTCCTAACTTCTGTTTTGCGCAGAATCCCTTCTATTTCATTTGTGGATGGGAAGTCAATCCGCAAGATCTCAACCAAGACGCAGTTGGGCGCAGGTTGATAAGGCATCTCCGATCATCCGGAATTCTTCCTCTTTTTACGTTGGATCAACCCTTCTACGTGCCCTTGTTGGTAGTGGTGCCCTAGGCACGTTTAATAAACGTTGTAATTGTTATCATTTATTTCATATCAATAAAGAGATGTTTTGATTATTATTGTTGTTCATGTTTACTTATAATAATCCCCGTCCCTAGTACTTGTTAAGCACTAGTATAAAGGCTAAATGATCATGGGATGATCATGTTAGATTTATGGGTACTTGTTTGGAACAAGGTACTGGACATGACCCGCTGTATGAGATTTATGTCATGGTCTATGTCGTACATATATCTCATATTAGTTATGTCATTCGAATCCTTAGACATGAAGTTATTATAGTCTTCCACTTGATAAACATTATGTTTGACATATTCAAACGCTACTTTTAACCGGGTAGTTATAAAGGGTATGATTGGCATAATCGGATTCCCGTTGGGAAGAATAATAAGCTAAATGGATTTGTCCCTCCACGGAGAGATGTCAAGCTTGGGCCCCTCTAAGGAATGATGCTGATGAAATGTTTGGCCGGACTCAAATGGATTGATTGGATCAATAGCATTTGAATTATCAACATATTCGGAATCGAGAAAGTATTGAACGAGACAAGTTGACTGTTTGACCATGACTTGTGTTCAATGACATCGTGGACAAAAGGATTATGACATATTCTAAAGGAATGTGAACTTGTATCTAGTTATACTATTTGGGTACGTATGACGGTTTGCTAGAACCTAATCATATATTATGGTTTTATGTTTGAGCCCATTGCCAACTTAGTATAATCCTAGAGGGTCACACACAATAGAACGAATCTTAAATAAGAGGACTATATTGGAATTTAGGGTCGAAGGGCCTCAAAGGAATTTCTGAAAGATTCTGACCAAACAGGCGCCCGCTCGCTGGGGACCAGGCGGCCGCTTGCTTCAGGCTTGCTCCAGGCGCGCGCTTGGTCAATACCAGGCGGGTGCTCGCTCGTCAGAATCTGTTCTGATTTTGGTTAAAATTTGAATATGGAATTTTCGAAAAAATCAACAAAACCAGTAACAGAACCACTCCAGACTTGCTGATCTGGAATGGGTTTTGGGTAGTTGGTTTGTATGTGGATTTTAGGGTTTGATTTTCCTATTTGTTTTAGTCTTGTGATTCCTAGATTGGTTCAAGTTTTGGATGGCTAATCTGCGTTCATCGAGATTGTGTTTCCCAAAATTGATCGCAATCAAAGTTTCAAAGATAAAATGAAGTTAGAATTATGAAGAGTTCATAATTGCTAAGATTGAGAAATAAAGTTCTTGATTCAATGATTGGAGATCCATGTGGAATTGTGAATGCAATTGGCCTACGTTCATCGAGACCATCTATTGCTTAGTTTCGGTCACATGGACTACTTTCTTGGTTTCTTGAATTAGTGTGGGATTGTGGTTACCTAATGGCTTAGTTCGACCGCACTTCTTGTTGTCTTGATTTGGAGATAATAACCGAAGTTGAAATAGTCTCATCATCATAATTATAGAGAAACTAATGACACATAAATATCATGCTTAAATTAATGGAGATTAATTTAGTGGCTAAACTTGATGTGTAACATGTTTATATTATGTGCTCATAAATGTGTTATATGCTATATGTGATGAACCTTCAAAGAAAGTTTTAAGTCCTTCATTGCCATGCCATGATTAAAACACTTGTTTATACATGTATAATCTTGATGTGGGTTCGCCTCTGCCAGGTGCATTAATCTTATTCATGTATGAGCAAGATGAGGTTCATTAATTTAATGTGGGCTTGCCTCCGAAAGGTGCATTAAATTGAATGGTTCCTATGCGTTTAAAATGGTTGGACTTAATTAGGCGTCAAAACAGTTTTGGGCCTAGGCAAAAGATGAGATTAAACATGTTTTTTTGAAATTGGATTTCTCAAAGAATCTCATAAAAGGATCTAAGAATCATATGGGATATGATTGACATGATTGTCTACCTAATTAATTTAGTTTTGAGCGGTCCGCCTCCGTGGACTCAAAAGCTAAATTAAAGTTGGATCTTAGCCCAATTAAATTATATTATACATTGGATGTATATGAAGGTTATATAATTTAGTGAGAGTATTTTGTTTAAAAAAATACATTATTTATCTCTTTAATAAAAACCGGTACTTATTAAATTTTGGAAATTTTGCATATTTGTAGATAATGACTAATAACACTCAATCAATGTCGTTGCGATCGATCCTTGAGAAGGATAAGCTCGAAGAGAATGGTACTAACTTTATGGATTGGATCCGTAGCATAAGAATCGTTCTTAGGCAAGAAGATAAGTTGTACATTCTCGATGGGCCTCTCCCTGTTGAACCACCGCCTACTGCCCCTAGGGCAGAAAGAGACAATTACAAGAAACATCGTAATGATTCTAGAGATGTAAGTTGTCTCATGCTTGCTGCTATGTGCTCAAAACTCCAACAAAGTTTGGAACATTTGGAAGCCTATGAGATAGGCGTGGAGTTGAGAACCATGTTTCAAGAGCAAGCTAGGCAAGAGAGGTACAAGACCATTGTTGCATTCACTACTTGTAAGATGAGTGAAAGGCAACAAGTGAGTCCTCACTTTCTTAAAATGAAAGGTTATGTAGAGCACCTTGAGAAACTTGGCTATCCAATCCTATTGGAGCTAGCCACGGATCTTATTCTTAATTCATTGCCTAAAAGTTATAATCAGTTTGTGATGAATTATAACATGCATGGAATGGATAAGAATCTCTCTGAGTTGCATGGGATGCTCAAAACTGCAGAGATGAAAATTGTGGAGAAAGGTTCTCCCGTGCTCTTGGTTCATGATGGGAAGAAGGCTATTGCCAAAGGAAAGGGTAAGAAATTGGTCATTGGAAACGTAATTGCAAGGCTTTCTTGGAAGAGCAAAAGAAGAAGAAGAGAAGCAAGGCTGCGTCGACTTCAGGTATCTATATGATAGATATTCTCCTTTCTACCACTGATTCTTGGGTATTGGATACCGGATGTGGTTCTCACATTTCTCTAAATGTGCAGGGACTAAAGAATAGGAGACTGCTTAAAGAAGGTGAAGTAGATCTACGCGTGGGGAATGGAGCAAGAGTTGATGCATTAGCCGTAGGGACTTATGAAGTCACTTTACCTTCCGGATTAATTCTTGTTTTGAACAATTGTTATTATGTTCCGGATTTAAGCAGAAATATTATTTCAATTTCTTGTTTGGATAATGAAGGTTTTAAGTTTCTTATTGAGAATAAGTGTCGCGACCCCGAACCCCGCGGGACCGAGATCGCGAGCTGGATGTCGACTTACTAATCAAAACACCAAAATATCGGAGATAAAAATTTCATTTCATACCAAAAGATGGTAACACCAGGTTTTGGAAAACAGTTTAACAACGATAATGTACTAGTGTAAGACCCATAAACTCACACTACAAAATAATAAAATATACAAATCTTAGTGACGTCAAAGTGTGGTACAACTATCCCCAAAAGAGTTACACATTTATATAATGTAAACCCACCAATATACACTTGCCCCAAAAGCTCGACCCTCGCGACGTCCTGTCTCGTGATCAGCGAGTCTAATCCTTTCCACCTGGGGGGGGTTAAGGAAAAACAAAGATAAAAGAAAGGGGGTGAGATAAATCTCAATAAGTTACTAATGCAACTACATGACATGCTATGATGCAATAATCAATAATAAATCACATAACACATAGCAATTATCATATATCAGATAGCAGCGGAAATAAACACATAACAAAGGATATAGCCAAGGTTTTCCCAAACTGATAAACCAAATAAAGGTCGCTGCGCAGCTTCAACAATCAACCAAATCAACATCTTCATTATAGCATGAAAACTGAAGAGGAACCCCGGTACCGGAACCAATAACAAAGTAATGTGCCACAAAGGGCGGGAGCCATGCCACAAAGTCATGCTCCAAACATCTCAACCAAGTCCGATCTGGAAGAGGAAAATAAGGGCAAAACAAAGGTCGACACCATAATGGACTTGGCCGGTGCCATCACAATATCTCGCATCGCCCGACACAACCACAAATACCAGCTGGATTTTCAAATAAATGCTAAGTAATAAAATACTAGCACGATAAACAACTAATGATTCCAAAGTAGGGAACCATACCAAGAAGTCACCAAGAAAGTGAAATGAACCAACAACACACAATTAAAGTGTTCCAACAATCTCAACAATGATAACACAATTCCCATATCACCTTTGATCACAAAGGATCCAGTTAACCCAAGCACACAACCAAAACTATTCACTCATATCGGAGAGCTCGAGGAGAGCTTTAAAACGATAATTTATACACCTAAAACGGAGTCCGGATGAGAGGGTTATGAATTATCGAAGATTGTCTGCGAAAAGTACAAGAGGATGAAGCTCAGGGCTTGTACAGAGGAGGGGGCACACGCCCTAGGAGAAAGGGTGCGCACGCCCTGGGGAATCAGAAGGTTTTGCATAAAGGGGCATGGGGAGGGTGCGCGCGCTCGCGTGGACAGGGGGCGCACGCCCTATGGCATCAGAAGGTTTTCTACGATTCAAACAATGAGGGAGCGCACGCCTTCCAAATAAGGTGCGCGCGCCCTAGGTGATCAGAAGGGTTGTTTACAAAGGGGCATAAGGGTGCGCACGCCCCCTCCCAAAGGGTGCGCGCGTCCCCTTGCCCGGAGGGGCAATTTCCGGCCAAAATTCTGGGTTTCCTCCATTTTCAACCCAAAACTCAAATCTCTGCATTTCAAGGTTTCTAACAAGTCTAACCATGAGTTCAAACAACTATGAACTGGTAGGGGACCTACACATCAACATTAGACAACCCCAAACCAAGATTTAACCCAACATCAAATTCTCACAAAAATTATCAAACAAATTGAAATAATTCAAAACTCATCCAAGATTGCAATAAACAACAACAATAACATCATACAAACATTGATGAACATTTCAAGCATGAAAATGGGGGAAAAGCAACTTACTCGGATTTCTCAAAGGTCACGGAACTCGAAATTTCTTAGCTTCCTACGATCCTATCGACGATCTAAACATGTTTCATTTTATGAGAAATGAGAAATAAAGAGAGGAAGATAGGTAGAATGAAGAGAGAAGGGAGAGAAGAAAACTTTACCTTTTTCTTTGGAGAGAGAGAGAGAGTTTGCTGGGAATGGGGTTAGGGTGAGGGAGGAGGTGAGGGAGAAGAGAGGGAGTAGGGAGATGATGATGATTTTGAAATCTTACACATAGACCCCCCCCCCTTACTACTACCTTTTACTAATAAACTCCCCACTAACAAATAAGACTCAACTCTTCTACAATAGCACGATTGGCCCAAATAAAATGCTAGGCATAAATTAATATAACACATAAAATGCACACATAAATTATTAATTAAATAATAATTTAAATAAATAAATAAGCAAATAAATAAATAATAATTATTTATTACTAATAAAATAGAGCCTAGTTTTCGGGTCGTGACATTCACTCCCCCTTAAAGAAAATTCGACCCGAATTTTAACGAGACTTACCCGAATTAAAAAGCCACGGAAATTTCCTCTCGATCTCATCTCGGAGCTCCCACGTCGACTCCTCGATATTATGATTCCTCCAAAGAACACTAACCAACGCAATGCTTTTGTTTCTCAATTCTTGGACTTTGGCGTCTAAAATCCGAACCGGTCGTTCCTCGTAAGTCATATCCGGCTCGATATCCTCCGGTACCCTCGGTAACACGTGAGATGGATCATGAACATACTTCCGAAGCATAGAAACGTGAAAAATATTATGTAACCGGTCCAAAGATGGCGGTAACGCAAGACGGTACGCTAGAAGTCCCACCTTTCCCAAAATCTCGAACGGACCTATAAACCTCGGAGCCAATTTGCCTTTCTTCCCGAACCTTCGAATACCCACCTTCGGAGATACTTTCAAGAACACAAAATCACCGGTCTGAAAACTAAGATCTCGCCTTCGGTTATCTGCATAGCTCTTATGTCGGCTCTGGGCTGTTTTCAATCGATCCCGGATAACCCTAACTTTCTCAACTGAACCCTGAAGCAAATCAATACCCACGATATTCGCTTCACCGACCTCATCCCAACAGATAGGCGATCTACATTTTCTTCCATACAAGGCCTCATACGGTGCCATCTCGATACTAGCCTGATAACTGTTGTTGTAAGAGAATTCCACTAACGGTAAATGTCCATCCCAAGAATCGGAAAAGTCTATCGTACAAGCTCGCAACATATCCTCAAGAATCTGAATATTCCTCTCGGATTGACCGTCGGTCTGAGGGTGAAAAGCTGTGCTGAATCGCAAATCTGTACCCAAAGCTTCCTGAAACGCCTTCCAGAATCTAGAAGTAAACCTCGGGTCTCGATCTGACACAATACTAACCGGAACTCCATGCAATCTCACGATCTCATCGATATAAAGGGTCGCAAGCTTCTCCATCGAATATCTGATGTCAATAGGCAAGAAATGGGCACTTTTGGTCAATCTATCCACTATTACCCAAACACTGTCATACTTCCTACGGGTACGAGGTAGTCCCGTAACGAAATCCATGGTCACATGCTCCCATTTCCACTCGGGAATCTCTAACGGCTGAAGTAGTCCCGCGGGTCTCTGATGCTCGGCTTTGACCTGCTGACAAGTTAGACACTTCGAAACATACTCCGCTATTTCCCTTTTCATATTATTCCACCAAAAATGTTGCTTCAGATTCTGGTACATCTTTGTACTACCCGGATGAATAGTATATCTCGATTTGTGACCTTCATCTAAAACTTGTCTTTTATCCCACCAACATCGGGTACACACAAACGATCACGGAAAGTCAAAACTCCACTCGAACTCAAAGAAAAATCCTCGAAGTTCTTTTCCTTCAATTTACCCATTATCTTCACCAACTCGGGATCTTCTTTCTGAGCTTCCTTTATCCTCGGAATTAGGGTCGGAGATACCCTAATATTCGCAAAAATAGCCCCATGTCTCGATTCACAAGGAGACCAATCTCGAACATCCTCAAGCATTTTCCACTCACGGACCATCATCGAAGCCACATAAGACTTCCTACTAATCGCATCGGCGACCACATTCGCCTTTCCCGGTGATAGGAAATCGTACAATCATAATCCTTCAACAATTCCATCCATCGGCGCTGTCGGTTATTCAATTCCTTTTGAGAGAAGAGGTATTTCAAACTCTTGTGATCCGTGAAAATCTCGAACTTCGCTCCATATAGGTAATGCTTCCACTTATGCAACACAAATACAATAGCCGCTAACTCCATGTCGTGAGTAGGATAATTCTGTTCACTCAGGCTCAACTTCCTCGAAGCATACGCAATCACTTTCCTGTTCTGCATCAAAACACAACCCAAACCCTCTTTCGACGCATCACTATAAATTACTAAATCATCATTTCCATTCGGTAACGCAAGAATAGGAGCCGTAGTTAATCTCTTCTTCAATTCCTCAAAACTGTTTTGACATTTTTCACTCCACACAAACGGTACATCCTTCCGGGTCAACTGAGTCATCAGAGTAGCAATCCTCGAAAACCCTTCTATAAACCTCCTGTAATAACCGGCTAAACCCAGAAAACTTCTGATCTCGGTCACTGACTCGGGTCTCTTCCAATCCACTATGGCTTCTATCTTTGAAGGATCCACCGAAATCCCATCTTTCGAAATAACATGACCCAGAAAAGAAACTTTCTCGAGCCAAAATTCGCATTTACTAAACTTCGCAAATAATTGTTCCCTCGCAAGAACGGATAACACTGTTCTCAAATGTTGCTCGTGCTCCTCTCGAGATTTAGAGTAGACGAGTATATCATCAATAAAGACCACCACGAACGAATCAAGATAAGGATGGAAAACCCGATTCATCAAATCCATAAACACGGCCGGCGCGTTAGTCAACCTAAACGGCATAACCAAGAATTCATAATGACCATACCGAGTGCGAAAGGCAGTCTTCGGAATATCCTCCGATCGAATCTTCAACTGATGGTACCCACTCCTCAAATCAAGCTTGGAAAACACGACGGACCCCTGAAGCTGATCAAATAAATCATCAATGTGAGGTAGAGGATACTTGTTCTTCACTGTAACCTGATTCAACTTTCGGTAGTCAATACACAATCTCAACGAACCATCTTTCTTCCGCACAAACAAAACCGGTGCTCCCCACGGGGAAACACTAGGGCGGATAAACCCTCGATCAAGCAACTCTTGCAACTGAACCTTTAACTCCTTCAACTCTGCGGGAGCCAACCTATACGGTGCTTTCGAAATCGAAGATGTACCCGGCAAAAGATCTATACAAAATTCTATCTCACGATCGGGAGGCATATCATACTCAGAAGAGAAAACATCGGGAAATTCTCTAACCACCCGAACACTCTCCAAACTAGGGGATTCTTTCCTAGTATCAAGCACACTAGCCAAGTACCCCTCACAACCACGGTGCAATAATTTTCTCGCTTTCACATAAGAAATGATACGAAAATTTCTACCAATAGGCATAGCCTCAAAAGTAAATTTAGGCACATCGGGAATAGAAAAAGTAACAACTTTCCTACGACAATCAACAGAAGCATGAAACTTGCTCAACCAATCCATACCCAAAATAACATCAAAGTCTTGAATGGGAAGGACTACCAAGTCCGCACATAAGACACGACCACATATAACCACATCACAAGCACGAAAGACTCTATCAGTCACCAAACACTCTCCCATAGGAGTAGACACCTCTAACACATAAGGCAATGACTCAGATGCAGCATTTAGCAGAGAAGCAAATTGCACAAAAATGTAAGACTGAGATGATCCTGGATCTACTAACGCTCGTGCGCTCACACTAGATATAGAAATAATACCTCCAATAACTGTGGGATCATCTGTGGCTTGTTGTTGATTCATTGCAAACACTTTCCCTTGGACCTTGGGCTTTCCCGTAGCTTCTCTTTTCTGACCCTGTGGAGCACCAGCTCCTACCCCAGACGGTTGACCTCTATTCCTCGGACAATCCCTCACATAATGCCCCATTTGGCCACAATTGGTACACCTTCCCTGCTTCTTCCAACAACGGTCCTCTGAATGGCCTTCCTTTTGACAATAGGAACAAAGTCTCCTATTTTGGTTCCCTTGGTTCCCGGAAGTGGTACCCAGGTTCCTTGGGATTGGTTGCCCTCGGGACTGATATTGTCCCCCAAAGTTACCTCGGTTATCAATCCTTGGTTGTGACTTGCTCTGCGCTCCTTGCTTACTCGGGTTAGCTACCTCGGTTTTCCTCTTATGTTCGCCAATATATTGCTCTATAAGTTAGGCACGGTCCACCGCATCCTGGAATGTCACAATCCTTTGGGCTATAAGTTGAGTCCGAATAGAAGTCTTCAAACCCCGGATGAATCTCATAGCTTTCTGTTCTTCGGTCCTCACAAGATAGTCACAATACCGGGCTAATTCTGTGAACTTAGCCGAGTATTGAGCTATAGACAATAAACCTTGCTCCAGGTTGAGAAGCTCGATCTCCTTTCGGTTCTGATCCACTACCGGAATGAAATGCTCTTTGAACTTCCGCTCAAACAATTTCCATGCATACACTGTATGAGTATCATCCCAACTAGCTTTAACCCCTTTCCACCAATGCTCGGCGGCCCCAACCAATTTATAAGCCGCAAACCGGACCCTATCCTCGTCCGTGCACCCAAACACATCATAAATTTTCTCCATAGACTCGATCCACATCTCAGCCTTCTTTACATCCGGTTCACCGTCAAACCCTTTTGGCTTCAATTTCAGAAATTGCTCTAGCCCATATCTCGGTGGTTCCTGTAGACACCCCGCCTTGGACCGCTCACCCCGATTGCACATTTGATCTTGTGTTTCTCCCCATTTTAAGCGTTTCTCGTTAGTTTCTGTCACTTCTGTTAAGTTCCTGACTGACTTCGTTAAGTCCAGGGTATAAACTGAATGACAGGGCTGACTTTCTAGTCCATTCTGTCAAAATTGCCTTCTCTAAGTCGCGCGCCTCTGACAGGAGGAGCCAGACGCGCGCGCCTCCCGCCCCCAAAGCAGGAAGCGCGCGCCTCTGGGCGTCAGTTACAGATTTCTGGCCAGGATTCCCTCCTTGCTCAATTTACAAGATTTTGCCCGGGAAGGATTTCTTGGTGACTGAGTTTTGGCACCAAAAACACCCCTCTTTCACCTATAAAAACCTCTCTTCACCTCCACTTTCAAGGATCGGAAAATCATCGGAAAAACCCAATCGAAAACTAGACAAAAAATCACTTTCTAAAGGTTCTCCAAGGATCTCATCAAGCAACATTTGAAGTTCTTCAAATTGTAGGTAAAAGTCCATCTTTTCCTTTCTTTTCTACTTCATCTCCTCTCTCTCTTTTACTTTAATCAAATGTGCAATCACCCAAATCATTTTGGGACATGACTCTAATGATCACCTCATCTCATTGAGGTTGGCTAAGGAGTTATCTCCTACATTCCAAATCCTATTTTAAACCCCCTTTTTATGACTTAAAGAAGAGAGAAGAACATTTTCATTCATGTAGATTTTGATCAAGCAAGACCAACTTAAGTTGGGCGAGATGGGTGTTTCGGTACTTCCCATCTCGTAACCTACCCCCGAACCTCAAACAAAGAATCTCTGTTTTCGTAATCAAACTTAGGCTGCAATCAATAGGTTTTTCTTATGTTCCTCAAAACATAGGTGGCGACTCTAAAAACAAGTTAGACATCCTAGGACGACCCGCGCGCTCGAGCCTAAAGCCGTGGCTTTCCACCCGGGGTATCTACAGTGGCGACTCCGCTGGGGATTATTTGAGGGTTAAACTTGCATTCTGATCGAAATCTACATCTTTTCTGGGCATTCTGTTTCCTGATGGGGGAGGCGCGCGCGTCTGGCCTTTTAAGCCTAAGGCGCGCGCATCCCGCATCAAGAACCAGAATCGCCCACTTCTTCATGTTCTTCATCTTCTTATTCTGTTATTCTGCACTAATCACTTCTGCAGGGGTTACAATATGAACATGGGACCAGGGCAATCCCCTGAGTCCAAAGTCTGACATTCTGACAGGTGTGCCCCAGAAGCGCGCGCCTCCCATAAGCATTGCGCCATGCGCACGCGTCCCACATCAGCACTCAGAGGCGCACGCATCTGGGTTGATTCCCAGAACAGAAACAGGTTTTAGTGACTGAGCAGAACAGTGGGGTGTGGGCACAGTTGCCTGCATCAGAACAGAATTGAACCCTCGGACTGTTTTAATTTTGTGTTTTATTTACCGGTCACACGGGTGATTCGGGAGTTGTAATTTTATGTGCTTATGTGTTTTGTGTGTGTTTCTTTCTTTTCAAAAAAAATATATTAAAAAAAATAAATTTTGTCACTTGTTAGACCTCACACTACATGCACATATTCCTATGAACTGCTCAATATCGAGTCGCACAAGTCCAACCCCAAACCCGTCGAGGCCCGTCCTAGAAAGTTTCAAGCTCCACCAGACCTTGGCTCTTTCGAAGCGGTAAACCTCAGCCCGTGGCGTAGTTCAAGACTACATGCCGGGGTTGACCTTTGAGCCTCATATTCAAGCCGAGTACAAACCACACAATTCTAGTTAGGGTCTAACACTCCGTGACTCAAGTCGGTTTCCATGTACCGAGATTTCCCTAAACTAATGTCTTCAAATCATACATGCCAACTTGTTGAAAGGGACGCAATAAAAATCCGTCCCCAAAAAGTGGTTATTTTGGACGAAAATAAAAATCCGTCCCCGCATGTATGCTTTACTACATTAATTTAGTTTAATCCCGATACATGTAGGATTCACAAGCGCGATGGAATCCGATGAGTATATGGGACCGCGAGATGGTCTATATACTAGTGTGACGATTCCATTATTTTCTTAGAAACCCCCAAAAAGGGATTCATTCCCTCCGACTTATAAAAAAAAAAAAGAGTCTTTTCTTATGTGGTTCGAGTCGTGTGCCCAACTGTGTGTTCTAAGCCTCTTCATGGACCGCAAGTGTTACTCAATACTGACAAGGGTCTCTTCTACAATATAGGTTCAATTGGTACTTACAAAGTCTACCGGGATTCAGCAAATCGGTTAGTCCGTGAAGAGATCACTCCAACAGCTCCAACATCAACCATGACCGGCAGCAGCAACACCATGTCTCTCGAACAGCTCTCAACCATGGTCCAACTCCTCCAAGAGCAAGTCTCCACCCTTAACAAAGAGGCACAAAGCAAAGACGACATTTGGCAATCCCACCTCGACAGCCAAAGGGAGGCCCACGAGGCCGAAATGAAGCTAATGAAAGAAAAGCTCACCAATCTTGCCAAGGGAAAGAACAAGAACAATGATGATGAATCCGAATGGACCGAGGGTTTGTTCAAGAGTCCTTATGTCAACACCCGCACCAAGAAAATGGGGGAACCAAGTTCCGAGAACAATGAGCCCAAAATGGTGGATTCTATCATGGCCTACATCGACCAAAATTTAATGGGCTCAACATGGGGAAAGGTTCCGACACAAGCCTTTATCAATCATCCATCCTCATGAGTACTATGGCCGCTCTTCCCGATAAGTTCAAGATGCCCGACATAAGCAAATTCAAGGGCAACTCTTGTCCCATGGCTCACATTGAGACTTATATTTGGGCAATGGTTCCGAAGAAGGTCTCCCCCAAGGTGATGGCTCAATGCTTTCCTCTCACTCTCAAGGGGGCGGCAAAAGATTGGTATGCTACTATCCCGCTCACTGTCCGTCTTGATTGGGACTCCGCCATGCTTGCCTTCAAGAACCAATACCAAGGCAAAACCACTCACCGGCCCACAAGGAAAGAGCTAGAGAACACTACTCAACGAGACAATGAGTCCTTCATCGACTTCACAAGGAGATGGAATGACAAACTCTCTGAGATTGTTGAGAGGCCGAATACAAAAGAGCAAATGGACATATTTCTCAAGTGTCTCAAGATTGATCTCCGCACTCACCTAAGTGGGGCTTGCTACTCCGACTTCTCCCAAATGTATGAGGCGGGGTACGCATGGATGACTTGCTCAAGGAGATTAAGAAGACCACTCCTACTTACCGCTACAAGGCCGCTTCCAACTCCACAAAGAGGCCTCGGTCAACGCCGTCACTATTGACAAGGGGAATACAAAAAGGTTCCTCCACCTTAAGGGAAGAAGTCCCGAAGTGACCGTGTCTACACGCCTCTCCAAGGCATGACTCAAACCGAAGTGTTCGAGGTCCTCAAGGCAAAGGGTCAAGTCACACCCGTGCAAGGGTACCAACCCAAGACGATCAACTCCAATCATGCTCACCACAAATATTGTGTCTATCACCAATATAGGCCACACCACCGAGGATTGCTTCGTTCTCCGCAATGTCAATCAAGATCTCATAGATAAGAAAGAATTTGTAGTGACTAATGACGAGCATGTCGATGTAATAGAGATAGGAGAACTCGAGGGGACCACCCATTCAATCCCAACTGTGAATGGGGGCCCCAATGTTATGAATAAACTTGAAATTCTTGTTATGTAGTGACTTACGATGAAGTAATGAGGGAAGTACTAGAGAATAGGAAAAATAAGCAAGATGGGAACGTCAACATGCTAACTCGATCCGGTCGAGTCATAGCAAGCAACCCTTCCACTTCCGCACCGAGCTCCTCTTCTCAAAGCCGCAAGCTCACAACACTCCCGAAGATCCTCTACTTGTCCAACTCAAGAAAACTCAAGCCAACATCTCCATTGGGACCTCATTGCATCCTCAAAGAAACACCGAGATCTTGTCATCCGCAATCTCGATGATACATCAGTCTCTCCCGATACTACTCCCGAGGACCTCACGGCAATGATTGGTCACATTCATTTTAGCAACGTCATCACCTTTGCCGATATGGACCTTCCACCGTTTGGTTCCGACCACAACGAAGCTATTTACCTCAAGGTACGAGCAAGGGGAGGCCCGTCTCAAGAGTCTTAGTGGACGGTGGTTCCGCACTCAATCTCATGCCTGGTAGAATCATGGGCATACTGGGGCTTAAGGATTCTGATTTGAAGCCTTCTACTCAAGTAATCCGAGGTTATGACCGCACCGCCCGTACAGTCATGGGTATGATCGAAATAGACATTGAGTTTGGGAGCATGGTCATGTCCGTTCCATTCCAAGTACTTGATATCCCGGCCTCGTTCAACTTACTGTTGGGTCGACCATGGATTCATAGTGCTAATGCCGTACCGTCAACTCTCCACCAATGTGTCAAGATCCGAAATGGCGATGAAATAGTGACCGTAATGGCTGAAAACATCACTATCCATAGAAAAGGTGAGCCCGTCCACCAAGTTCAGCATGGTCTACCAGACTCCACTCTCTCCGGCGTCTCAATCAACGCCATTGACAAAGAAGGGGGAAACGGATCATGGACCCCAGCAATCACAAAGTCCTCCGCATGATGAGGATTATGGACTACTTCCCTGGTTTAGGCTTAGGGAAATATCAACAAGGAATCCTACGTCCCGTGCAAGTCCCATTTGTCAAGAACACCTTCGGTTTGGGGTATGAGCCTTCTAAAGAAGACTTGAAACAAGAGCAAACGATCAAGAACAAAAGGCCCGAGCTCGTAAAGAAGGCCGTCGGTATGAAGTCCCTAATCTAAGGCCTTACCGCAAGACGTTGAATGGTTATTTTGTCCGCCAAGGGGAAGACGTTCCATACATGATCTTTCCCGAGCCGTGGGTTAACAATAAAGGTGTCAAAAAGCCCGGCCTCGAAATCTTCTCCGATTGTGAGATCCAGATATCCGAAGGAGAACCAACTCCATGTCACCCCGTGAATGGTGGGGAAGGAAGATGACTATAGAATCCGAGACAGAAATCACCGTGGGGGAGGAACTGACAGATTTAGCCTCCATGTTCGATGAGCTCTCCATGATGAATAAATGCCAAGTTAACGCCATCCATGACACCGCCATCATGAACGAGACTCTCAGTGAGATCCCGCCAAGCTCCGAGCCGATCAACAATTGGTATTCAATAAAAGGGCCGTGGTATCCGAAGAATTCTTAGTCCAAGAAATGGGTTGCATACCTCGCACAGCAACAAAGGAAGAGCAGCTCACACTTACTTTCGAGTCCGAGAGTGTCTCTAATACCCTCACCCAAGAGGATTTGGAGGTGTAGACACCCCGCCTTGGACCGCTCACCCCGATTGCACATTTGATTTTGTGCTTCTCCCCATTTTAAGTGTTTCCCGTTAGTTTCTGTCACTTCCGTTAAGTTCCTGACTGACCTCATTAAGTCCAGGGACTAAACTGAATGACAGGGCTGACTTTCTAGTCCATTCTGTCAAAATTGCCTTCTCTGAGTCGCGCGCCTCCGACAGGAGGAGCCAGACGCGCGCGCCTCCCGCCCCAAAGCAGGAAGCGCGCGCCTCTGGGCGTCAGTTGCAGATTTCTGGCCAGGATTCCCTCCCTTGCTCAATTTACAAGATTTTGCCCGGGAAGGATTTCTTGGTGACTGAGTTTTGGCACCAAAAACACCCCTCTTTCACCTATAAAAACCTCTCTTTACCTCCATTTTCAAGGACCGAAGATTGAACTTACAAAAACTATACCAAAATCACTTTCTAAAGGTTCTCCAAGGATCTCTTCAAGCAATATTTGAAATTTTTCAAATTGTAGGTAAAAGTCCATCTTTTCCTTTCTTTTCTACTTCATCTCCTCTCTCTCTTTTTACTTTAATCAAATGTGCAATCACCCAAATCATTTTGGGACATGACTCTAATGATCACCTCATCTCATTGAGGTTGGTTAAGGAGTTATCTCCTACATTCCAAATCCTATTTTAAATCCCCCCTTTTCATGACTTAAAGAAGAAGAAGAAGAAGAACATTTTCATTCATGTAGATTTTGATCAAGCAAGACCAACGTAAGTTGGGCGAGATGGGTGTTTCGGTACTTCCCATCTCGTAATCTAACCCCCGAACCTCAAAACAAAGAATCTCTGTTTTCGTAATCAAACTTAGGCTACAATCAATAGGTTTTTCTTATGTTCCTCAAACATAGGTGGCGACTCTAAAAACAAGTTAGACATCCTAGGATAATTCACCGCTCTAGCCAAGCCGTGTTCCCCGGGGTATCTACAGTGGCGACTCTGCTGGGGACTATTTGAGGGTTAAACTTGCATTCTGATCAAAATCTACATCTTTTCTGGGCATTCTGTTTCCTGATGGGGGAGGCGCGCGCGTCTGGCCTTTTAAGCCTAAGGCGCGCGCATCCCGCATCAAGAACCAGAATCGCCCACTTCTTCATATTCTTCATCTTCTTCTTCTGTTATTCTGCACTAATCACTTCTGCAGGGGTTACAATATGAACATGGGACCAGGACAATCCCCTGAGTCCAAAGTCTGACATTCTGACAGGTGTGCCCCAGAAGCGCGCGCCTCTCATAAGCATTTCGCCATGCGCGCGCGTCCCACATCAGCACTCAGAGGCGCACGCTTCTGGGTTGGTTCCCAGAACAGAAACAGGTTTCAGTGAGTGAGCAGAACAGTGGGGTGTGGACACAGTTGCCTGCATCAGAACAGAATTGAACCCTCGGACTGTTTTAATTTTGTGTTTTATTTGTTGGTAGTGGTGCCCCTAGGCACGTTTAATAAACGTTGTAATTGTTATCATTTATTTCATATCAATAAAGAGATGTTTTGATTATTATTGTTGTTCATGTTTACTTATAATAATCCCCGTCCCTAGTACTTGTTAAAGCACTAGTATAAAGGCTAAATGATCATGGGATGATCATGTTAGATTTATGGGTACTTGTTTGGAACAAGGTACTGGACATGACCCGCTGTATGAGATTTATGTCATGGTCTATGTCGAACATATATCTCATATTAGTTATGTCATTTGAATCCTTAGACATGAAGTTATTATAGTCTTCCACTTGATGAACGTTGTGTTTGACATATTCAAACGCTACCTTAACACGGTAGTTATAAAGGGTATGATTGGCATAATCGGATTCCCGTTGGGAGAATAATAAGCTAAAGGATTTGTCCCTCCACGGAGAGATGTCAAGCTTGGCCTCTCGTAGGAATGATGTGATGTTGATTGAGGCTGGACTCAAATGAATTGATTGGATCAATGTCATTGGATTATCAACATATTCGGAATCGAGAAAGTATTGAACAAAACAAGTTGACGGTTTGACCATGACTTGTGTTCAATGACATCGTGACACAAGGGATTGAGACATATTCTAAAGGAATGCGAACTTGTATCTAGTTATACTATTTGGGTAGGTATGACGGTTTGCTAGAACCTAATCATATCTTATGGGATCATGTTTGAGCCCATTGCCAACTTAGTATAATCCTAGAGGGTCACACACAATAGAACGAATCTTAAATAAAAGGACTATATTGGCATTTAGGGTCGGAGGACTTCCAAGGAATTTCTGGAAAGACCTGGGCCTCCTGGTCAACGAAGCGGGCGCTTGGATTGCACCAGGCGGGCGCCTATTCAAGCCGGAAAGGAACTGGACTTTCTGCCCAAACAGGCGGGCGCCTGGGTGGTACCAGGCGGGCGCCTGGTGCTGCCGATCGGAAATTCCTAATTTGATTAGGAATGGTTTTTGGCACAAGATTCCTACTTGGAATAGGTCTTAATTGTGTATAAAAACCCCAATTCGGCCAGACCATATGGACTAGTGCTTTTGTGAGTCTCAAGAGTTTGAGAGAGATTTTATTTTGTTCTAAGACATCATTGATTGAGGAACAAAATAATTCACAAAATAATTCCATATAGTTTCTTTATTGCATTGTGAAAGTGTGTTTCATAATATTGGTCTAGCAACCAAGATCAAAGAAGCTCCTTTGATATTCGTTCGAAGTGTGGATACCGATGGAGGGTGAATTTTTCATCTTGCAAAGTTCGTTGATTTGTTCGTGATAAAGCTTCAAGATTTCCACCAAGACCAAAAGAGAAAATTTGATAGCCATCAAGGGTTAGTTATTCCTTTATTCATCATGTCGTAATTGATTTAATCATATGAACGGATCCATTCCTTTATTCATCATGTCGTAATTGTTTTAATTTGTGTGTTATTTAACGGTCACACGGGTGATTCGGGAGTTGTAATTTTATGTCCTTATGTGTTTTGTGTGTGTTTCTTCTTTTCAAAAAAAAAAAAAAAAAAAAAAAATTGTCACTTGTTAGACCTCACACTACATGCACATATTCCTATAACTGCTCACTATCGAGTCGCGCAGTCCCCAACCCCAAACCCGTCGAGGCCCATCCTAGAAAGTTTCAAGCTCCACCAGACCTTGGCTCTTTCGTAAGCGGTAAAACCTCAGCCCGTGGCGTAGTTCAAGACTACATGCGGGGGTGACCTTTGAGCCTCATATTCAAGCCGAGCACAAACCACACAATTCTATTAGGGTCTAACACTCCGTGACTCAAGTCGGTTTCCATGTACCGAGATTTCCCTAAACTAATGTCTTCAAATCATACATGCCAACTTTGTGAAAGGGATGCACAAAAATATCGTCCCCAAAAGTGTTATTTTGGACGAAAATAAAAATCCGTCCCCGCATGTATGCTTTACTACATTAATTTAGTTTAATCCCGATACATGTAGGATTCACAAGCGCGATGGAATCCGATGAGTATATGGGACCGCGAGATGGTCTATATACTAGTTGTGACGATTCCATTATTTTCTTAGAAACCCCAAAAGGGATTCTTCCCTCCGACTTATAAAAAAAAAAAAAAAAAAAAGAGTCTTTTCTTATGGGTCGAGTCGTGTGGCCCAACTGTGTGTTCTAAGCCTCTTCATGGACCGCAAGTGTTACTCAAGACTGACAAGGGCCTCTTCTGCAATATAGGTTCAATTGGTACTTACAAAGTCGACCGGATTCAGCAATCGGTTAGTCGTTGAAGAGATCACTCCAACAGATCCAACATCAACCATGACCGGCAGCAGCAACACCATGTCTCTCGAAAGCTCTCAACCATGGTCCAACTCCTCCAAGAGCAAGTCTCCACCCTTAACAAGGAGGCACAAAGCAAAGATGACAATTTGGCAATACCACCTCGACAGCCAAAGGGAGTCCACGAGGCCGAAATGGAACTAATGAAAGAAAAGCTGCACACCAACCTGCCAAGGGAAGAGAACAAGAACAATGATGATGAATCCGAATGGACCGAGGGTTTGTTCAAGAGTCCTTATGTCAACACCCGCACCAAGAAGATGGGGAACCAAGTCCCGAGAAGAATGAGCCCAAAATGGTGGATTCTATCATGGCCTACATCGACCAAAAATTCATGGGCTCAACATGGGGAAAGGCTCCGACACAAGCCTTTATCAATCATCCATCCTCATGAGTACTATGGCCGCTCTTCCCGATAAGTTCAAGATGCCCGACATAAGCAAATTCAAGGGCAACTCTTGTCCTATGGCTCACATTGAGACTTATATTTGGGCAATGGTTCCAAAGAAGGTCTCCACCCAGGTGATGGCTCAATGCTTTCCTCTCACTCTCGAGGGGGCGGCAAAAGATTGGTATGCTACTCTCCCGCTCACTGTCCGTCTTGATTGGGACTCCGCCATGCTTGCCTTCAAGAACCAATACCAAGGCAACACCACTCACACGGCCCACAAGGAAAGAGCTAGAGAACACTACTCAACGAGACAATGAGTCCTTCATCGACTTCACAAGGAGATGGAATGACAAAACTCTCTGAATTGTTGAGAGGCCGAACACAAAAGAGCAAAATGGACATATTCTCAAATGTCTCAAGATTGATCTCCGCACTCACCTAAGTGGGGCTTGCTACTCCGACTTCTCCAAATGTATGAGGCGGGGGTACGCATGGATACTTTGCTCAAGGAGATTAAGAAGACCACTCCTACTCACCGCTACAAGGCCGCTTCCAACTCCACAAAAGAGGCCTCGGTCAACGCCGTCACTATTGACAAGGGGAATTACAAAAAGGTTCCTCCACCTCAAGGAAGAAGTCCCGAAGTGACCGTGTCTACACGCCTCTCCAAGGCATGACTCAAACCGAAGTGTTCGAGGTCCTCAAGGCAAAGGGTCAAGTCACACCCGTGCAAGGGTACCAACCCAAGACGATCCTCTCCAATCATGCTCACCACAAATATTGTGGCTACCACCAATATATGGGCCCACCACCGAGGAATGCTTTGTTCTCCGCAATGTGATTCAAGATCTCATCGATAAGAAAGAATTTGTAGTGACTAATGACGGAGCATGTCAATGTAATAGAGGATAGGAGAACTCGAAGGGACCACCCAATCAATCCCAATTGTGAATGGGGGCGCCAATGTTATGAATAAACGTGACAATTCTTGTTATGTAGTGACTTACAATGAGTAATGAGGAAGTACTAGAGAATAGGAAAAAGAAGCAAGATGAAAACGTCAACATGCTAACTCGATCCGTCGAGTCATAGCAGCAACCCTTCCACTTTCCGCACCGAGCTCCTCTTCTCAAAAGCCGCAAGCTCACAACGCTCCCGAAGATCCGCTACTTGTCCAACTCAAGAAAACTCAAGCCAACATCTCTATTTGGGACCATCATCGCATCCTCAAAGAAACACCGAGATCTTATTATCCGCAATCTCGATGATACATCAGTCTCTCCCGATACTACTCCCGAGGACCTCACGGCAATGATGGTCA